>CM075588.1:18651928-18971493 GCA_037962945.1 Sarcoramphus papa | reverse complement strand
AGCTTTCAGTGCTGGCACTTTTCATCTCTGAGCAATTTCTGGACGTTTGCAATCTCTCAGCTCGTGTCTACGAGATGGAAAGAGAATGACCGTGACGTTTGGTGGGTAGAGAAGCGCAAAGTCCCAGTGTTGCTGCGCCTGTGAAAGCGCTTCCAAGGAAGGGTGCTGGCTAGCAACAGCTTTCAGTGCTGGCACTTTTCATCTCTGAGCAATTGCTCGACCTTTGCAATTTCTCACCTGAGCTCTCTCTAGACTGCGCGAGAGGATGAGCAGAAGATTAGGTGGCTAGAGAAGCACATAGCCCCACTGTTCTAAGGGCTACAAGAGCGTTTCCAAGGAAGGGTGCTGGCTAGCAAGAGCTTTCAGTGCTGGCACTTTTCATCTCTGAGCAATTGCTCGACGTTTGCAATCTCTCAGCTCGTGTCTACGAGATGGAAAGAGAATGACCGTGACGTTTGGTGGGTAGAGAAGCGCAAAGCCCCAGTGTTGCTGCGCCTGTGAAAGCGCTTCCAAGGAAGGGTGCTGGCTAGCAACAGCTTTCAGTGCTGGCACTTTTCATCGCTGAGCAATTGCTCGACGTTTGCAATTTCTCACCTTAGCTCTCTTTAGAGTACGAGAGAGGATGAGCAGAAGATTAGGTGGCTAGAGAAGCCCAGAGCCCCAGTGTTCATAGGCCTACAAAAGCGCTTCCAAGGAAGGGTGCTGGCTAGCAAGAGCTTTCAGTGCTGGCACTTTTCATCTCTGAGCAATTGCTCGACGTTTGCAATCTCTCAGCTCGTGTCTACGAGACGGAAAGAGAATGACCGTGACGTTTGGTGGGTAGAGAAGCGCAAAGTCCCAGTGTTGCTGTGCCTGTGAAAGCGCTTCCAAGGAAGGGTGCTGGCTAGCAACAGCTTTCAGTGCTGGCACTTTTCATCTCTGAGCAATTGCTCGACGTTTGCAATTTCTCACCTGAGCTCTCTTTAGAGTGCGCGAGAGGATGAGCAGAAGATGAGGTGGCTAGAGAAGCCCAGAGCCCCAGTGTTCTTAGGCCTACAAAAGCGCTTCCAAGGAAGGGTGCTGGCTAGCAAGAGCTTTCAGTGCTGGCACTTTTCATCTCTGAGCAATTGCTCGACGTTTGCAATTTCTCACCTGAGCTCTCTTTAGAGTGCGCGAGAGGATGAGCAGAAGATTAGGTGGCTAGAGAAGCCCAGAGCCCCAGTGTTCTTAGGCCTACAAAAGCACTTCCAAGGAAGGGTGCCGGCTAGCAAGAGCTTTCAGTGCTGGCACTTTTCATCTCTGAGCAATTGCTCGACGTTTGCGATCTCTCAGCTCGTGTCTACGAGATGGAAAGAGACTGACCGTGACGTTTGGTGGCTAGAGAAGCGCAAAGCCCCAGTGTTGCTGCGCCTGTGAAAGCGCTTCCAAGGAAGGGTGCTGGCTAGCAACAGCTTTCAGTGCTGGCACTTTTCATCTCTGAGCAATTGCTTGACGTTTGCAATTTCTCACCTGAGCTCTCTTTAGAGTGCGCGAGAGGATGAGCAGAAGATGAGGTGGCTAGAGAAGCCCAGAGCCCCAGTGTTCATAGGGCTACAAAAGCACTTCCAAGGAAGGGTGCTGGCTAGCAACAGCTTTCAGTGCTGGCACTTTTCATCTCTGAGCAATTGCTCGACGTTTGCAATCTCTCAGCTCGTGTCTACGAGATGGAAAGAGACTGACCGTGACGTTTGGTGGGTAGAGAAGCGCAAAGCCCCAGTGTTACTGCGCCTGCGAAAGCGCTTCCAAGGAAGGGTGCTGGCTAGCAACAGCTTTCAGTGCTGGCACTTTTCATCTCTGAGCAATTGCTCGACGTTTGCAATTTCTCACCTGAGCTCACTTTAGAGTGCGCGAGAGGATGAACAGAAGATTAGGTGGCTAGAGAAGCCAAGAGCCCCAGTTTTCTAAGGGCTACAAAAGCGCTTCCAAGGAAGGGTGCTGGCTAGCAACAGCTTTCAGTGCTGGCACTTTTCATCTCTGAGCAATTGCTCGACCTTTGCAATTTCTCAGCTCGTGTCCACGAGACAGAGACATAGTGACCGTGACATTTGGTGGGTAGAGAAGCGCAAAGCCCCAGTGTTGCTGCGCCTGTGAAAGCGCTTCCAAGGAAGGGTGCTGGCTAGCAACAGCTTTCAGTGCTGGCACTTTTCATCTCTGAGCAATTGCTCGACGTTTGCAATTTCTCACCTGAGCTCTCTTTAGAGTGCGCGAGAGGATGAGCAGAAGATTAGGTGGCTAGAGAAGCCCAGAGCCCCTGTGTTCTAAGGGCTACAAAAGCACTTCCAAGGAAGGGTGCTGGCTAGCAACAGCTTTCAGTGCTGGCACTTTTCATCTCTGAGCAATTGCTCGACCTTTGCAATTTCTCACCTGAGCTCTCTTTAGAGTGCGCGAGAGGATGAGCAGAAGATTAGGTGGCTAGAGAAGCCCAGAGCCCCACTGTTCTAAGGGCTACAAGAGCGTTTCCAAGGAAGGGTGCTGGCTAGCAAGAGCTTTCAGTGCTGGCACTTTTCATCTCTGAGCAATTGCTCGACGTTTGCAATCTCTCAGCTCGTGTCTACGAGATGGAAAGAGTATGACCGTGACGTTTGGTGGCTAGAGAAGCGCAAAGCCCCAGTGTTGCTGCGCCTGTGAAAGCGCTTCCAAGGAAGGCTGCTGGCTAGCAACAGCTTTCAGTGCTGGCACTTTTCATCTCTGAGCAATTGCTCGACATTTGCAATTTCTCACCTGAGCTCTCTTTAGAGTACGAGAGAGGATGAGCAGAAGATTAGGTGGCTAGAGAAGCCCAGAGCCCCAGTGTTCATAGGCCTACAAAAGCACTTCCAAGGAAGGGTGCTGGCTATCAAGAGCTTTCAGTGCTGGCACTTTTCTTCTCTGAGCAATTGCTCGACGTTTGCGATCTCTCAGCTCGTGTCTCCGAGATGGAAAGAGACTGACCGTGACGTTTGGTGGCTAGAGAAGCGCAAAGCCCCAGTGTTGCTGCGCCTGTGAAAGCGCTTCCAAGGAAGGGTGCTGGCTAGCAAGAGCTTTCAGTGCTGGCACTTTTCATCTCTGAGCAATTGCTCGACGTTTGCAATTTCTCACCTGAGCTCTCTTTAGAGTGCGCGAGAGGATGAGCAGAAGATTAGGTGGCTAGAGAAGCCCAGAGCCCCAGTGTTCTTAGGGCTACAAAAGCTCTTCCAAGGAAGGGTGCTGGCTAGCAAGAGCTTTCAGTGCTGGCACTTTTCATCTCTGAGCAATTGCTCGACCTTTGCAATTTCTCACCTGAGCTCTCTTTAGAGTGCGCGAGAGGATGAGCACAAGATTAGGTGGCTAGAGAAGCCCAGAGCCCCAGTGTTCTTAGGCCTACTAAAGCGCTTCCAAGGAAGGGTGCCGGCTAGCAAGAGCTTTCAGTGCTGGCACTTTTCATCTCTGAGCAATTGCTCGACGTTTGCGATCTCTCAGCTCGTGTCTACGAGATGGAAAGAGACTGACCGTGACGTTTGGTGGGTAGAGAAGCGCAAAGCCCCAGTGTTGCTGTGCCTGTGAAAGCGCTTCCAAGGAAGGGTGCTGGCTAGCAACAGCTTTCAGTGCTGGCACTTTTCATCTCTGAGCAATTGCTCGACGTTTGCAATTTCTCACCTGAGCTCTCTTTAGAGTGCGCGAGAGGATGAGCAGAAGATTAGGTGGCTAGAGAAGCCCAGAGCCCAGTGTTCTTAGGCCTACAAAAGCACTTCCAAGGAAGGGTGCTGGCTAGCAACAGCTTTCAGTGCTGGCACTTTTCATCTCTGAGCAATTGCTCGACGTTTGCAATCTCTCAGCTCGTGTCTACGAGATGGAAAGAGAATGACCATGACGTTTGGTGGCTAGAGAAGCGCAAAGCCCCAGTGTTACTGCGCCTGTGAAAGCGCTTCCAAGGAAGGGTGCTGGCTAGCAAGAGCTTTCAGTGCTGCCACTTTTCATCTCTGAGCAATTGCTCGACGTTTGCAATTTCTCACCTGAGCTCTCTTTAGAGTGCGCGAGAGGATGAGCAGAAGATTAGGTGGCTAGAGAAGCCCAGAGCCCCAGTGTTCATAGGGCTACAAAAGCGCTTCCAAGGAAGGGTGCTGGCTAGCAACAGCTTTCAGTGCTGGCACTTTTCATCTCTGAGCAATTGCTCGACCTTTGCAATTTCTCAGCTCGTGTCTACGAGACGGAGACATAGTGACCGTGACATTTGGTGGGTAGAGAAGCGCAAAGCCCCAGTGTTGCTGCGCCTGTGAAAGCGCTTCCAAGGAAGGGTGCTGGCTAGCAACAGCTTTCAGTGCTGGCACTTTTCATCTCTGAGCAATTGCTCGACGTTTGCAATCTCTCAGTTCGTGTCTACGAGACGGAGAGATAGTGACCGTGACGTTTGGTGGGTAGAGAAGCGCAAAGCCCCAGTGTTGCTGCGCCTCTGAAAGCGCTTCCAAGGAAGGGTGCTGGCTTGCAAGAGCTTTCAGTGCTGGCACTTTTCATCTCTGAGCAATTGCTCGACGTTTGCAATTTCTCACCTGAGCTCTCTTTAGAGTGCGCGAGAGGATGAGCAGAAGATTAGGTGGCTAGAGAAGCACATAGCCCCAGTGTTCTTAGGGCTACAAAAGCGCTTCCAAGGAAGGGTGCTGGCTAGCAACAGCTTTCAGTGCTGGCACTTTTCATCTCTGAGCAATTGCTCGACGTTTGCAATCTCTCAGCTCGTGTCTACGAGACGGAAAGAGAATGACCGTGACGTTTGGTGGGTAGAGAAGCGCAAAGTCCCAGTGTTGCTGCGCCTGTGAAAGCGCTTCCAAGGAAGGGTGCTGGCTAGCAACAGCTTTCAGTGCTGGCACTTTTCATCTCTGAGCAATTGCTCGACCTTTGCAATTTCTCACCTGATCTCTCTTTAGAGTGCGCGAGAGGATGAGCAGAAGATTAGGTGGCTAGAGAAGCCCAGAGCCCCAGTGTTCTTAGGGCTACAAAAGGGCTTCCAAGGAACGGTGCTGGCTAGCAACAGCTTTCAGTGCTGGCACTTTTCATCTCTGAGCAATTGCTCGACGTTTGCAATTTCTCACCTGAGCTCTCTTTAGAGTGCGCGAGAGGATGAGCAGAAGATTAGGTGGCTAGAGAAGCCCAGAGCCCCAGTGTTCTAAGGGCTACAAGAGCGTTTCCAAGGAAGGGTGCTGGCTAGCAAGAGCTTTCAGTGCTGGCACTTTTCATCTCTGAGCAATTGCTCGACGTTTGCAATCTCTCAGCTCGTGTCTACGAGATGGAAAGAGACTGACCGTGACGTTTGGTGGGTAGAGAAGCGCAAAGCCCCAGTGTTACTGCGCCTGTGAAAGCGCTTCCAAGGATGGGTGCTGGCTAGCAACAGCTTTCAGTGCTGGCACTTTTCATCTCTGAGCAATTGCTCGACGTTTGCAATCTCTCAGCTCGTGTCTACAAGAGACGGAGAGATAGTGACCGTGACGTTTGGTGGGTAGAGAAGCGCAAAGCCCCAGTGTTGCTGCGCCTGTGAAAGCGCTTCCAAGGAAGGCTGCTGGCTAGCAACAGCTTTCAGTGCTGGCACTTTTCATCTCTGAGCAATTGCTCGACGTTTGCAATTTCTCACCTGAGCTCTCTTTAGAGTGCGCGAGAGGATGAGCACAAGATTAGGTGGCTAGAGAAGCCCAGAGCCCCAGTGTTCTTAGGCCTACAAAAGTGCTTCCAGGGAAGGGTGCTGGCTAGCAACAGCTTTCAGTGCTGGCATTTTTCACCTCTGAGCAATTGCTCGACGTTTGCAATGTCTCAGCTCGTGTCTACGAGATGGAAAGAGACTGACCGTGACGTTTGGTGGCTAGAGAAGCGCAAAGCCCCAGTGTTACTGCGCCTGTGAAAGCGCTTCCAAGGAAGGGTGCTGGCTAGCAACAGCTTTCAGTGCTGGCACTTTTCATCTCTGAGCAATTGCTCGACCTTTGCAATTTCTCAGCTCGTGTCTACAAGACGGAGAGATAGTGACCGTGACGTTTGGTGGGTAGAGAAGCGCAAAGCCCCAGTGTTACTGCGCCTGTGAAAGCGCTTCCAAGGATGGGTGCTGGCTAGCAACAGCTTTCAGTGCTGGCACTTTTCATCTCTGAGCAATTGCTCGACGTTTGCAATCTCTCAGCTCGTGTCTACAAGAGACGGAGAGATAGTGACCGTGACGTTTGGTGGGTAGAGAAGCGCAAAGCCCCAGTGTTGCTGCGCCTGTGAAAGCGCTTCCAAGGAAGGGTGCTGGCTGGCAACAGCTTTCAGTGCTGGCACTTTTCATCTCTGAGCAATTGCTCGACGTTTGCAATTTCTCACCTGAGCTCTCTTTAGAGTGCGCGAGAGGATGAGCAGAAGATTAGGTGGCTAGAGAAGCCCAGAGCCCCAGTGTTCTTAGGGCTACAAAAGCGCTTCCAAGGAAGGGTGCTGGCTAGCAACAGCTTTCAGTGCTCGCACTTTTCATCTCTGAGCAATTGCTCGACGTTTGCAATTTCTCACCTGAGCTCTCTTTAGAGTGCGCGAGAGGATGAGCAGAAGATTAGGTGGCTAGAGAAGCACATAGCCCCAGTGTTCTAAGGGCTACAAGAGCGTTTCCAAGGAAGGGTGCTGGCTAGCAAGAGCTTTCAGTGCTGGCACTTTTCATCTCTGAGCAATTGCTCGACGTTTGCAATATCTCAGCTCGTGTCTACGAGATGGAAAGAGAATGACCGTGACGTTTGGTGGGTAGAGAAGCGCAAAGCCCCAGTGTTGCTGCGCCTGTGAAAGCGCTTCCAAGGAAGGGTGCTGGCTAGCAACAGCTTTCTGTGCTGGCACTTTTCATCTCTGAGCAATTGCTCGACCTTTGCAATTTCTCACCTGAGCTCTCTTTAGAGTACGAGAGAGGATGAGCAGAAGATTAGGTGTCTAGAGAAGCCCAGAGCCCCAGTGTTCATAGGGCTACAAAAGCGCTTCCAAGGGAGGGTGCTGGCTAGCAAGAGCTTTCAGTGCTGGCACTTTTCATCTCTGAGCAATTGCTCGACGTTTGCAATTTCTCAGCTCGTGTCTCCGAGATGGAAAGAGACTGACCGTGACGTTTGGTGGCTAGAGAAGCGCAAAGCCCCAGTGTTGCTGCGCCTGTGAAAGCGCTTCCAAGGAAGGGTGCTGGCTTGCAAGAGCTTTCAGTGCTGGCACTTTTCATCTCTGAGCAATTGCTCGACGTTTGCAATTTCTCACCTGAGCTCTCTTCAGAGTGCGCGAGAGGATGAGCAGAAGATTAGGTGTCTAGACAAGCCCAGAGCCCCAGTGTTCTAAGGGCTAGAAGAGCGTTTCCAAGGAAGGGTGCTGGCTAGCAAGAGCTTTCAGTGCTGGCACTTTTCATCTCTGAGCAATTGCTCGACGTTTGCAATCTCTCAGCTCGTGTCTACGAGACGGAAAGAGACTGACCGTGACGTTTGGTGGGTAGAGAAGCGCAAAGTCCCAGTGTTGCTGCGCCTGTGAAAGCGCTTCCAAGGAAGGGTGCTGGCTAGCAACAGCTTTCAGTGCTGGCACTTTTCATCTCTGAGCAATTGCTCGACCTTTGCAATTTCTCACCTGATCTCTCTTTAGAGTGCGCGAGAGGATGAGCAGAAGATGAGGTGGCTAGAGAAGCCCAGAGCCCCAGTGTTCTTAGGGCTACAAAAGGGCTTCCAAGGAACGGTGCTGGCTAGCAACAGCTTTCAGTGCTGGCACTTTTCATCTCTGAGCAATTGCTCGACGTTTGCAATTTCTCACCTGAGCTCTCTTTAGAGTGCGCGAGAGGATGAGCAGAAGATTAGGTGGCTAGAGAAGCCCAGAGCCCCAGTGTTCTAAGGGCTACAAGAGCGTTTCCAAGGAAGGGTGCTGGCTAGCAAGAGCTTTCAGTGCTGGCACTTTTCATCTCTGAGCAATTGCTCGACGTTTGCAATCTCTCAGCTCGTGTCTACGAGATGGAAAGAGACTGACCGTGACGTTTGGTGGGTAGAGAAGCGCAAAGCCCCAGTGTTACTGCGCCTGTGAAAGCGCTTCCAAGGATGGGTGCTGGCTAGCAACAGCTTTCAGTGCTGGCACTTTTCATCTCTGAGCAATTGCTCGACGTTTGCAATCTCTCAGCTCGTGTCTACAAGAGACGGAGAGATAGTGACCGTGACGTTTGGTGGGTAGAGAAGCGCAAAGCCCCAGTGTTGCTGCGCCTGTGAAAGCGCTTCCAAGGAAGGGTGCTGGCTAGCAACAGCTTTCAGTGCTGGCACTTTTCATCTCTGAGCAATTGCTCGACGTTTGCAATTTCTCACCTGAGCTCTCTTTAGAGTGCGCGAGAGGATGAGCACAAGATTAGGTGGCTAGAGAAGCCCAGAGCCCCAGTGTTCTTAGGCCTACAAAAGTGCTTCCAAGGAAGGGTGCTGGCTAGCAACAGCTTTCACTGCTGGCATTTTTCACCTCTGAGCAATTGCTCGACGTTTGCAATCTCTCAGCTCGTGTCTACGAGATGGAAAGAGACTGACCGTGACGTTTGGTGGCTAGAGAAGCGCAAAGCCCCAGTGTTACTGCGCCTGTGAAAGCGCTTCCAAGGAAGGGTGCTGGCTAGCAACAGCTTTCAGTGCTGGCACTTTTCATCTCTGAGCAATTGCTCGACATTTGCAATTTCTCACCTGAGCTCTCTTTAGAGTGCGCGAGAGGATGAGCAGAAGATGAGGTGGCTAGAGAAGCCAAGAGCCCCAGTGTTCTAAGGGCTACAAAAGCACTTCCAAGGAAGGGTGCTGGCTAGCAAGAGCTTTCAGTGCTGGCACTTTTCATCTCTGAGCAATTGCTCGACGTTTGCAATTTCTCACCTGAGCTCTCTTTAGAGTGCGCGAGAGGATGAGCAGAAGATTAGGTGGCTAGAGAAGCACATAGCCCCAGTGTTCTTAGGGCTACAAAAGCGCTTCCAAGGAAGGGTGCTGGCTAGCAACAGCTTTCAGTGCTGGCACTTTTCATCTCTGAGCAATTGCTCGACGTTTGCAATCTCTCAGCTCGTGTCTACGAGACGGAAAGAGAATGACCGTGACGTTTGGTGGGTAGAGAAGCGCAAAGTCCCAGTGTTGCTGCGCCTGTGAAAGCGCTTCCAAGGAAGGGTGCTGGCTAGCAACAGCTTTCAGTGCTGGCACTTTTCATCTCTGAGCAATTGCTCGACCTTTGCAATTTCTCACCTGAGCTCTCTTTAGAGTGCGCGAGAGGATGAGCAGAAGATGAGGTGGCTAGAGAAGCCCAGAGCCCCAGTGTTCTTAGGGCTACAAAAGGGCTTCCAAGGAACGGTGCTGGCTAGCAACAGCTTTCAGTGCTGGCACTTTTCATCTCTGAGCAATTGCTCGACGTTTGCAATTTCTCACCTGAGCTCTCTTTAGAGTGCGCGAGAGGATGAGCAGAAGATTAGGTGGCTAGAGAAGCCCAGAGCCCCAGTGTTCTAAGGGCTACAAGAGCGTTTCCAAGGAAGGGTGCTGGCTAGCAAGAGCTTTCAGTGCTGGCACTTTTCATCTCTGAGCAATTGCTCGACGTTTGCAATCTCTCAGCTCGTGTCTACGAGATGGAAAGAGACTGACCGTGACGTTTGGTGGGTAGAGAAGCGCAAAGCCCCAGTGTTACTGCGCCTGTGAAAGCGCTTCCAAGGATGGGTGCTGGCTAGCAACAGCTTTCAGTGCTGGCACTTTTCATCTCTGAGCAATTGCTCGACGTTTGCAATCTCTCAGCTCGTGTCTACAAGAGACGGAGAGATAGTGACCGTGACGTTTGGTGGGTAGAGAAGCGCAAAGCCCCAGTGTTGCTGCGCCTGTGAAAGCGCTTCCAAGGAAGGCTGCTGGCTAGCAACAGCTTTCAGTGCTGGCACTTTTCATCTCTGAGCAATTGCTCGACGTTTGCAATTTCTCACCTGAGCTCTCTTTAGAGTGCGCGAGAGGATGAGCACAAGATTAGGTGGCTAGAGAAGCCCAGAGCCCCAGTGTTCTTAGGCCTACAAAAGTGCTTCCAGGGAAGGGTGCTGGCTAGCAACAGCTTTCAGTGCTGGCATTTTTCACCTCTGAGCAATTGCTCGACGTTTGCAATGTCTCAGCTCGTGTCTACGAGATGGAAAGAGACTGACCGTGACGTTTGGTGGCTAGAGAAGCGCAAAGCCCCAGTGTTACTGCGCCTGTGAAAGCGCTTCCAAGGAAGGGTGCTGGCTAGCAACAGCTTTCACTGCTGGCACTTTTCATCTCTGAGCAATTGCTCGACGTTTGCAATTTCTCAGCTCGTGTCTACAAGACGGAGAGATAGTGACCGTGACGTTTGGTGGGTAGAGAAGCGCAAACCCCCAGTGTTACTGCGCCTGTGAAAGCGCTTCCAAGGATGGGTGCTGGCTAGCAACAGCTTTCAGTGCTGGCACTTTTCATCTCTGAGCAATTGCTCGACGTTTGCAATCTCTCAGCTCGTGTCTACAAGAGACGGAGAGATAGTGACCGTGACGTTTGGTGGGTAGAGAAGCGCAAAGCCCCAGTGTTGCTGCGCCTGTGAAAGCGCTTCCAAGGAAGGGTGCTGGCTGGCAACAGCTTTCAGTGCTGGCACTTTTCATCTCTGAGCAATTGCTCGACGTTTGCAATATCTCAGCTCGTGTCTACGAGATGGAAAGAGAATGACCGTGACGTTTGGTGGGTAGAGAAGCGCAAAGCCCCAGTGTTGCTGCGCCTGTGAAAGCGCTTCCAAGGAAGGGTGCTGGCTAGCAACAGCTTTCTGTGCTGGCACTTTTCATCTCTGAGCAATTGCTCGACCTTTGCAATTTCTCACCTGAGCTCTCTTTAGAGTACGAGAGAGGATGAGCAGAAGATTAGGTGTCTAGAGAAGCCCAGAGCCCCAGTGTTCATAGGGCTACAAAAGCGCTTCCAAGGGAGGGTGCTGGCTAGCAAGAGCTTTCAGTGCTGGCACTTTTCATCTCTGAGCAATTGCTCGACGTTTGCAATTTCTCAGCTCGTGTCTCCGAGATGGAAAGAGACTGACCGTGACGTTTGGTGGCTAGAGAAGCGCAAAGCCCCAGTGTTGCTGCGCCTGTGAAAGCGCTTCCAAGGAAGGGTGCTGGCTTGCAAGAGCTTTCAGTGCTGGCACTTTTCATCTCTGAGCAATTGCTCGACGTTTGCAATTTCTCACCTGAGCTCTCTTCAGAGTGCGCGAGAGGATGAGCAGAAGATTAGGTGTCTAGACAAGCCCAGAGCCCCAGTGTTCTAAGGGCTAGAAGAGCGTTTCCAAGGAAGGGTGCTGGCTAGCAAGAGCTTTCAGTGCTGGCACTTTTCATCTCTGAGCAATTGCTCGACGTTTGCAATCTCTCAGCTCGTGTCTACGAGACGGAAAGAGACTGACCGTGACGTTTGGTGGGTAGAGAAGCGCAAAGTCCCAGTGTTGCTGCGCCTGTGAAAGCGCTTCCAAGGAAGGGTGCTGGCTAGCAACAGCTTTCAGTGCTGGCACTTTTCATCTCTGAGCAATTGCTCGACCTTTGCAATTTCTCACCTGAGCTCTCTTTAGAGTGCGCGAGAGGATGAGCAGAAGATGAGGTGGCTAGAGAAGCCAAGAGCCCCAGTGTTCTTAGGGCTACAAAAGGGCTTCCAAGGAACGGTGCTGGCTAGCAACAGCTTTCAGTGCTGGCACTTTTCATCTCTGAGCAATTGCTCGACGTTTGCAATTTCTCACCTGAGCTCTCTTTAGAGTGCGCGAGAGGATGAGCAGAAGATTAGGTGGCTAGAGAAGCCCAGAGCCCCAGTGTTCTAAGGGCTACAAGAGCGTTTCCAAGGAAGGGTGCTGGCTAGCAAGAGCTTTCAGTGCTGGCACTTTTCATCTCTGAGCAATTGCTCGACGTTTGCAATCTCTCAGCTCGTGTCTACGAGATGGAAAGAGACTGACCGTGACGTTTGGTGGGTAGAGAAGCGCAAAGCCCCAGTGTTACTGCGCCTGTGAAAGCGCTTCCAAGGATGGGTGCTGGCTAGCAACAGCTTTCAGTGCTGGCACTTTTCATCTCTGAGCAATTGCTCGACGTTTGCAATCTCTCAGCTCGTGTCTGCAAGAGACGGAGAGATAGTGACCGTGACGTTTGGTGGGTAGAGAAGCGCAAAGCCCCAGTGTTGCTGCGCCTGTGAAAGCGCTTCCAAGGAAGGCTGCTGGCTAGCAACAGCTTTCAGTGCTGGCACTTTTCATCTCTGAGCAATTGCTCGACGTTTGCAATTTCTCACCTGAGCTCTCTTTAGAGTGCGCGAGAGGATGAGCACAAGATTAGGTGGCTAGAGAAGCCCAGAGCCCCAGTGTTCTTAGGCCTACAAAAGTGCTTCCAGGGAAGGGTGCTGGCTAGCAACAGCTTTCAGTGCTGGCATTTTTCACCTCTGAGCAATTGCTCGACGTTTGCAATGTCTCAGCTCGTGTCTACGAGATGGAAAGAGACTGACCGTGACGTTTGGTGGCTAGAGAAGCGCAAAGCCCCAGTGTTACTGCGCCTGTGAAAGCGCTTCCAAGGAAGGGTGCTGGCTAGCAAGAGCTTTCAGTGCTGGCACTTTTCATCTCTGAGCAATTGCTCGACCTTTGCAATTTCTCAGCTCGTGTCTACAAGACGGAGAGATAGTGACCGTGACGTTTGGTGGGTAGAGAAGCGCAAACCCCCAGTGTTACTGCGCCTGTGAAAGCGCTTCCAAGGATGGGTGCTGGCTAGCAACAGCTTTCAGTGCTGGCACTTTTCATCTCTGAGCAATTGCTCGACGTTTGCAATCTCTCAGCTCGTGTCTACAAGAGACGGAGAGATAGTGACCGTGACGTTTGGTGGGTAGAGAAGCGCAAAGCCCCAGTGTTGCTGCGCCTGTGAAAGCGCTTCCAAGGAAGGGTGCTGGCTGGCAACAGCTTTCAGTGCTGGCACTTTTCATCTCTGAGCAATTGCTCGACGTTTGCAATTTCTCACCTGAGCTCTCTTTAGAGTGCGCGAGAGGATGAGCAGAAGATTAGGTGGCTAGAGAAGCCCAGAGCCCCAGTGTTCTTAGGGCTACAAAAGCGCTTCCAAGGAAGGGTGCTGGCTAGCAACAGCTTTCAGTGCTCGCACTTTTCATCTCTGAGCAATTGCTCGACGTTTGCAATTTCTCACCTGAGCTCTCTTTAGAGTGCGCGAGAGGATGAGCAGAAGATTAGGTGGCTAGAGAAGCACATAGCCCCAGTGTTCTAAGGGCTACAAGAGCGTTTCCAAGGAAGGGTGCTGGCTAGCAAGAGCTTTCAGTGCTGGCACTTTTCATCTCTGAGCAATTGCTCGACGTTTGCAATATCTCAGCTCGTGTCTACGAGATGGAAAGAGAATGACCGTGACGTTTGGTGGGTAGAGAAGCGCAAAGCCCCAGTGTTGCTGCGCCTGTGAAAGCGCTTCCAAGGAAGGGTGCTGGCTAGCAACAGCTTTCTGTGCTGGCACTTTTCATCTCTGAGCAATTGCTCGACCTTTGCAATTTCTCACCTGAGCTCTCTTTAGAGTACGAGAGAGGATGAGCAGAAGATTAGGTGTCTAGAGAAGCCCAGAGCCCCAGTGTTCATAGGGCTACAAAAGCGCTTCCAAGGGAGGGTGCTGGCTAGCAAGAGCTTTCAGTGCTGGCACTTTTCATCTCTGAGCAATTGCTCGACGTTTGCAATTTCTCAGCTCGTGTCTCCGAGATGGAAAGAGACTGACCGTGACGTTTGGTGGCTAGAGAAGCGCAAAGCCCCAGTGTTGCTGCGCCTGTGAAAGCGCTTCCAAGGAAGGGTGCTGGCTTGCAAGAGCTTTCAGTGCTGGCACTTTTCATCTCTGAGCAATTGCTCGACGTTTGCAATTTCTCACCTGAGCTCTCTTCAGAGTGCGCGAGAGGATGAGCAGAAGATTAGGTGTCTAGACAAGCCCAGAGCCCCAGTGTTCTAAGGGCTAGAAGAGCGTTTCCAAGGAAGGGTGCTGGCTAGCAAGAGCTTTCAGTGCTGGCACTTTTCATCTCTGAGCAATTGCTCGACGTTTGCAATCTCTCAGCTCGTGTCTACGAGACGGAAAGAGACTGACCGTGACGTTTGGTGGGTAGAGAAGCGCAAAGTCCCAGTGTTGCTGCGCCTGTGAAAGCGCTTCCAAGGAAGGGTGCTGGCTAGCAACAGCTTTCAGTGCTGGCACTTTTCATCTCTGAGCAATTGCTCGACCTTTGCAATTTCTCACCTGATCTCTCTTTAGAGTGCGCGAGAGGATGAGCAGAAGATGAGGTGGCTAGAGAAGCCCAGAGCCCCAGTGTTCTTAGGGCTACAAAAGGGCTTCCAAGGAACGGTGCTGGCTAGCAACAGCTTTCAGTGCTGGCACTTTTCATCTCTGAGCAATTGCTCGACGTTTGCAATTTCTCACCTGAGCTCTCTTTAGAGTGCGCGAGAGGATGAGCAGAAGATTAGGTGGCTAGAGAAGCCCAGAGCCCCAGTGTTCTAAGGGCTAGAAGAGCGTTTCCAAGGAAGGGTGCTGGCTAGCAAGAGCTTTCAGTGCTGGCACTTTTCATCTCTGAGCAATTGCTCGACGTTTGCAATCTCTCAGCTCGTGTCTACGAGATGGAAAGAGACTGACCGTGACGTTTGGTGGGTAGAGAAGCGCAAAGCCCCAGTGTTACTGCGCCTGTGAAAGCGCTTCCAAGGATGGGTGCTGGCTAGCAACAGCTTTCAGTGCTGGCACTTTTCATCTCTGAGCAATTGCTCGACGTTTGCAATCTCTCAGCTCGTGTCTACAAGAGACGGAGAGATAGTGACCGTGACGTTTGGTGGGTAGAGAAGCGCAAAGCCCCAGTGTTGCTGCGCCTGTGAAAGCGCTTCCAAGGAAGGGTGCTGGCTAGCAACAGCTTTCAGTGCTGGCACTTTTCATCTCTGAGCAATTGCTCGACCTTTGCAATTTCTCACCTGAGCTCTCTTTAGAGTGCGCGAGAGGATGAGCACAAGATTAGGTGGCTAGAGAAGCCCAGAGCCCCAGTGTTCTTAGGCCTACAAAAGTGCTTCCAAGGAAGGGTGCTGGCTAGCAACAGCTTTCACTGCTGGCATTTTTCACCTCTGAGCAATTGCTCGACGTTTGCAATCTCTCAGCTCGTGTCTACGAGATGGAAAGAGACTGACCGTGACGTTTGGTGGCTAGAGAAGCGCAAAGCCCCAGTGTTACTGCGCCTGTGAAAGCGCTTCCAAGGAAGGGTGCTGGCTAGCAACAGCTTTCAGTGCTGGCACTTTTCATCTCTGAGCAATTGCTCGACCTTTGCAATTTCTCACCTGAGCTCTCTTTAGAGTGCGCGAGAGGATGAGCAGAAGATTAGGTGGCTAGAGAAGCCAAGAGCCCCAGTGTTCTAAGGGCTACAAAAGCACTTCCAAGGAAGGGTGCTGGCTAGCAAGAGCTTTCAGTGCTGGCACTTTTCATCTCTGAGCAATTGCTCGACGTTTGCAATTTCTCACCTGAGCTCTCTTTAGAGTGCGCGAGAGGATGAGCAGAAGATTAGGTGGCTAGAGAAGCACATAGCCCCAGTGTTCTTAGGCCTACAAAAGCACTTCCAAGGAACGGTGCTGGCTAGCAAGAGTTTTCAGTGCTGGCACTTTTCATCTCTGAGCAATTGCTCGACGTTTGCAATATCTCAGCTCGTGTCTACGAGACGGAAAGAGAATGACCGTGACGTTTGGTGGCTAGAGAAGCGCAAAGCCCCAGTGTTGCTGCGCCTGTGAAAGCGCTTCCAAGGAAGGGTGCTGGCTGGCAACAGCTTTCAGTGCTGGCACTTTTCATCTCTGAGCAATTGCTCGACCTTTGCAATTTCTCACCTGAGCTCTCTTTAGAGTGCGCGAGAGGATGAGCAGAAGATTAGGTGGCTAGAGAAGCCCAGAGCCCCAGTGTTCTTAGGGCTACAAAAGCGCTTCCAAGGAAGGGTGCTGGCTAGCAAGAGCTTTCAGTGCTGGCACTTTTCATCTCTGAGCAATTGCTCGACGTTTGCAATTTCTCACCTGAGCTCTCTTTAGAGTGCGCGAGAGGATGAGCAGAAGATTAGGTGGCTAGAGAAGCACATAGCCCCAGTGTTCTAAGGGCTACAAGAGCATTTCCAAGGAAGGGTGCTGGCTAGCAAGAGCTTTCAGTGCTGGCACTTTTCATCTCTGAGCAATTGCTCGACGTTTGCAATCTCTCACCTCGTGTCTACGAGATGGAAAGAGAATGACCGTGACGTTTGGTGGCTAGAGAAGCGCAAAGCCCCAGTGTTGCTGCGCCTCTGAAAGCGCTTCCAAGGAAGGGTGCTGGCTAGCAACAGCTTTCTGTGCTGGCACTTTTCATCTCTGAGCAATTGCTCGACCTTTGCAATTTCTCACCTGAGCTCTCTTTAGAGTACGAGAGAGGATGAGCAGAAGATTAGGTGTCTAGAGAAGCCCAGAGCCCCAGTGTTCATAGGGCTACAAAAGCGCTTCCAAGGGAGGGTGCTGGCTAGCAAGAGCTTTCAGTGCTGGCACTTTTCATCTCTGAGCAATTGCTCGACGTTTGCAATCTCTCAGCTCGTGTCTCCGAGATGGAAAGAGACTGACCGTGACGTTTGGTGGCTAGAGAAGCGCAAAGCCACAGTGTTACTGCGCCTGTGAAAGCGCTTCCAAGGAAGGGTGCTGGCTAGCAACAGCTTTCAGTGCTGGCACTTTTCATCTCTGAGCAATTGCTCGACCTTTGCAATTTCTCACCTGAGCTCTCTTTAGAGTGCGCGAGAGGATGAGCAGAAGATTAGGTGGCTAGAGAAGCCCAGAGCCCCAGTGTTCTTAGGGCTACAAAAGCGCTTCCAAGGAAGGGTGCTGGCTAGCAAGAGCTTTCAGTGCTGGCACTTTTCATCTCTGAGCAATTGCTCGACCTTTGCAATTTCTCAGCTCGTGTCTACGAGACGGAAAGAGAATGACCGTGACGTTTGGTGGGTAGAGAAGCGCAAAGCCCCAGTGTTGCTGCGCCTGTGAAAGCGCTTCCAAGGAAGGGTGCTGGCTAGCAACAGCTTTCAGTGCTGGCACTTTTCATCTCTGAGCAATTGCTCGACGTTTGCAATCTCTCAGCTCGTGTCTACGAGACAGAGACATAGTGACCGTGACGTTTGGTGGGTAGAGAAGCGCAAAGTCCCAGTGTTGCTGCGCCTGTGAAAGCGCTTCCAAGGAAGGGTGCTGGCTAGCAACAGCTTTCAGTGCTGGCACTTTTCATCTCTGAGCAATTGCTCGACCTTTGCAATTTCTCACCTGAGCTCTCTTTAGAGTGCGCGAGAGGATGAGCAGAAGATTAGGTGGCTAGAGAAGCCCAGAGCCCCAGTGTTCTTAGGGCTACAAAAGTGCTTCCAAGGAAGGGTGCTGGCTAGCAAGAGCTTTCAGTGCTGGCACTTTTCATCTCTGAGCAATTGCTCGACGTTTGCAATTTCTCACCTGAGCTCTCTTTAGAGTGCGCGAGAGGATGAGCAGAAGATGAGGTGGCTAGAGAAGCCCAGAGCCCCAGTGTTCTTAGGGCTACAAAAGCGCTTCCAAGGAAGGGTGCTGGCTAGCAAGAGCTTTCAGTGCTGGCACTTTTCATCTCTGAGCAATTGCTCGACGTTTGCAATTTCTCAGCTCGTGTCTACAAGACGGAGAGATAGTGACCGTGACGTTTGGTGGGTAGAGAAGCGCAAAGCCCCAGTGTTGCTGCGCCTGTGAAAGCGCTTCCAAGGAAGGGTGCTGGCTAGCAAGAGCTTTCTGTGCTGGCACTTTTCATCTCTGAGCAATTGCTCGATGTTTGCAATTTCTCACCTGAGCTCTCTTTAGAGTGCGCGAGAGGATGAGCAGAAGATGAGGTGGCTAGAGAAGCCCAGAGCCCCAGTGTTCTTAGGGCTACAAAAGCGCTTCCAAGGAAGGGTGCTGGCTAGCAACAGCTTTCAGTGCTCGCACTTTTCATCTCTGAGCAATTGCTCGACGTTTGCAATTTCTCACCTGAGCTCTCTTTAGAGTGCGCGAGAGGATGAGCAGAAGATTAGGTGGCTAGAGAAGCACATAGCCCCAGTGTTCTAAGGGCTACAAGAGCGTTTCCAAGGAAGGGTGCTGGCTAGCAAGAGCTTTCAGTGCTGGCACTTTTCATCTCTGAGCAATTGCTCGACGTTTGCAATCTCTCAGCTCGTGTCTACGAGATGGAAAGAGACTGACCGTGACGTTTGGTGGGTAGAGAAGCGCAAAGCCCCAGTGTTACTGCGCCTGTGAAAGCGCTTCCAAGGATGGGTGCTGGCTAGCAACAGCTTTCAGTGCTGGCACTTTTCATCTCTGAGCAATTGCTCGACGTTTGCAATCTCTCAGCTCGTGTCTACAAGAGACGGAGAGATAGTGACCGTGACGTTTGGTGGGTAGAGAAGCGCAAAGCCCCAGTGTTGCTGCGCCTGTGAAAGCGCTTCCAAGGAAGGGTGCTGGCTAGCAAGAGCTTTCAGTGCTGGCACTTTTCATCTCTGAGCAATTGCTCGACGTTTGCAATTTCTCACCTGAGCTCTCTTTAGAGTGCGCGAGAGGATGAGCACAAGATTAGGAGGCTAGAGAAGCCCAGAGCCCCAGTGTTCTTAGGCCTACAAAAGCACTTCCAAGGAAGGGTGCTGGCTAGCAAGAGCTTTCAGTGCTGGCACTTTTCATCTCTGAGCAATTGCTCGACGTTTGCAATATCTCAGCTCGTGTCTACGAGACGGAAAGAGAATGACCGTGACGTTTGGTGGCTAGAGAAGCGCAAAGCCCCAGTGTTGCTGCGCCTGTGAAAGCGCTTCCAAGGAAGGGTGCTGGCTGGCAACAGCTTTCAGTGCTGGCACTTTTCATCTCTGAGCAATTGCTCGACGTTTGCAATTTCTCACCTGAGCTCTCTTTAGAGTGCGCGAGAGGATGAGCAGAAGATTAGGTGGCTAGAGAAGCCCAGAGCCCCAGTGTTCTTAGGGCTACAAAAGCGCTTCCAAGGAAGGGTGCTGGCTAGCAACAGCTTTCAGTGCTCGCACTTTTCATCTCTGAGCAATTGCTCGACGTTTGCAATTTCTCACCTGAGCTCTCTTTAGAGTGCGCGAGAGGATGAGCAGAAGATTAGGTGGCTAGAGAAGCACATAGCCCCAGTGTTCTAAGGGCTACAAGAGCGTTTCCAAGGAAGGGTGCTGGCTAGCAAGAGCTTTCAGTGCTGGCACTTTTCATCTCTGAGCAATTGCTCGACGTTTGCAATATCTCAGCTCGTGTCTACGAGATGGAAAGAGAATGACCGTGACGTTTGGTGGGTAGAGAAGCGCAAAGCCCCAGTGTTACTGCGCCTGTGAAAGCGCTTCCAAGGAAGGGTGCTGGCTAGCAACAGCTTTCAGTGCTGGCACTTTTCATCTCTGAGCAATTGCTCGACCTTTGCAATTTCTCACCTGAGCTCTCTTTAGAGTGCGCGAGAGGATGAGCAGAAGATTAGGTGGCTAGAGAAGCCCAGAGCCCCAGTGTTCTTAGGGCTACAAAAGCGCTTCCAAGGAAGGGTGCTGGCTAGCAAGAGCTTTCAGTGCTGGCACTTTTCATCTCTGAGCAATTGCTCGACCTTTGCAATTTCTCAGCTCGTGTCTACGAGACGGAAAGAGAATGACCGTGACGTTTGGTGGGTAGAGAAGCGCAAAGCCCCAGTGTTGCTGCGCCTGTGAAAGCGCTTCCAAGGAAGGGTGCTGGCTAGCAACAGCTTTCAGTGCTGGCACTTTTCATCTCTGAGCAATTGCTCGACGTTTGCAATCTCTCAGCTCGTGTCTACGAGACAGAGACATAGTGACCGTGACGTTTGGTGGGTAGAGAAGCGCAAAGTCCCAGTGTTGCTGCGCCTGTGAAAGCGCTTCCAAGGAAGGGTGCTGGCTAGCAACAGCTTTCAGTGCTGGCACTTTTCATCTCTGAGCAATTGCTCGACGTTTGCAATTTCTCACCTGAGCTCTCTTTAGAGTGCGCGAGAGGATGAGCAGAAGATTAGGTGGCTAGACAAGCCCAGAGCCCCAGTGTTCTAAGGGCTACAAGAGCGTTTCCAAGGAAGGGTGCTGGCTAGCAAGAGCTTTCAGTGCTGGCACTTTTCATCTCTGAGCAATTGCTCGACGTTTGCAATCTCTCAGCTCGTGTCTCCGAGATGGAAAGAGACTGACCGTGACGTTTGGTGGCTAGAGAAGCGCAAAGCCCCAGTGTTGCTGCGCCTGTGAAAGCGCTTCCAAGGAAGGCTGCTGGCTAGCAACAGCTTTCAGTGCTGGCACTTTTCATCTCTGAGCAATTGCTCGACGTTTGCAATTTCTCACCTGAGCTCTCTTTAGAGTGCGCGAGAGGATGAGCAGAAGATTAGGTGGCTAGAGAAACACAGAGCCCCAGTGTTCTAAGGGCTAGAAGAGCGTTTCCAAGGAAGGGTGCTGGCTAGCAAGAGCTTTCAGTGCTGGCACTTTTCATCTCTGAGCAATTGCTCGACGTTTGCAATCTCTCAGCTCGTGTCTACGAGACGGAAAGAGAATGACCGTGACGTTTGGTGGCTAGAGAAGCGCAAAGCCCCAGTGTTGCTGCGCCTGTGAAAGCGCTTCCAAGGAAGGGTGCTGGCTAGCAAGAGCTTTCAGTGCTGGCACTTTTCATCTCTGAGCAATTGCTCGACCTTTGCAATTTCTCACCTGAGCTCTCTTTAGAGTGCGCGAGAGGATGAGCAGAAGATTAGGTGGCTAGAGAAGCCCAGAGCCCCAGTGTTCTTAGGGCTACAAAAGTGCTTCCAAGGAAGGGTGCTGGCTAGCAACAGCTTTCAGTGCTGGCACTTTTCATCTCTGAGCAATTGCTCGACGTTTGCAATTTCTCACCTGAGCTCTCTTTAGAGTGCGCGAGAGGATGAGCAGAAGATGAGGTGGCTAGAGAAGCCCAGAGGCCCAGTGTTCTTAGGGCTACAAAAGAGCTTCCAAGGAAGGGTGCTGGCTAGCAAGAGCTTTCAGTGCTGGCACTTTTCATCTCTGAGCAATTGCTCGACCTTTGCAATTTCTCACCTGAGCTCTCTTTAGAGTGCGCGAGAGGATGAGCAGAAGATTAGGTGGCTAGAGAAGCCCAGAGCCCCAGTGTTCTTAGGGCTACAAAAGCGCTTCCAAGGAAGGGTGCTGGCTAGCAAGAGCTTTCAGTGCTGGCACTTTTCATCTCTGAGCAATTGCTCGACCTTTGCAATTTCTCAGCTCGTGTCTACGAGACGGAAAGAGAATGACCGTGACGTTTGGTGGGTAGAGAAGCGCAAAGCCCCAGTGTTGCTGCGCCTGTGAAAGCGCTTCCAAGGAAGGGTGCTGGCTAGCAACAGCTTTCAGTGCTGGCACTTTTCATCTCTGAGCAATTGCTCGACGTTTGCAATTTCTCACCTGAGCTCTCTTTAGAGTGCGCGAGAGGATGAGCAGAAGATTAGGTGGCTAGAGAAGCCAAGAGCCCCAGTGTTCTAAGGGCTACAAAAGCGCTTCCAAGGAAGGGTGCTGGCTAGCAAGAGCTTTCAGTGCTGGCACTTTTCATCTCTGAGCAATTGCTCGACGTTTGCAATTTCTCACCTGAGCTCTCTTTAGAGTGCGCGAGAGGATGAGCAGAAGATTAGGTGGCTAGAGAAGCCCAGAGCCCCAGTGTTCTTAGGGCTACAAAAGCGTTTCCAAGGAAGGGTGCTGGCTAGCAACAGCTTTCAGTGCTGGCACTTTTCATCTCTGAGCAATTGCTCGACGTTTGTAATCTCTCAGCTCGTGTCTACGAGATGGAAAGAGAACGACCGTGACGTTTGGTGGGTAGAGAAGCGCAAAGCCCCAGTGTTACTGCGCCTGTGAAAGCGCTTCCAAGGATGGGTGCTGGCTAGCAACAGCTTTCAGTGCTGGCACTTTTCATCTCTGAGCAATTGCTCGACGTTTGCAATTTCTCACCTGAGCTCTCTTTAGAGTGCGCGAGAGGATGAGCAGAAGATTAGGTGGCTAGGGAAGCACATAGCCCCAGTGTTCTAAGGGCTACAAGAGCATTTCCAAGGAAGGGTGCTGGCTAGCAAGAGCTTTCAGTGCTGGCACTTTTCATCTCTGAGCAATTGCTCGACGTTTGCAATCTCTCAGCTCGTGTCTACGAGATGGAAAGAGAATGACCGTGACGTTTGGTGGGTAGAGAAGCGCAAAGCCCCAGTGTTGCTGCGCCTGTGAAAGCGCTTCCAAGGAAGGCTGCTGGCTAGCAACAGCTTTCAGTGCTGGCACTTTTCATCTCTGAGCAATTGCTCGACGTTTGCAATTTCTCAGCTCGTGTCTACAAGACGGAGAGATAGTGACCGTGACGTTTGGTGGCTAGAGAAGCGCAAAGCCCCATTGTTGCTGTGCCTGTGAAAGCGCTTCCAAGGAAGGGTGCTGGCTAGCAACAGCTTTCAGTGCTGGCACTTTTCATCTCTGAGCAATTGCTCGACATTTGCAATTTCTCACCTGAGCTCTCTTTAGAGTACGAGAGAGGATGAGCAGAAGATTAGGTGGCTAGAGAAGCCCAGAGCCCCAGTGTTCTTAGGGCTACAAAAGCACTTCCAAGGAAGGGTGCTGGCTAGCAACAGCTTTCAGTGCTGGCACTTTTCATCTCTGAGCAATTGCTCGACGTTTGCAATTTCTCACCTGAGCTCTCTTTAGAGTGCGCGAGAGGATGAGCAGAAGATTAGGTGGCTAGAGAAGCCCAGAGCCCCAGTGTTCTAAGGGCTACAAGAGCGTTTCCAAGGAAGGGTGCTGGCTAGCAAGAGCTTTCAGTGCTGGCACTTTTCATCTCTGAGCAATTGCTCGACCTTTGCAATCTCTCAGCTCGTGTCTACGAGATGGAAAGAGAATGACCGTGACGTTTGGTGGCTAGAGAAGCGCAAAGCCCCAGTGTTACTGCGCCTGTGAAAGCGCTTCCAAGGATGGGTGCTGGCTAGCAAGAGCTTTCAGTGCTGGCACTTTTCATCTCTGAGCAGTTGCTCGACCTTTGCAATTTCTCAGCTCGTGTCTACAAGAGACGGAGAGATAGTGACCGTGACGTTTGGTGGCTAGAGAAGCGCAAAGCCACAGTGTTGCTGCGCCTGTGAAAGCGCTTCCAAGGAAGGGTGCTGGCTAGCAACAGCTTTCAGTGCTGGCACTTTTCATCTCTGAGCAATTGCTCGACGTTTGCAATTTCTCACCTGAGCTCTCTTTAGAGTGCGCGAGAGGATGAGCAGAAGATTAGGTGGCTAGAGAAGCCCAGAGCCCCACTGTTCTTAGGGCTACAAAAGCGCTTCCAAGGAAGGGTGCTGGCTAGCAAGAGCTTTCAGTGCTGGCACTTTTCATCTCTGAGCAATTGCTCGACGTTTGCAATTTCTCAGCTCGTGTCTACAAGACGGAGAGATAGTGACCGTGACGTTTGGTGGGTAGAGAAGCGCAAAGCCCCAGTGTTGCTGCGCCTGTGAAAGCGCTTCCAAGGAAGGCTGCTGGCTAGCAACAGCTTTCAGTGCTGGCACTTTTCATCTCTGAGCAATTGCTCGACGTTTGCAATTTCTCACCTGAGCTCTCTTTAGAGTGCGCGAGAGGATGAGCAGAAGATGAGGTGGCTAGAGAAGCCCAGAGCCCCAGTGTTCTTAGGGCTACAAAAGCGCTTCCAAGGAAGGGTGCTGGCTAGCAAGAGCTTTCAGTGCTGGCACTTTTCATCTCTGAGCAATTGCTCGACGTTTGCAATCTCTCAGCTCGTGTCTACGAGATGGAAAGAGAATGACCGTGACGTTTGGTGGCTAGAGAAGCGCAAAGCCCCAGCGTTGCTGCGCCTCTGAAAGCGCTTCCAAGGAAGGGTGCTGGCTAGCAACAGCTTTCAGTGCTGGCACTTTTCATCTCTGAGCAATTGCTCGACCTTTGCAATTTCTCACCTGAGCTCTCTTTAGAGTGCGCGAGAGGATGAGCAGAAGATTAGGTGGCTAGAGAAGCCCAGAGCCCCAGTGTTCTAAGGGCTACAAAAGCGCTTCCAAGGAAGGGTGCTGGCTAGCAAGAGCTTTCAGTGCTGGCACTTTTCATCTCTGAGCAATTGCTCGACGTTTGCAATTTCTCACCTGAGCTCTCTTTAGAGTGCGCGAGAGGATGAGCAGAAATTAGGTGGCTAGAGAAGCCCAGAGCCCCAGTGTTCTTAGGGCTACAAAAGCGTTTCCAAGGAAGGGTGCTGGCTAGCAACAGCTTTCAGTGCTGGCACTTTTCATCTCTGAGCAATTGCTGGACGTTTGTAATCTCTCAGCTCGTGTCTACGAGATGGAAAGAGAACGACCGTGACGTTTGGTGGGTAGAGAAGCGCAAAGTCCCAGTGTTGCTGCGCCTGTGAAAGCGCTTCCAAGGAAGGGTGCTGGCTAGCAAGAGCTTTCAGTGCTGGCACTTTTCATCTCTGAGCAATTGCTCGACGTTTGCAATTTCTCACCTGAGCTCTCTTTAGAGTGCGCGAGAGGATGAGCAGAAGATTAGGTGGCTAGGGAAGCACATAGCCCCAGTGTTCTAAGGGCTACAAGAGCGTTTCAAGGAAGGGTGCTGGCTAGCAACAGCTTTCAGTGCTGGCACTTTTCATCTCTGAGCAATTGCTCGACGTTTGCAATCTCTCAGCTCGTGTCTACGAGATGGAAAGAGAATGACCGTGACGTTTGGTGGCTAGAGAAGCGCAAAGCCCCAGCGTTGCTGCGCCTGTGAAAGCGCTTCCAAGGAAGGCTGCTGGCTAGCAACAGCTTTCAGTGCTGGCACTTTTCATCTCTGAGCAATTGCTCGACGTTTGCAATTTCTCAGCTCGTGTCTACGAGACGGAAAGAGAATGACCGTGACGTTTGGTGGGTAGAGAAGCGCAAAGCCCCAGTGTTGCTGCGCCTGTGAAAGCGCTTCCAAGGAAGGGTGCTGGCTAGCAAGAGCTTTCAGTGCTGGCACTTTTCATCTCTGAGCAATTGCTCGACCTTTGCAATTTCTCACCTGAGCTCTCTTTAGAGTGCGCGAGAGGATGAGCAGAAGATTAGGTGGCTAGAGAAGCACATAGCCCCAGTGTTCTTAGGCCTACAAAAGCACTTCCAAGGAAGGGTGCTGGCTAGCAAGAGCTTTCAGTGCTGGCACTTTTCATCTCTGAGCAATTGCTCGACGTTTGCAATCTCTCAGCTCGTGTCTACGAGACGGAAAGAGAATGACCGTGACGTTTGGTGGCTAGAGAAGCGCAAAGCCCCAGCGTTGCTGCGCCTGTGAAAGCGCTTCCAAGGAAGGCTGCTGGCTAGCAACAGCTTTCAGTGCTGGCACTTTTCATCTCTGAGCAATTGCTCGACCTTTGCAATTTCTCACCTGAGCTCTCTTTAGAGTGCGCGAGATGATGAGCAGAAGATTAGGTGGCTAGAGAAGCCAAGAGCCCCAGTGTTCTTAGGGCTACAAAAGCGCTTCCAAGGAAGGCTGCTGGCTAGCAACAGCTTTCAGTGCTGGCACTTTTCATCTCTGAGCAATTGCTCGACGTTTGCAATTTCTCACCTGAGCTCTCTTTAGAGTGCGCGAGAGGATGAGCAGAAGATTAGGTGTCTAGAGAAGCCCAGAGCCCCAGTGTTCATAGGGCTACAAAAGCGCTTCCAAGGGAGGGTGCTGGCTAGCAAGAGCTTTCAGTGCTGGCACTTTTCATCTCTGAGCAATTGCTTGACGTTTGCAATCTCTCAGCTCGTGTCTCCGAGATGGAAAGAGACTGACCGTGACGTTTGGTGGCTAGAGAAGCGCAAACCCCAGTGTTGCTGCGCCTGTGAAAGCGCTTCCAAGGAAGGCTGCTGGCTAGCAACAGCTTTCAGTGCTGGCACTTTTCATCTCTGAGCAATTGCTCGACGTTTGCAATTTCTCACCTGAGCTCTCTTTAGAGTGCGCGAGAGGATGAGCAGAAGATTAGGTGGCTAGAGAAGCCAAGAGCCCCTGTGTTCTTAGGCCTACAAAAGCGCTTCCAAGGAAGGGTGCTGGCTAGCAAGAGCTTTCAGTGCTGGCACTTTTCATCTCTGAGCAATTGCTCGACGTTTGCAATTTCTCAGCTCGTGTCTACAAGACGGAGAGATAGTGACCGTGACGTTTGGTGGCTAGAGAAGCGCAAAGCCCCAGTGTTGCTGCGCCTGTGAAAGCGCTTCCAAGGAAGGGTGCTGGCTAGCAAGAGCTTTCAGTGCTGGCACTTTTCATCTCTGAGCAATTGCTCGACCTTTGCAATTTCTCACCTGAGCTCTCTTTAGAGTGCGCGAGAGGATGAGCAGAAGATTAGGTGGCTAGAGAAGCACATAGCCCCAGTGTTCTTAGGCCTACAAAAGCACTTCCAAGGAACGGTGCTGGCTAGCAAGAGCTTTCAGTGCTGGCACTTTTCATCTCTGAGCAATTGCTCGACGTTTGCAATCTCTCAGCTCGTGTCTACGAGACGGAAAGAGAATGACCGTGACGTTTGGTGGCTAGAGAAGCGCAAAGCCCCAGTGTTGCTGCGCCTGTGAAAGCGCTTCCAAGGAAGGGTGCTGGCTAGCAACAGCTTTCAGTGCTGGCACTTTTCATCTCTGAGCAATTGCTCGACGTTTGCAATTTCTCACCTGAGCTCTCTTTAGAGTGCGCGAGAGGATGAGCAGAAGATTAGGTGGCTAGAGAAGCCAAGAGCCCCAGTGTTCTTAGGGCTACAAAAGCGCTTCCAAGGAAGGGTGCTGGCTAGCAAGAGCTTTCAGTGCTGGCACTTTTCATCTCTGAGCAATTGCTCGACGTTTGCAATTTCTCACCTGAGCTCTCTTTAGAGTGCGCGAGAGGATGAGCAGAAGATTAGGTGGCTAGAGAAGCCCAGAGCCCCAGTGTTCTTAGGGCTACAAAAGCGCTTCCAAGGAAGGGTGCTGGCTAGCAAGAGCTTTCAGTGCTGGCACTTTTCATCTCTGAGCAATTGCTGGACTTTTGTAATCTCTCAGCTCGTGTCTACGAGATGGAAAGAGAACGACCGTGACGTTTGGTGGGTAGAGAAGCGCAAAGTCCCAGTGTTGCTGCGCCTGTGAAAGCGCTTCCAAGGAAGGGTGCTGGCTAGCAAGAGCTTTCAGTGCTGGCACTTTTCATCTCTGAGCAATTGCTCGACGTTTGCAATTTCTCACCTGAGCTCTCTTTAGAGTGCGCGAGAGGATGAGCAGAAGATGAGGTGGCTAGAGAAGCCAAGAGCCCCAGTGTTCTAAGGGCTACAAGAGCGTTTCCAAGGAAGGGTGCTGGCTAGCAAGAGCTTTCAGTGCTGGCACTTTTCATCTCTGAGCAATTGCTCGACGTTTGCAATCTCTCAGCTCGTGTCTACGAGATGGGAAGAGAATGACCGTGACGTTTGGTGGGTAGAGAAGCGCAAAGCCCCAGTGTTGCTGCGCCTGTGAAAGCGCTTCCAAGGAAGGGTGCTGGCTAGCAACAGCTTTCAGTGCTGGCACTTTTCATCTCTGAGCAATTGCTCGACGTTTGCAATTTCTCACCTGAGCTCTCGTTAGAGTACGAGAGAGGATGAGCAGAAGATTAGGTGGCTAGAGAAGCCCAGAGCCCCAGTGTTCATAGGCCTACAAAAGCGCTTCCAAGGGAGGGTGCTGGCTAGCAAGAGCTTTCAGTGCTGGCACTTTTCATCTCTGAGCAATTGCTTGACGTTTGCAATCTCTCAGCTCGTGTCTCCGAGATGGAAAGAGACTGACCGTGACGTTTGGTGGCTAGAGAAGCGCAAAGCCCCAGTGTTGCTGCGCCTGTGAAAGCGCTTCCAAGGAAGGCTGCTGGCTAGCAACAGCTTTCAGTGCTGGCACTTTTCATCTCTGAGCAATTGCTCGTAGTTTGCAATTTCTCAGCTCGTGTCTATAAGACGGAGAGATAGTGACCGTGACGTTTGGTGGGTAGAGAAGCGCAAAGTCCCAGTGTTGCTGCGCCTGTGAAAGCGCTTCCAAGGAAGGGTGCTGGCTAGCAACAGCTTTCAGTGCTGGCACTTTTCATCTCTGAGCAATTGCTCGACGTTTGCAATTTCTCACCTGAGCTCTCTTTAGAGTGCGCGAGAGAATGAGCAGAAGATTAGGTGGCTAGAGAAGCACATAGCCCCAGTGTTCTTAGGCCTACAAAAGCACTTCCAAGGAACGGTGCTGGCTAGCAAGAGCTTTCAGTGCTGGCACTTTTCATCTCTGAGCAATTGCTCGACGTTTGCAATCTCTCAGCTCGTGTCTACGAGACGGAAAGAGAATGACCGTGACGTTTGGTGGCTAGAGAAGCGCAAAGCCCCAGCGTTGCTGCGCCTCTGAAAGCGCTTCCAAGGAAGGGTGCTGGCTAGCAACAGCTTTCAGTGCTGGCACTTTTCATCTCTGAGCAATTGCTCGACGTTTGCAATTTCTCACCTGAGCTCTCTTTAGACTGCGCGAGAGGATGAGCAGAAGATTAGGTGGCTAGAGAAGCCCAGAGCCCCAGTGTTCTTAGGGCTACAAAAGCGCTTCCAAGGAAGGGTGCTGGCTAGCAACAGCTTTCAGTGCTGGCACTTTTCATCTCTGAGCAATTGCTCGACGTTTGCAATTTCTCACCTGAGCTCTCTTTAGAGTGCGCGAGAGGATGAGCAGAAGATTAGGTGGCTAGAGAAGCACATAGCCCCAGTGTTCTAAGGGCTACAAGAGCGTTTCCAAGGAAGGGTGCTGGCTAGCAAGAGCTTTCAGTGCTGGCACTTTTCATCTCTGAGCAATTGCTCGACGTTTGCAATCTCTCAGCTCGTGTCTACGAGATGGAAAGAGAATGACCGTGACGTTTGGTGGCTAGAGAAGCGCAAAGCCCCAGTGTTGCTGCGCCTGTGAAAGCGCTTCCAAGGAAGGGTGCTGGCTAGCAACAGCTTTCAGTGCTGGCACTTTTCATCTCTGAGCAATTGCTCGACCTTTGCAATTTCTCACCTGAGCTCTCTTTAGAGTACGAGAGAGGATGAGCAGAAGATTAGGTGTCTAGAGAAGCCCAGAGCCCCAGTGTTCATAGGGCTACAAAAGCGCTTCCAAGGGAGGGTGCTGGCTAGCAACAGCTTTCAGTGCTGGCACTTTTCATCTCTGAGCAATTGCTTGACATTTGCAATCTCTCAGCTCGTGTCTCCGAGATGGAAAGAGACTGACCGTGACGTTTGGTGGCTAGAGAAGCGCAAAGCCCCAGTGTTGCTGCGCCTGTGAAAGCGCTTCCAAGGAAGGCTGCTGGCTAGCAAGAGCTTTCAGTGCTGGCACTTTTCATCTCTGAGCAATTGCTCGACGTTTGCAATTTCTCACCTAAGCTCTCTTTAGAGTGCGCGAGAGGATGAGCAGAAGATTAGGTGGCTAGAGAAGCCCAGAGCCCCACTGTTCTTAGGCCTACAAAAGCGCTTCCAAGGAAGGGTGCTGGCTAGCAACAGCTTTCAGTGCTGGCACTTTTCATCTCTGAGCAATTGCTCGACCTTTGCAATCTCTCAGCTCGTGTCTACGATATGGAAAGAGAACGACCATGACGTTTAGTGGGTAGAGAAGCGCAAAGCCCCAGTGTTGCTGCGCCTGTGAAAGCGCTTCCAAGGAAGGGTGCTGTCTAGCAACAGCTTTCAGTGCTGGCACTTTTCATCTCTGAGCAATTGCTCGACGTTTGCAATCTCTCAGCTCGTGTCTACGAGACGGAGAGATAGTGACCGTGACGTTTGGTGGGTAGAGAAGCGCAAAGCCCCAGTGTTGCTGCGCCTGTGAAAGCGCTTCCAAGGAAGGGTGCTGGCTAGCAAGAGCTTTCAGTGCTGGCACTTTTCATCTCTGAGCAATTGCTTGACGTTTGCAATTTCTCACCTGAGCTCTCTTTAGAGTGCGCGAGAGGATGAGCAGAAGATTAGGTGGCTAGAGAAGCCCAGAGCCCCAGTGTTCTTAGGCCTACAAAAGCGCTTCCAAGCAAGGGTGCCGGCTAGCAAGAGCTTTCAGTGCTGGCACTTTTCATCTCTGAGCAATTGCTCGAACTTTGCAATTTCTCACCTGAGCTCTCTTTAGAGTGCGCGAGAGGATGAGCAGAAGATTAGGTGGCTAGAGAAACATAGAGCCCCAGTGTTCTTAGGGCTACAAAAGCGCTTCCAAGGAAGGGTGCCGGCTAGCAACAGCTTTCAGTGCTGGCACTTTTCATCTCTGAGCAATTGCTCGACGTTTGCAATCTCTCAGCTCGTGTCTACGAGACGGAAAGAGAATGACCGTGACGTTTGGTGGCTAGAGAAGCGCAAAGTCCCAGTGTTGCTGCGCCTGTGAAAGCGCTTCCAAGGAAGGGTGCTGGCTAGCAACAGCTTTCAGTGCTGGCACTTTTCATCTCTGAGCAATTGCTCGACCTTTGCAATTTCTCACCTGAGCTCTCTTTAGAGTGCGCGAGAGGATGAGCAGAAGATTAGGTGGCTAGAGAAGCCCAGAGCCCCAGTGTTCTTAGGGCTACAAAAGCGCTTCCAAGGAAGGGTGCTGGCTAGCAACAGCTTTCAGTGCTGGCACTTTTCATCTCTGAGCAATTGCTCGACCTTTGCAATTTCTCACCTGAGCTCTCTTTAGAGTGCGCGAGAGGATGAGCAGAAGATTAGGTGGCTAGAGAAGCCCAGAGCCCCAGTGTTCTAAGGGCTACAAAAGCGCTTCCAAGGAAGGGTGCCGGCTAGCAACAGCTTTCAGTGCTGGCACTTTTCATCTCTGAGCAATTGCTCGACGTTTGCAATCTCTCAGCTCGTGTCTACGAGATGGAAAGAGAATGACCGTGACGTTTGGTGGCTAGAGAAGCGCAAAGCCCCAGTGTTGCTGCGCCTGTGAAAGCGCTTCCAAGGAAGGGTGCTGGCTAGCAACAGCTTTCAGTGCTGGCACTTTTCATCTCTGAGCAATTGCTCGACGTTTGCAATTTCTCACCTGAGCTCTCGTTAGAGTGCGCGAGAGGATGAGCAGAAGATTAGGTGGCTAGAGAAGCCCAGAGCCCCAGTGTTCTTAGGCCTACAAAACCACTTCCAAGGAAGGGTGCTGGCTAGCAAGAGCTTTCAGTGCTGGCACTTTTCATCTCTGAGCAATTGCTCGACGTTTGCAATCTCTCAGCTCGTGTCTACGAGACGGAAAGAGAATGACCGTGACGTTTGGTGGGTAGAGAAGCGCAAAGTCCCAGTGTTGCTGCGCCTGTGAAAGCGCTTCCAAGGAACGGTGCTGGCTTGCAAGAGCTTTCAGTGCTGGCACTTTTCATCTCTGAGCAATGGCTCGACGTTTGCAATTTCTCACCTGAGCTCTCTTTAGAGTGCGCGAGAGGATGAGCAGAAGATTAGGTGGCTAGAGAAGCAGAGAGCCCCCGCCTTTGTGTGGCTCTGAAAGGCTAGCCAAGGCATGCTTAGATCAAGCAGTAGCGTTCAATGCTGGCACTTTTCCTGTGTGAGCAATTGCTGGACGTTTTCAATTTCGGAGCTCAGCTCTACGAGACAGAGAGATCGTGAGCGTGAGGTTAGGTGGGTAGAGAAGCGCAGAGCCCCAGTGTTGCTGCGCCTGGGAAAGCGCTTCCAAGGAACGGTGCTGGCTTGCAAGAGCTTTCAGAGTTAACGCTTTTCAGGTGTGCGGAATTGCTGGACGGTTTCAATGTCTCACCTGTGCTCTCCTTCGGCTGCGAGAGAGTATGAGCCGAAGATGAGGTGGCTAGAGAAGCACAGAGCCCCAGCCTTTGTGTGGCTCTGAAAGGCTAGCCAAGGCATGCTTAGATCAAGCAGTAGCGTTCAATGCTGGCACTTTTCCTGTGTGAGGAATTGCTGGACGTTTTCAATTTCGGAGCTCAGCTCTACGAGAAGGAGAGATCGTGAGCGTGAGGTTAGGTGGGTAGAGAAGCGCAGAGCCCCAGTGTTGCTGCACCGGTGAAAGCGCTTCCAAGGAACGGTGCTGGCTAGCAAGAGCTTTCAGTGCCTGCACTTTTCCTGTGTGAGCAATTGCTGGACGTTTTCAATTTCGGAGCTCAGCTCTACGAGACAGAGAGATAGTGAGCGTGAGGTTAGGTGGGTAGAGAAGCGCAGAGCCCCAGTGTTGCTGCACCGGTGAAAGCGCTTCCAAGGAAGGGTGCTGGCTTGCAAGAGCTTTCAGTGCTAACTCTTTTCAGGTGTGCGGAATTGCTGGATGGTTTCAATGTCTCACCTGTGCTCTCCTTCAGCTGCGAGAGAGGATGAGCCGAAGATGAGGTGGCTAGAGAAGCACAGAGCCCCAGCCTTTGTGTGGCTCTGAAAGGCTAGCCAAGGCATGCTTAGATCAAGGAGGAATAGTCAGTGCTAACGATTTTCCTGTGTGAGGAATTGCTGGACGTTTTCAATTTCGGAGCTCAGCTCTACGAGATGGAGAGATAGTGAGCGTGAGGTTAGGTGGGTAGAGAAGCGCAGAGCCCCAGTGTTGCTGCACCGGTGAAAGCGCTTCCAAGGAAGGGTGCTGGCTTGCAAGAGCTTTCAGTGCTGGCACTTTTCCTGTGTGAGCAATTGCTGGACGGTTTCGATGTCTCACCTGTGCTCTCCTTCAGCTGCGAGAGAGGATGAGCCGAAGATGAGGTGGCTAGAGAAGCACAGAGCCCCAGCCTTTGTGTGGCTCTGAAAGGCTAGCCAAGGCATGGTTAGATCAAGCAGGAGCATTCAGTGCTGGCACTTCTCCTGTGTGAGGAATTGCTGGACGTTTTCAATTTCGGAGCTCAGCTCTACGAGATGGAGAGATAGTGAGCGTGAGGTTAGGTGGGTAGAGAAGCGCAGAGCCCCAGTGTTGCAGCGCCTGTGAAAGCGCTTCCAAGGAACGGTGCTGCATTGCAAGAGCTTTCAGTGCTGGCACTTTTCCTGTGTGAGGAATTGCTGGATGTTTTCAATTTCGGAGCTCAGCTCTACGAGACGGAGAGATAGTGAGCGTGAGGTTAGGTGGGTAGAGAAGCGCAGAGCCCCAGTGTTGCTGCGCCTGTGAAAGCGCTTCCAAGGAACGGTGCTGGCTTGCAAGAGCTTTCAGTGCTAACGCTTTTCAGGTGTGCGGAATTGCTGGACGGTTTCAATGTCTCACCTGTGCTCTCCTTCAGCTGCGAGAGAGGATGAGCCAAAGATGAGGTGGCTAGAGAAGCACAGAGCCCCAGCCTTTGTGTGGCTCTGAAAGGCTAGCCAAGGCATGGTTAGATCAAGGAGGAATATTCAGTGCTAACGCTTTTCCTGTGTGAGGAATTGCTGGACGTTTTCAATTTCGGAGGTCAGCTCTACGAGACAGAGAGATAGTGAGCGTGAGGTTAGGTGGGTAGAGAAGTGCAGAGCCCCAGTGTTGCTGCGCCTCTGAAAGCGCTTCCAAGGAACGGTGCTGGCTTGCAAGAGCTTTCAGTGCTAACGCTTTTCAGGTGTGCGGAATTGCTGGACGGTTTCAATGTCTCACCTGTGCTCTCCTTCAGCTGCGAGACAGGATGAGTTGAAGATGAGGTGGCTAGAGAAGCACAGAGCCCCAGCCTTTGTGTGGCTCTGAAAGGCTAGCCAAGGCATGCTTAGATCAAGCAGGAGCCTTCAGTGCTGGCACTTTTCCTGTGTGAGGAATTGCTGGACGTTTTCAATTTCGGAGGTCAGCTCTACGAGACGGAGAGATAGTGAGCGTGAGGTTAGGTGGGTAGAGAAGCGCAGAGCCCCAGTGTTGCTGTGCCTGTGAAAGCGCTTCCAAGAAACAGTGCTGGCTTGCAAGAGCTTTCAGTGCTAACACTTTTCAGGTGTGCAGAATTGCTGGACCGTTTCAATGTCTCACCTGTGCTCTCCTTCAGCTGCGAGAGAGGATGAGCCGAAGATGAGGTGGCTAGAGAAGCACAGAGCCCCAGCCTTTGTGTGGCTCTGAAAGGCTAGCCAAGGCATGCTTAGATCAAGCAGTAGAATTCAGTGCTGGCGCTTTTCCTGTGTGAGCAATTGCTGGACGTTTTCAATTTCGGAGGTCAGCTCTACGAGACAGAGAGATCGTGAGCGTGAGGTTAGGTGGGTAGAGAAGCGCAGAGCCCCAGTGTTGCTGCACCTGTGAAAGCGCTTCCAAGGAACGGTGCTGGCTTGCAAGAGCTTTCAGTGCTGGCACTTTTCCTGTGTGAGCAATTGCTGGACGTTTTCAATTTCGGAGCTCAGCTCTACGAGAAGGAGAGATAGTGAGCGTGAGGTTAGGTGGGTAGAGAAGCGCAGAGCCCCAGTGTTGCTGCACCGGTGAAAGCGCTTCCAAGGAACGGTGCTGGCTTGCAAGAGCTTTCAGTGCTAACACTTTTCAGGTGTGCGGAATTGCTGGACGGTTTCAATGTCTCACCTGTGCTCTCCTTCAGCTGCGAGAGAAGATGAGCCGAAGATGAGGTGGCTAGATAAGTACAGAGCCCCAGCCTTTGTGTGGCTCTGAAAGGCTAGCCAAGGCATGCTTAGATCAAGCAGGAGCATTCAGTGCTGGCACTTTTCCTGTGTGAGGAATTGCTGGACGTTTTCAATTTCGGAGCTCAGCTCTACGAGATGGAGAGAGAGTGAGCGTGAGGTTAGGTGGGTAGAGAAGCGCAGAGCCCCAGTGTTGCTGCGTCTGTGAAAGCACTTCCAAGGAACGGTGCTGGCTTGCAAGAGCTTTCAGTGCTGGCACTTTTCCTGTGTGAGGAATTGCTGGACGTTTTCAATTTCGGAGCTCAGCTCTACGAGACAGAGAGATCGTGAGCGTGAGGTTAGGTGGGTAGAGAAGCGCAGAGCCCCAGTGTTGCTGCGCCTGTGAAAGCGCTTCCAAGTAACGGTGCTGGCTTGCAAGAGCTTTCAGAGTTAATGCTTTTCAGGTGTGCGGAATTTCTGGACGGTTTCAATGTCTCACCTGTGCTCTCCTTCAGCTGCGAGAGAGGATGAGCCGAAGATGAGGTGGCTAGAGAAGCACAGAGCCCCAGCCTTTGTGTGGCTCTGAAAGGCTAGCCAAGGCATGGTTAGATCAAGGAGCAATATTCAGTGCTAACGCTTTTCCTGTGTGAGGAATTGCTGGACGTTTTCAATTTCGGAGCTCAGCTTTACGAGACGGAGAGAGAGTGAGCGTGAGGTTAGGTGGGTAGAGAAGTGCAGAGCCCCAGTGTTGCTGCGCCTGTGAAAGCGCTTCCAAGGAACGGTGCTGGCTTGCAAGAGCTTTCAGTGCTGGCACTTTTCCTGTGTGAGGAATTGCTGGACGTTTTCAATTTCGGAGCTCAGCTCTACGAGACGGAGAGATAGTGAGCGTGAGGTTAGGTGGGTAGAGATGCGCAGAGCCCCAGTGTTGCTGCGTCTGTGAAAGCGCTTCCAAGGGACGGTGCTGGCTTGCCAGAGCTTTCAGAGTTAACGCTTTTCAGGTGTGCGGAATTGCTGGACGGTTTCAATGTCTCACCTGTGCTCTCCTTCAGATGCGAGAGAGGATGAGCCGAAGATGAGGTGGCTAGAGAAGCACAGAGCCCCAGCCTTTGTGTGGCTCTGAAAGGCTAGCCAAGGCATGGTTAGATCAAGCAGTAGCATTCAGTGCTGGCACTTTTCCTGTGTGAGGAATTGCTGGACGTTTTCAATTTCGGAGCTCAGCTCTACGAGATGGAGAGATAGTGAGCGTGAGGTTAGGTGGGTAGAGAAGCGCAGAGCCCCAGTGTTGCTGCGCCTGGGAAAGCGCTTCCAAGGAAGGGTGCTGGCTTGCAAGAGCTTTCAGTGCTGGCACTTTTCCTGTGTGAGCAATTGCTGGACGTTTTCAATTTCGGAGGTCAGCTCTACGAGACAGAGAGATAGTGAGCGTGAGGTTAGGTGGGTAGAGAAGCGCAAAGCCCCAGTGTTGCTGCGCTTGTGAAAGCGCTTCCAAGGAACGGTGCTGGCTTGCAAGAGCTTTCAGTGCTGGCACTTTTCCTGTGTGAGCAATTGCTGGACGTTTTCAATTTCGGAGCTCAGCTCTACGAGACCGAGAGATAGTGAGCGTGAGGTTAGGTGGGTAGAGAAGCGCAGAGCCCCAGTGTTGCTGCGCCTGTGAAAGCGCTTCCAAGGAACGGTGCTGGCTTGCCAGAGCTTTCAGTGCTAACGCTTTTCAGGTGTGCGGAATTGCTGGACGGTTTCAATGTCTCACCTGTGCTCTCCTTCAGCTGCGAGAGAGGATGAGCCGAAGATGAGGTGGCTAGAGAAGCACAGAGCCCCAGCCTTTGTGTGGCTCTGAAAGGCTAGCCAAGGCATGCTTAGATCAAGGAGGAATAGTCAGTGCTAACGCTTTTCGTGTGTGAGGAATTGCTGGACGTTTTCAATTTCGGAGGTCAGCTCTACGAGAAGGAGAGATAGTGAGCGTGAGGTTAGGTGGGTAGAGAAGCGCAGAGCCCCAGTGTTGCTGCGCCTGTGAAAGCACTTCCAAGGAACGGTGCTGGCTTGCAAGAGCTTTCAGTGCTGGCACTTTTCCTGTGTGAGCAATTGCTGGACAATTTCAATTTCGGAGGTCAGCTCTACGAGACAGAGAGATAGTGAGCGTGATGTTAGGTGGGTAGAGAAGTGCAGAGCCCAGTGTTGCTGCACCGGTGAAAGCGCTTCCAAGGAACGGTGCTGGCTTGCCAGAGCTTTCAGTGCTAACGCTTTTCAGGTGTGCGGAATTGCTGGACGGTTTCAATGTCTCACCTGTGCTCTTCTTCAGCTGCGAGAGAGGATGAGCCGAAGATGAGGTGGCTAGAGAAGCACAGAGCCCCAGCCTTTGTGTGGCTCTGAAAGGCTAGCCAAGGCATGCTTAGATCAAGGAGGAATAGTCAGTGCTAACACTTTTCCTGTGTGAGGAATTGCTGGACGTTTTCAATTTTGGAGCTCAGCTCTACGAGAAGAAGAGATAGTGAGCGTGAGGTTAGGTGGGTAGAGAAGCGCAGACCCCCAGTGTTGCTGTGCCTGTGAAAGCGTCTCCAAGGAACGGTGCTGGCTTGCAAGAGCTTTCAGAGTTAACGCTTTTCATGTGTGCGGAATTGCTGGACGGTTTCAATGTCTCACCTGTGCTCTCCTTCAGCTGCGAGAGAGGATGAGCCGAAGATGAGGTGGCTAGAGAAGCACAGAGCCCCAGCCTTTGTGTGGCTCTGAAAGGCTAGCCAAGGCATGGTTAGATCAAGCAGTAGCATTCAGTGCTGGCACTTTTCCTGTGTGAGCAATTGCTGGACGTTTTCAGTTTCGGAGCTCAGCTCTACGAGAAGGAGAGATAGTGAGCGTGAGGTTAGGTGGGTAGAGAAGCGCAGAGCCCCAGTGTTGCTGCGCCTGTGAAAGCGCTTCCAAGGAACGGTGCTGGCTTGCAAGAGCTTTCAGTGCTGGCACTTTTCCTGTGTGAGGAATTGCTGGACGTTTTCAATTTCGGAGCTCAGCTCTACGAGACGGAGAGATAGTGAGCGTGAGGTTAGGTGGGTAGAGAAGCGCAGAGCCCAGTGTTGCTGCACCGGTGAAAGCGATTCCAAGGAACGGTGCTGGCTTGCAAGAGCTTTCAGTGCTGACACTTTTCCTGTGTGAGCAATTGCTGGACGATTTCAATTTCGGAGGTCAGCTCTACGAGACAGAGAGATCGTGAGCGTGATGTTAGGTGGGTAGAGAAGCGCAGAGCCCCAGTGTTGCTGCGCCTGTGAAAGCACTTCCAAGGAACGGTGCTGGCTTGCAAGAGCTTTCAGAGTTAACGCTTTTCAGGTGTGCGGAATTGCTGGACGGTTTCAATGTCTCACCTGTGCTCTCCTTCAGCTGCGAGAGAGGATGAGCCGAAGATGAGGTGGCTAGAGAAGCACAGAGCCCCAGCCTTTGTGTGGCTCTGAAAGGCTAGCCAAGGCCTGCTTAGATCAAGGAGGAATAGTCAGTGCTAACGCTTTTCTTGCGTGAGGAATTGCTGGACGTTTTCAATTTCGGAGCTCAGCTCTACGAGAAGGAGAGATAGCGAGCGTGAGGTTAGGTGGGTAGAGAAGCGCAGAGCCCCAGTGTTGCTGCGCCTGTGAAAGCGCTTCCAAGGAACGGTGCTGGCTTGCAAGAGCTTTCAGTGCTAACGCTTTTCAGGTGTACGGAATTGCTGGACGGTTTCAATGTCTCACCTGTGCTCTCCTTCAGCTGCGAGAGAGGATGAGCCGAAGATGAGGTGGCTAGAGAAGCACAGAGCCCCAGCCTTTGTGTGGCTCTGAAAGGCTAGCCAAGGCATGCTTAGATCAAGCAGGAGCATTCAGTGCTGGCACTTTTCCTGTGTGAGGAATTGCTGGACGTTTTCAATTTCGGAGCTCAGCTCTACGAGAAGGAGAGATAGTGAGCGTGAGGTTAGGTGGGTAGAGAAGTGCAGAGCCCAGTGTTGCTGCGCCTGTGAAAGCGTTTCCAAGGAACGGTGCTGGCTTGCAAGAGCTTTCAGTGCTGACACTTTTCCTGTGTGAGCAATTGCTGGACGATTTCAATTTCGGAGGTCAGCTCTACGAGACAGAGAGATAGTGAGCGTGATGTTAGGTGGGTAGAGAAGTGCAGAGCCCCAGTGTTGCTGCACCGGTGAAAGCACTTCCAAGGAACGGTGCTGGCTTGCAAGAGCTTTCAGAGTTAACGCTTTTCAGGTGTGCGGGATTGCTGGACGGTTTCAATGTCTCACCTGTGCTCTCCTTCGACTGCGAGAGAGGATGAGCCGAAGATGAGGTGGCTAGAGAAGCACAGAGCCCCAGCCTTTGTGTGGCTCTGAAAGGCTAGCCAAGGCATGCTTAGATCAAGGAGGAATATTCAGTGCTAACGCTTTTCCTGTGTGAGCAATTGCTGGACGTTTTCAATTTTGGAGGTCAGCTCTACGAGAAGGAGAGATAGTGAGCGTGAGGTTAGGTGGGTAGAGAAGTGCAGAGCCCCAGTGTTGCTGCACCGGTGAAAGCGCTTCCAAGGAACGGTGCTGGCTTGCAAGAGCTTTCAGTGCTGGCACTTTTCCTGTGTGAGCAATTGCTGGATGTTTTCAATTTCGGAGCTCAGCTCTACGAGACGGAGAGATAGTGAGCGTGAGGTTAGGTGGGTAGAGAAGCGCAGAGCCCCAGTGTTGCTGCGCCTGTGAAAGCGCTTCCAAGGAACGGTGCTGGCTTGCAAGAGCTTTCAGTGCTAACGCTTTTCAGGTGTGCGGAATTGCTGGACGGTTTCAATGTCTCACCTGTGCTCTCCTTCAGCTGCGAGAGAGGATGAGCCGAAGATGAGGTGGCTAGAGAAGCACAGAGCCCCAGCCTTTGTGTGGCTCTGAAAGGCTAGCCAAGGCATGCATAGATCAAGGAGGAATATTCAGTGCTAACGCTTTTCCTGTGTGAGGAATTGCTGGACGTTTTCAATTTCGGAGCTCAGCTCTACGAGACGGAGAGAGAGTGAGCGTGAGGTTAGGTGGGTAGAGAAGCGCAGAGCCCCAGTGTTGCTGCGCCTGTGAAAGCACTTCCAAGGAACGGTGCTGGCTTGCAAGAGCTTTCAGTGCTGGCACTTTTCCTGTGTGAGCAATTGCTGGACGTTTTCAATTTCGGAGCTCAGCTCTACGAGACGGAGAGATAGTGAGCGTGAGGTTAGGTGGGTAGAGAAGCGTAGAGCCCCAGTGTTGCTGCGCCTGTGAAAGCGCTTCCAAGGAACGGTGCTGGCTTGCAAGAGCTTTCAGTGCTAACGCTTTACAGGTGTGAGCAATTGCTGGACGGTTTCAATGTCTCACCTGTGCTCTCCTTCAGCTGCGAGAGAGGATGAGCCGAAGATGAGGTGGCTAGAGAAGCACAGAGCCCCAGCCTTTGTGTGGCTCTGAAAGGCTAGCCAAGGCATGGTTAGATCAAGCAGGAGCATTCAGTGCTGGCACTTTTCCTGTGTGAGGAATTGCTGGACGTTTTCAATTTCGGAGCTCAGCTTTACGAGAAGGAGAGAGAGTGAGCGTGAGGTTAGGTGGGTAGAGAAGCGCAGAGCCCCAGTGTTGCTGCGCCTGTGAAAGCGCTTCCAAGGAACGGTGCTGGCTTGCAAGAGCTTTCAGTGCTGGCACTTTTCCTGTGTGAGGAATTGCTGGACGTTTTCAATTTCGGAGGTCAGCTCTACGAGACGGAGAGATAGTGAGCATGAGGTTAGGTGGGTAGAGAAGCGCAGAGCCCCAGTGTTGCTGCACCGGTGAAAGCGCTTCCAAGGAACGGTGCTGGCTTGCAAGAGCTTTCAGAGTTAACGTTTTTCAGGTGTGCGGAATTGCTGGACGGTTTCAATGTCTCACCTGTGCTCTCCTTCAGCTGCGAGAGAGGATGAGCCGAAGATGAGGTGGCTAGAGAAGCACAGAGCCCCAGCCTTTGTGTGGCTCTGAAAGGCTAGCCAAGGCATGCTTAGATCAAGGAGGAATAGTCAGTGCTAACGCTTTTCCTGCGTGAGGAATTGCTGGACGTTTTCAATTTCGGAGGTCAGCTCTACGAGAAGGAGAGATAGCGAGCGTGAGGTTAGGTGGGTAGAGAAGCGCAGAGCCCCAGTGTTGCTGCGCCTGTGAAAGCACTTCCAAGGAACGGTGCTGGCTTGCAAGAGCTTTCAGTGCTGGCACTTTTCCTGTGTGAGCAATTGCTGGACGTTTTCAATTTCGGAGCTCAGCTCTACGAGACGGACAGATAGTGAGCGTGAGGTTAGGTGGGTAGAGAAGCGCAGAGCCCCAGTGTTGCTGCGCCTGGGAAAGCGCTTCCAAGGAACGGTGCTGGCTTGCAAGAGCTTTCAGTGCTAACGCTTTTCAGGTGTACGGAATTTCTGGACGGTTTCAATGTCTCACCTGTGCTCTCCTTCAGCTGCGAGAGAGGATGAGCCGAAGATGAGGTGGCTAGAGAAGCACAGAGCCCCAGCCTTTGTGTGGCTCTGAAAGGCTAGCCAAGGCATGCTTAGATCAAGCAGTAGCATTCAGTGCTGGCACTTTTCCTGTGTGAGGAATTGCTGGACGTTTTCAATTTCGGAGCTCAGCTCTACGAGATGGAGAGAGAGTGAGCGTGAGGTTAGGTGGGTAGAGAAGTGCAGAGCCCAGTGTTGCTGCGCCTGTGAAAGCACTTCCAAGGAACGGTGCTAGCTTGCAAGAGCTTTCAGTGCTAACGCTTTACAGGTGTGCGGAATTGCTGGACGGTTTCAATGTCTCACCTGTGCTCTCCTTCAGCTGCGAGAGAGGATGAGCCGAAGATGAGGTGGCTAGAGAAGCACAGAGCCCCAGCCTTTGTGTGGCTCTGAAAGGCTAGCCAAGGCATGGTTAGATCAAGCAGGAGCATTCAGTGCTGGCACTTTTCCTGTGTGAGGAATTGCTGGATGTTTTCAATTTCGGAGCTCAGCTTTACGAGAAGGAGAGATAGTGAGCGTGAGGTTAGGTGGGTAGAGAAGCGCAGAGCCCCAGTGTTGCTGTGCCTGGGAAAGCGCTTCCAAGGAACGGTGCTGGCTTGCAAGAGCTTTCAGTGCTAACGCTTTTCCTGTGTGAGGAATTGCTGGACGTTTTCAATTTCGGAGCTCAGCTCTACGAGACGGAGAGATAGTGAGCGTGAGGTTAGGTGGGTAGAGAAGCGCAGAGCCCCAGTGTTGCTGCACCGGTGAAAGCGTCTCCAAGGAACGGGGCTGGCTTGCAAGAGCTTTCAGAGCTAACGCTTTTCAGGTGTGCGGAATTACTGGACGGTTTCAATGTCTCACCTGTGCTCTCCTTCGGCTGCGAGAGAGGATGAGCCGAAGATGAGGTGGCTAGAGAAACACAGAGCCCCAGCCTTTGTGTGGCTCTGAAAGGCTAGCCAAGGCATGCTTAGATCAAGGAGGAATAGTCAGTGCTAACGCTTTTCCTGTGTGAGGAATTGCTGGACGTTTTCAATTTTGGAGCTCAGCTCTACGAGACAGAGAGATAGTGAGCGTGAGGTTAGGTGGGTAGAGAAGCGCAGAGCCCCAGTGTTGCTGCGCCTGTGAAAGCGCTTCCAAGGAACGGTGCTGGCTTGCAAGAGCTTTCAGTGCTAACGCTTTTCAGGTGTACGGAATTTCTGGACGGTTTCAATGTCTCACCTGTGCTCTCCTTCAGCTGCGAGAGAGGATGAGCCAAAGATGAGGTGGCTAGAGAAGCACAGAGCCCCAGCCTTTGTGTGGCTCTGAAAGGCTAGCCAAGGCATGCTTAGATCAAGCAGTAGCATTCAGTGCTGGCACTTTTCCTGTGTGAGCAATTGCTGGACGTTTTCAATTTCGGAGCTCAGCTCTACGAGATGGAGAGATAGTGAGCGTGAGTTTAGGTGGGTAGAGAAGCGCAGAGCCCCAGTGTTGCTGCGCCTGGGAAAGTGCTTCCAAGGAATGGTGCTGGCTTGCAAGAGCTTTCAGTGCTGGCACTTTTCCTGTGTGAGGAATTGCTGGATGTTTTCAATTTCGGAGGTCAGCTCTACGAGACAGAGAGATAGTGAGAGTGATGTTAGGTGGGTAGAGAAGCGCAGAGCCCCAGTGTTGCTGCACCGGTGAAAGCACTTCCAAGGAACGGTGCTGGCTTGCAAGAGCTTTCAGAGTTAACGCTTTTCAGGTGTGCGGGATTGCTGGACGGTTTCAATGTCTCACCTGTGCTCTCCTTCAGCTGCGAGAGAGGATGAGCCGAAGATGAGGTGGCTAGAGAAGCACAGAGCCCCAGCCTTTGTGTGGCTCTGAAAGGCTAGCCAAGGCATGCTTAGATCAAGGAGGAATAGTCAGTGCTAACGCTTTTCCTGTGTGAGGAATTGCTGGACGTTTTTAATTTCGGAGCTCAGCTCTACGAGACGGAGAGAGAGTGAGCGTGAGGTTAGGTGGGTAGAGAAGTGCAGAGCCCCAGTGTTGCTGCGCCTGTGAAAGCGCTTCCAAGGAATGGTGCTGGCTTGCAAGAGCTTTCAGTGCTGGCACTTTTCCTGTGTGAGCAATTGCTGGACGTTTTCAATTTCAGAGCTCAGCTCTACGAGACGGAGAGATAGTGAGCGTGAGGTTAGGTGGGTAGAGAAGCGCAGAGCCCCAGTGTTGCTGCGCCTGTGAAAGCGCTTCCAAGGAACGGTGCTGGCTTGCAAGAGCTTTCAGAGTTAACGCTTTTCAGGTGTGCGGAATTGCTGGACGGTTTCAATGTCTCACCTGTGCTCTCCTTCAGCTGCGAGAGAGGATGAGCCGAAGATGAGGTGGCTAGAGAAGCACAGAGCCCCAGCCTTTGTGTGGCTCTGAAAGGCTAGCCAAGGCATGCTTAGATCAAGCAGTAGCATTCAGTGCTGGCACTTTTCCTGTGTGAGCAATTGCTGGACGTTTTCAATTTCGGAGCTCAGCTCTACGAGAAGGAGAGATAGTGAGCGTGAGCTTAGGTGGGTAGAGAAGCGCAGAGCCCCAGTGTTGCTGCGCCTGTGAAAGCGCTTCCAAGGAACGGTGCTGGCTTGCAAGAGCTTTCAGTGCTGGCACTTTTCCTGTGTGAGGAATTGCTGGACGTTTTCAGTTTCGGAGCTCAGCTCTACGAGACGGAGAGATAGTGAGCGTGAGGTTAGGTGGGTAGAGAAGCGCAGAGCCCCAGTGTTGCTGCGCCTGTGAAAGCGCTTCCAAGGAACGGTGCTGGCTTGCAAGAGCTTTCAGAGTTAACGCTTTTCAGGTGTGCGGAATTGCTGGACGGTTTCAATGTCTCAACTGTGCTCTCCTTCAGCTGCGAGAGAGGATGAGCCGAAGATGAGGTGGCTAGAGAAGCACAGAGCCCCAGCCTTTGTGTGGCTCTGAAAGGCTAGCCAAGGCATGCTTAGATCAAGGAGGAATAGTCAGTGCTAACGGTTTTCCTGTGTGAGCAATTGCTGGACTTTTTCAATTTCGGAGCTCAGCTCTACGAGAAGGAGAGATAGTGAGCGTGAGGTTAGGTGGGTAGAGAAGCGCAGAGCCCCAGTGTTGCTGCGCCTGGGAAAGCGCTTCCAAGGAACGGTGCTGGCTTGCAAGAGCTTTCAGTGCTAACGCTTTTCAGGTGTGCGGAATTGCTGGACGATTTCAATTTCGGAGCTCAGCTCTACGAGACAGAGAGATAGTGAGCGTGATGTTAGGTGGGTAGAGAAGCGCAGAGCCCCAGTGTTGCTGCGCCTGTGAAAGCACTTCCAAGGAACGGTGCTGGCTTGCCAGAGCTTTCAGAGTTAACGCTTTTCAGGTGTGCGGAATTGCTGGACGGTTTCAATGTCTCACCTGTGCTCTCCTTCAGCTGCGAGAGAGGATGAGCCGAAGATGAGGTGGCTAGAGAAGCACAGAGCCCCAGCCTTTGTGTGGCTCTACAAGGCTAGCCAAGGCATGCTTAGATCAAGCAGTAGCATTCAGTGCTGGCACTTTTCCTGTGTGAGGAATTGCTGGACGTTTTCAATTTCGGAGGTCAGCTCTACGAGAAGGAGAGATAGTGAGCGTGAGGTTAGGTGGGTAGAGAAGCGCAGAGCCCCAGTGTTGCTGCACCGGTGAAAGCGCTTCCAAGGAACGGTGCTGGCTTGCAAGAGCTTTCAGTGCTGGCACTTTTCCTGTGTGAGCAATTGCTGGACGTTTTCAATTTCGGAGCTCAGCTCTACGAGACGGAGAGATAGTGAGCGTGAGGTTAGGTGGGTAGAGAAGCGCAGAGCCCCAGTGTTGCTGCGCCTGTGAAAGCGCTTCCGAGGAACGGTGCTGGCTTGCAAGAGCTTTCAGTGCTAACGCTTTTCAGGTGTGCGGAATTGCTGGACGGTTTCAATGTCTCCCCTGTGCTCTCCTTCAGCTGCGAGAGAGGATGAGCCGAAGATGAGGTGGCTAGAGAAGCACAGAGCCCCAGCCTTTGTGTGGCTCTGAAAGGCTAGCCAAGGCATGCTTAGATCAAGGAGGAATATTCAGTGCTAACGCTTTTCCTGTGTGAGCAATTGCTGGACGTTTTCAATTTCGGAGGTCAGCTCTACGAGAAGGAGAGATAGTGAGCGTGAGGTTAGGTGGGTAGAGAAGCGCAGAGCCCCAGTGTTGCTGCGCCTGTGAAAGTGCTTCCAAGGAATGGTGCTGGCTTGCAAGAGCTTTCAGTGCTAACGCTTTTCAGGTGTGCGGAATTGCTGGACGATTTCAATTTCGGAGCTCAGCTCTACGAGACAGAGAGATAGTGAGCGTGATGTTAGGTGGGTAGAGAAGCGCAGAGCCCCAGTGTTGCTGCACCGGTGAAAGCACTTCCAAGGAACGGTGCTAGCTTGCAAGAGCTTTCAGAGTTAACGCTTTTCAGGTGTGCGGGATTGCTGGACGGTTTCAATGTCTCACCTGTGCTCTCCTTCAGCTGCGAGAGAGGATGAGCCGAAGATGAGGTGGCTAGAGAAGCACAGAGCCCCAGCCTTTGTGTGGCTCTGAAAGGCTAGCCAAGGCATGGTTAGATCAAGCAGTAGCATTCAGTGCTGGCACTTTTCCTGTGTGAGCAATTGCTGGACGTTTTCAATTTCGGAGGTCAGCTCTACGAGAAGGAGAGATAGTGAGCGTGAGCTTAGGTGGGTAGAGAAGCGCAGAGCCCCAGTGTTGCTGCGCCTGGGAAAGCGCTTCCAAGGAACGGTGCTGGCTTGCAAGAGCTTTCAGTGCTGGCACTTTTCCTGTGTGAGCAATTGCTGGACGTTTTCAATTTCGGAGCTCAGCTCTACGAGACGGAGAGATAGTGAGCGTGAGGTTAGGTGGGTAGAGAAGCGCAGAGCCCCAGTGTTGCTGCGCCTGTGAAAGCGCTTCCAAGGAACGGTGCTGGCTTGCAAGAGCTTTCAGAATTAACGCTTTTCATGTGTGCGGAATTGCTGGACGGTTTCAATGTCTCACCTGTGCTCTCCTTCAGCTGCGAGAGAGGATGAGCCGAAGATGAGGTGGCTAGAGAAGCACAGAGCCCCAGCCTTTGTGTGGCTCTGAAAGGCTAGCCAAGGCATGCTTAGATCAAGCAGTAGCATTCAGTGCTGGCACTTTTCCTGTGTGAGCAATTGCTGGACGTTTTCAATTTCGGAGGTCAGCTCTACGAGACGGAGAGATCGTGAGCGTGAGCTTAGGTGGGTAGAGAAGCGCAGAGCCCCAGTGTTGCTGCGCCTGTGAAAGCGCTTCCAAGGAACGGTGCTGGCTTGCAAGAGCTTTCAGTGCTGGCACTTTTCTTGTGTGAGGAATTGCTGGACGTTTTCAGTTTCGGAGCTCAGCTGTACGAGACGGAGAGATAGTGAGCGTGAGGTTAGGTGGGTAGAGAAGCGCAGAGCCCCAGTGTTGCTGCACCGGTGAAAGCGCTTCCAAGGAACGGTGCTGGCTTGCCAGAGCTTTCAGAATTAACGCTTTTCAGGTGTGCGGAATTGCTGGACGGTTTCAATGTCTCACCTGTGCTCTCCTTCAGCTGCGAGAGAGGATGAGCCGAAGATGAGGTGGCTAGAGAAGCACAGAGCCCCAGCCTTTGTGTGGCTCTGAAAGGCTAGCCAAGGCATGCTTAGATCAAGGAGGAATAGTCAGTGCTAACGCTTTTCCTGTGTGAGCAATTGCTGGACATTTTCAATTTCGGAATTCAGCTCTACGAGAAGAAGAGAGAGTGAGCGTGAGGTTAGGTGGGTAGAGAAGTGCAGAGCCCCAGTGTTGCTGCGCCTGTGAAAGCGCTTCCAAGGAACGGTGCTGGCTTGCAAGAGCTTTCAGTGCTGGCACTTTTCCTGTGTGAGCAATTGCTGGACGTTTTCAGTTTCGGAGCTCAGCTGTACGAGACGGAGAGATAGTGAGCGTGATGTTAGGTGGGTAGAGAAGCGCAGAGCCCCAGTGTTGCTGCACCGGTGAAAGCACTTCCAAGGAATGGTGCTGGCTTGCAAGAGCTTTCAGAGTTAACGCTTTTCAGGTGTGCGGAATTGCTGGACGGTTTCAATGTCTCACCTGTGCTCTCCTTCAGCTGCGAGAGAGGATGAGCCGAAGATGAGGTGGCTAGAGAAGCACAGAGCCCCAGCCTTTGTGTGGCTCTGAAAGGCTAGCCAAGGCATGCTTAGATCAAGCAGGAGCCTTCAGTGCTGGCACTTTTCCTGTGTGAGCAATTGCTGGACGTTTTCAATTTCGGAGCTCAGCTCTACGAGAAGGAGAGATAGTGAGCGTGAGGCTAGGTGGGTAGAGAAGCGCAGAGCCCCAGTGTTGCTGCGCCTGTGAAAGCACTTCCAAGGAACGGTGCTGGCTTGCAAGAGCTTTCAGTGCTGGCACTTTTCCTGTGTGAGGAATTGTTGGACGTTTTCCATTTCGGAGCTCAGCTCTACGAGACGGAGAGAGAGTGAGCATGAGGTTAGGTGGGTAGAGAAGCGCAGAGCCCCAGTGTTGCTGTGCCTGTGAAAGCACTTCCAAGGAACGGTGCTGGCTTGCAAGAGCTTTCAGTGCTAACGCTTTTCAGGTGTGCGGAATTACTGGACGGTTTCAATGTCTCACCTGTGCTCTCCTTCAGCTGCGAGAGAGGATGAGCCGAAGATGAGGTGGCTAGAGAAGCACAGAGCCCCAGCCTTTGTGTGGCTCTGAAAGGCTAGCCAAGGCATGCTTAGATCAAGGAGGAATATTCAGTGCTAACGCTTTTCCTGTGTGAGCAATTGCTGGACGTTTTCAATTTCGGAGCTCAGCTCTACGAGAAGGAGAGATCGTGAGCGTGAGGTTAGGTGGGTAGAGAAGCGCAGAGCCCCAGTGTTGCTGCGCCTGTGAAAGCGCTTCCAAGGAACGGTGCTGGCTTGCAAGAGCTTTCAGTGCTAACGCTTTTCAGGTGTGCGGAATTGCTGGACGATTTCAATTTCGGAGCTCAGCTCTACGAGACAGAGAGATAGTGAGCGTGATGTTAGGTGGGTAGAGAAGTGCAGAGCCCCAGTGTTGCTGCACCGGTGAAAGCACTTCCAAGGAACGGTGCTAGCTTGCAAGAGCTTTCAGAGTTAACGCTTTTCAGGTGTGCGGGATTGCTGGACGGTTTCAATGTCTCACCTGTGCTCTCCTTCAGCTGCGAGAGAGGATGAGCCGAAGATGAGGTGGCTAGAGAAGCACAGAGCCCCAGCCTTTGTGTGGCTCTGAAAGGCTAGCCAAGGCATGCTTAGATCAAGGAGGAATAGTCAGTGCTAACGCTTTTCCTGTGTGAGGAATTGCTGGACGTTTTCAATTTCGGAGCTCAGCTCTACGAGAAGGAGAGATAGTGAGCGTGAGGTTAGGTGGGTAGAGAAGCGCAGAGCCCCAGTGTTGCTGCGCCTGTGAAAGCGCTTCCAAGGAACGGTGCTGGCTTGCAAGAGCTTTCAGTGCTAACGCTTTTCAGGTGTGCGGAATTGCTGGACGATTTCAATTTCGGAGCTCAGCTCTACGAGACAGAGAGATAGTGAGCGTGAGGTTAGGTGGGTAGAGAAGCGCAGAGCCCCAGTGTTGCTGCACCGGTGAAAGCACTTCCAAGGAACGGTGCTGGCTTGCAAGAGCTTTCAGAGTTAACGCTTTTCAGGTGTGCGGAATTGCTGGACGGTTTCAATGTCTCACCTGTGCTCTCCTTCAGCTGCGAGAGAGGATGAGCCGAAGATGAGGTGGCTAGAGAAGCACAGAGCCCCAGCCTTTGTGTGGCTCTGAAAGGCTAGCCAAGGCATGCTTAGATCAAGCAGTAGCATTCAGTGCTGGCACTTTTCCTGTGTGAGCAATTGCTGGACGTTTTCAATTTCGGAGGTCAGCTCTACGAGAAGGAGAGATAGTGAGCGTGAGGTTAGGTGGGTAGAGAAGCGCAGAGCCCCAGTGTTGCTGCGCCTGGGAAAGCGCTTCCAAGGAACGGTGCTGGCTTGCAAGAGCTTTCAGTGCTGGCACTTTTCCTGTGTGAGCAATTGCTGGACGTTTTCAGTTTCGGAGCTCAGCTGTACAAGACGGAGAGATAGTGAGCGTGAGGTTAGGTGGGTAGAGAAGCGCAGAGCCCCAGTGTTGCTGCGCCTGTGAAAGCGCTTCCAAGGAACGGTGCTGGCTTGCCAGAGCTTTCAGAGTTAACGCTTTTCAGGTGTGCGGAATTACTGGACGGTTTCAATGTCTCACCTGTGCTCTCCTTCAGCTGCGAGAGAGGATGAGCCGAAGATGAGGTGGCTAGAGAAGCACAGAGCCCCAGCCTTTGTGTGGCTCTGAAAGGCTAGCCAAGGCATGCTTAGATCAAGGAGGAATAGTCAGTGCTAACGCTTTTCCTGTGTGAGGAATTGCTGGACATTTTCAATTTCGGAGTTCAGCTCTACGAGAAGAAGAGATAGTGAGCGTGAGGTTAGGTGGGTAGAGAAGTGCAGAGCCCCAGTGTTGCTGCGCCTGTGAAAGCGCTTCCAAGGAACGGTGCTGGCTTGCAAGAGCTTTCAGTGCTGGCACTTTTCCTGTGTGAGCAATTGCTGGACGGTTTCAATGTCTCACCTGTGCTCTCCTTCAGCTGCGAGAGAGGATGAGCCGAAGATGAGGTGGCTAGAGAAGCACAGAGCCCCAGCCTTTGTGTGGCTCTGAAAGGCTAGCCAAGGCATGATTAGATCAATCAGTAGCATTCAGTGCTGGCACTTTTCCTGTGTGAGCAATTGCTGGACGTTTTCTATTTCGGAGGTCAGCTCTACGAGACAGAGAGATAGTGAGCGTGATGTTAGGTGGGTAGAGAAGTGCAGAGCCCCAGTGTTGCTGCACCGGTGAAAGCACTTCCAAGGAACGGTGCTGGCTTGCAAGAGCTTTCAGAGTTAACGCTTTTGAGGTGTGCGGAATTGCTGGACGGTTTCAATGTCTCACCTGTGCTCTCCTTCAGCTGCGAGAGAGGATGAGCCGAAGATGAGGTGGCTAGAGAAGCACAGAGCCCCAGCCTTTGTGTGGCTCTGAAAGGCTAGCCAAGGCATGCTTAGATCAAGGAGGAATAGTCAGTGCTAACGCTTTTCCTGTGTGAGCAATTGCTGGACATTTTCAATTTCGGAGGTCAGCTCTACGAGAAGGAGAGATAGTGAGCGTGAGGTTAGGTGGGTAGAGAAGTGCAGAGCCCCAGTGTTGCTGCGCCTGTGAAAGCGCTTCCAAGGAACGGTGCTGGCTTGCAAGAGCTTTCAGTGCTGGCACTTTTCCTGTGTGAGCAATTGCTGGACGTTTTCAATTTCGGAGCTCAGCTCTACGAGACGGACAGATAGTGAGCGTGAGGTTAGGTGGGTAGAGAAGCGCAGAGCCCCAGTGTTGCTGCGCCTGTGAAAGCGCTTCCAAGGAACGATGCTGGCTTGCCAGAGCTTTCAGTGCTAACGCTTTTCAGGTGTGTGGAATTGCTGGACCGTTTCAATGTCTCACCTGTGCTCTCCTTCAGCTGCGAGAGAGGATGAGCCGAAGATGAGGTGGCTAGAGAAGCACAGAGCCCCAGCCTTTGTGTGGCTCTGAAAGGCTAGCCAAGGCATGGTTAGATCAAGCAGTAGCATTCAGTGCTGGCACTTTTCCTGTGTGAGCAATTGCTGGACGTTTTCAATTTCGGAGGTCAGCTCTACGAGACGGAGAGAGAGTGAGCGTGAGGCTAGGTGGGTAGAGAAGCGCAGAGCCCCAGTGTTGCTGCGCCTGTGAAAGCACTTCCAAGGAACGGTGCTGGCTTGCAAGAGCTTTCAGTGCTGGCACTTTTCCTGTGTGAGCAATTGCTGGACGTTTTCAATTTCGGAGCTCAGCTCTACGAGACGGAGAGATAGTGAGCGTGAGGTTAGGTGGGTAGAGAAGTGCAGAGCCCCAGTGTTGCTGCGCCTGTGAAAGCGCTTCCAAGGAACGGTGCTGGCTTGCAAGAGCTTTCAGTGCTAACGCTTTACAGGTGTGCGGAATTGCTGGACGGTTTCAATGTCTCAACTGTGCTCTCCTTCAGCTGCGAGAGAGGATGAGCCGAAGATGAGGTGGCTAGAGAAGCACAGAGCCCCAGCCTTTGTGTGGCTCTGAAAGGCTAGCCAAGGCATGGTTAGATCAAGCAGGAGCATTCAGTGCTGGCACTTTTCCTGTGTGAGCAATTGCTGGACGTTTTCAATTTCGGAGCTCAGCTTTACGAGAAGGAGAGAGAGTGAGCGTGAGGTTAGGTGGGTAGAGAAGCGCAGAGCCCCAGTGTTGCTGCGCCTGTGAAAGCGCTTCCAAGGAACGGTGCTGGCTTGCAAGAGCTTTCAGTGCTGGCACTTTTCCTGTGTGAGGAATTGCTGGACGTTTTCAATTTCGGAGGTCAGCTCTACGAGACGGAGAGATAGTGAGCGTGAGGTTAGGTGGGTAGAGAAGCGCAGAGCCCCAGTGTTGCTGCACCGGTGAAAGCGTCTCCAAGGAACGGGGCTGGCTTGCAAGAGCTTTCAGAGCTAACGCTTTTCAGGTGTGCGGAATTACTGGACGGTTTCAATGTCTCACCTGTGCTCTCCTTCAGCTGCGAGAGAGGATGAGCCGAAGATGAGGTGGCTAGAGAAGCACAGAGCCCCAGCCTTTGTGTGGCTCTGAAAGGCTAGCCAAGGCATGGTTAGATCAAGCAGTAGCATTCAGTGCTGGCACTTTTCCTGTGTGAGCAATTGCTGGACGTTTTCAATTTTGGAGGTCAGCTCTACGAGAAGGAGAGATAGTGAGCGTGAGGTTAGGTGGGTAGAGAAGTGCAGAGCCCCAGTGTTGCTGCACCGGTGAAAGCGCTTCCAAGGAACGGTGCTGGCTTGCAAGAGCTTTCAGAATTAACGCTTTTCAGGTGTGCGGAATTGCTAGACCGTTTCAATGTCTCACCTGTGCTCTCCTTCGGCTGCGAGAGAGGATGAGCCGAAGATGAGGTGGCTAGAGAAACACAGAGCCCCAGCCTTTGTGTGGCTCTGAAAGGCTAGCCAAGGCATGCTTAGATCAAGGAGGAATAGTCAGTGCTAACGCTTTTCCTGTGTGAGCAATTGCTGGACGTTTTCAATTTCGGAGGTCAGCTCTACGAGAAGGAGAGATAGTGAGCGTGAGGTTAGGTGGGTAGAGAAGTGCAGAGCCCCAGTGTTGCTGCGCCTGTGAAAGCGCTTCCAAGGAACGGTGCTGGCTTGCAAGAGCTTTCAGTGCTGGCACTTTTCCTGTGTGAGCAATTGCTGGACGTTTTCAATTTCGGAGCTCAGCTCTACAAGACGGACAGATAGTGAGCGTGAGGTTAGGTGGGTAGAGAAGCGCAGAGCCCCAGTGTTGCTGCGCCTGTGAAAGCGCTTCCAAGGAACGGTGCTGGCTTGCCAGAGCTTTCAGTGCTAACGCTTTTCAGGTGTGTGGAATTGCTGGACCGTTTCAATGTCTCAACTGTGCTCTCCTTCAGCTGCGAGAGAGGATGAGCCGAAGATGAGGTGGCTAGAGAAGCACAGAGCCGCAGCCTTTGTGTGGCTCTGAAAGGCTAGCCAAGGCATGCTTAGATCAAGGAGGAATATTCAGTGCTAACGCTTTTCCTGTGTGAGCAATTGCTGGACGTTTTCAATTTCGGAGGTCAGCTCTACGAGAAGGAGAGATCGTGAGCGTGAGGTTAGGTGGGTAGAGAAGCGCAGAGCCCCAGTGTTGCTGCGCCTGGGAAAGCGCTTCCAAGGAACGGTGCTGGCTTGCCAGAGCTTTCAGTGCTAACGCTTTTCAGGTGTGTGGAATTGCTGGACGGTTTCAATGTCTCACCTGTGCTCTCCTTCAGCTGCGAGAGAGGATGAGCCGAAGATGAGGTGGCTAGAGAAGCACAGAGCCCCAGCCTTTGTGTGGCTCTACAAGGCTAGCCAAGGCATGCTTAGATCAAGCAGTAGCATTCAGTGCTGGCACTTTTCCTGTGTGAGCAATTGCTGGACGTTTTCAATTTCGGAGCTCAGCTCTACGAGACGGAGAGAGAGTGAGCGTGAGGCTAGGTGGGTAGAGAAGCGCAGAGCCCCAGTGTTGCTGCGCCTCTGAAAGCACTTCCAAGGAACGGTGCTGGCTTGCAAGAGCTTTCAGTGCTGGCACTTTTCCTGTGTGAGCAATTGCTGGACGTTTTCAATTTCGGAGCTCAGCTCTACGAGACGGAGAGATAGTGAGCGTGAGGTTAGGTGGGTAGAGAAGCGCAGAGCCCCAGTGTTGCTGCACCGGTGAAAGCGTCTCCAAGGAACGGTGCTGGCTTGCAAGAGCTTTCAGTGCTAACGCTTTTCAGGTGTGCGGAATTACTGGACGGTTTCAATGTCTCACCTGTGCTCTCCTTCGGCTGCGAGAGAGGATGAGCCGAAGATGAGGTGGCTAGAGAAGCACAGAGCCCCAGCCTTTGTGTGGCTCTACAAGGCTAGCCAAGGCATGCTTAGATCAAGCAGTAGCATTCAGTGCTGGCACTTTTCCTGTGTGAGCAATTGCTGGACGTTTTCAATTTTGGAGGTCAGCTCTACGAGAAGGAGAGATAGCGAGCGTGAGGTTAGGTGGGTAGAGAAGCGCAGAGCCCCAGTGTTGCTGCGCCTCTGAAAGCACTTCCAAGGAACGGTGCTGGCTTGCAAGAGCTTTCAGTGCTGGCACTTTTCCTGTGTGAGCAATTGCTGGACGTTTTCAATTTCGGAGCTCAGCTCTACGAGACAGAGAGATAGTGAGCGTGAGGTTAGGTGGGTAGAGAAGCGCAGAGCCCCAGTGTTGCTGCGCCTGTGAAAGCGCTTCCAAGGAACGGTGCTGGCTTGCAAGAGCTTTCAGTGCTAACGCTTTTCAGGTGTGTGGAATTGCTGGACGTTTTCAATGTCTCACCTGTGCTCTCCTTCAGCTGCGAGACAGGATGAGCCGAAGATGAGGTGGCTAGAGAAGCACAGAGCCCCAGCCTTTGTGTGGCTCTGAAAGGCTAGCCAAGGCATGCTTAGATCAAGCAGTAGCATTCAGTGCTGGCACTTTTCCTGTGTGAGCAATTGCTGGACGTTTTCAATTTCGGAGGTCAGCTCTACGAGAAGGAGAGATAGTGAGCGTGAGTTTAGGTGGGTAGAGAAGCGCAGAGCCCCAGTGTTGCTGCGCCTGTGAAAGTGCTTCCAAGGAATGGTGCTGGCTTGCAAGAGCTTTCAGTGCTAACGCTTTTCAGGTGTGCGGAATTGCTGGACGATTTCAATTTCGGAGCTCAGCTCTACGAGACAGAGAGATAGTGAGCGTGATGTTAGGTGGGTAGAGAAGCGCAGAGCCCCAGTGTTGCTGCACCGGTGAAAGCACTTCCAAGGAACGGTGCTAGCTTGCAAGAGCTTTCAGAGTTAACGCTTTTCAGGTGTGCGGGATTGCTGGACGGTTTCAATGTCTCCCCTGTGCTCTCCTTCAGCTGCGAGAGAGGATGAGCCGAAGATGAGGTGGCTAGAGAAGCACAGAGCCCCAGCCTTTGTGTGGCTCTGAAAGGCTAGCCAAGGCATGCTTAGATCAAGGAGGAATAGTCAGTGCTAACGCTTTTCCTGTGTGAGGAATTGCTGGACGTTTTCAATTTTGGAGCTCAGCTCTACGAGACGGAGAGAGAGTGAGCGTGAGGTTAGGTGGGTAGAGAAGTGCAGAGCCCCAGTGTTGCTGCGCCTGTGAAAGCGCTTCCAAGGAACGGTGCTGGCTTGCAAGAGCTTTCAGAGTTAACGCTTTTCAGGTGTGCGGAATTGCTGGACGGTTTCAATGTCTCACCTGTGCTCTCCTTCAGCTGCGAGAGAGGATGAGCCGAAGATGAGGTGGCTAGAGAAGCACAGAGCCCCAGCCTTTGTGTGGCTCTACAAGGCTAGCCAAGGCATGCTTAGATCAAGCAGTAGCATTCAGTGCTGGCACTTTTCCTGTGTGAGCAATTGCTGGACGTTTTCAATTTCGGAGGTCAGCTCTACGAGAAGGAGAGATAGTGAGCGTGAGGTTAGGTGGGTAGAGAAGCGCAGAGCCCCAGTGTTGCTGCGCCTGGGAAAGCGCTTCCAAGGAACGGTGCTGGCTTGCAAGAGCTTTCAGTGCTGGCACTTTTCCTGTGTGAGGAATTGCTGGACGTTTTCAGTTTCGGAGCTCAGCTGTACGAGACGGAGAGATAGTGAGCGTGAGGTTAGGTGGGTAGAGAAGCGCAGAGCCCCAGTGTTGCTGCGCCTGTGAAAGCGCTTCCAAGGAACGGTGCTGGCTTGCAAGAGCTTTCAGTGCTAACGCTTTTCCTGTGTGAGCAATTGCTGGACGATTTCAATTTCGGAGCTCAGCTCTACGAGACGGAGAGATAGTGAGCGTGAGGTTAGGTGGGTAGAGAAGCGCAGAGCCCCAGTGTTGCTGCGCCTGTGAAAGTGCTTCCAAGGAATGGTGCTGGCTTGCAAGAGCTTTCAGTGCTGGCACTTTTCCTGTGTGAGCAATTGCTGGACGTTTTCAATTTCGGAGCTCAGCTCTACGAGACGGAGAGATAGTGAGCGTGAGGTTAGGTGGGTAGAGAAGCGCAGAGCCCCAGTGTTGCTGTGCCTGTGAAAGCGTCTCCAAGGAACGGTGCTGGCTTGCAAGAGCTTTCAGAGTTAACGCTTTTCAGGTGTGCGGAATTGCTGGACGGTTTCAATGTCTCCCCTGTGCTCTCCTTCAGCTGCGAGAGAGGATGAGCCGAAGATGAGGTGGCTAGAGAAGCACAGAGCCCCAGCCTTTGTGTGGCTCTGAAAGGCTAGCCAAGGCATGCTTAGATCAAGGAGGAATAGTCAGTGCTAACGCTTTTCCTGTGTGAGGAATTGCTGGACGTTTTCAATTTCGGAGTTCAGCTCTACGAGAAGAAGAGAGAGTGAGCGTGAGGTTAGGTGGGTAGAGAAGTGCAGAGCCCCAGTGTTGCTGTGCCTGTGAAAGCGTCTCCAAGGAACGGTGCTGGCTTGCAAGAGCTTTCAGAGTTAACGCTTTTCAGGTGTGCGGAATTGCTGGACCGTTTCAATGTCTCACCTGTGCTCTCCTTCAGCTGCGAGAGAGGATGAGCCGAAGATGAGGTGGCTAGAGAAGCACAGAGCCCCAGCCTTTGTGTGGCTCTGAAAGGCTAGCCAAGGCATGGTTAGATCAAGCAGTAGCATTCAGTGCTGGCACTTTTCCTGTGTGAGCAATTGCTGGACGTTTTCAATTTCGGAGGTCAGCTCTACGAGAAGGAGAGATAGTGAGCGTGAGGTTAGGTGGGTAGAGAAGCGCAGAGCCCAGTGTTGCTGCACCGGTGAAAGCGCTTCCGAGGAACGGTGCTGGCTTGCAAGAGCTTTCAGTGCTGACACTTTTCCTGTGTGAGCAATTGCTGGACGATTTCAATTTCGGAGGTCAGCTCTACGAGACAGAGAGATCGTGAGCGTGATGTTAGGTGGGTAGAGAAGCGCAGAGCCCCAGTGTTGCTGCGCCTGTGAAAGCACTTCCAAGGAACGGTGCTGGCTTGCCAGAGCTTTCAGAGTTAACGCTTTTCAGGTGTGCGGAATTGCTGGACGGTTTCAATGTCTCCCCTGTGCTCTCCTTCAGCTGCGAGAGAGGATGAGCCGAAGATGAGGTGGCTAGAGAAGCACAGAGCCCCAGCCTTTGTGTGGCTCTGAAAGGCTAGCCAAGGCATGCTTAGATCAAGCAGGAGCCTTCAGTGCTGGCACTTTTCCTGTGTGAGCAATTGCTGGACGTTTTCAATTTCGGAGCTCAGCTCTACGAGAAGGAGAGATAGTGAGCGTGAGGCTAGGTGGGTAGAGAAGCGCAGAGCCCCAGTGTTGCTGCGCCTGGGAAAGCGCTTCCAAGGAACGGTGCTGGCTTGCAAGAGCTTTCAGTGCTGGCACTTTTCCTGTGTGAGCAATTGCTGGACGTTTTCAGTTTCGGAGCTCAGCTGTACGAGACGGAGAGATAGTGAGCGTGAGGTTAGGTGGGTAGAGAAGCGCAGAGCCCCAGTGTTGCTGCGCCTGTGAAAGCGCTTCCAAGGAACGGTGCTGGCTTGCAAGAGCTTTCAGTGCTGGCACTTTTCCTGTGTGAGCAATTGCTGGACGTTTTCAATTTCGGAGCTCAGCTCTACGAGACGGACAGATAGTGAGCGTGAGGTTAGGTGGGTAGAGAAGCGCAGAGCCCCAGTGTTGCTGCACCGGTGAAAGCGTCTCCAAGGAACGGTGCTGGCTTGCAAGAGCTTTCAGTGCTAACGCTTTTCAGGTGTGCGGAATTACTGGACGGTTTCAATGTCTCACCTGTGCTCTCCTTCGGCTGCGAGAGAGGATGAGCCGAAGATGAGGTGGCTAGAGAAGCACAGAGCCCCAGCCTTTGTGTGGCTCTGAAAGGCTAGCCAAGGCATGCTTAGATCAAGCAGTAGCATTCAGTGCTGGCACTTTTCCTGTGTGAGCAATTGCTGGACGTTTTCAATTTCGGAGGTCAGCTCTACGAGAAGGAGAGATAGCGAGCATGAGGTTAGGTGGGTAGAGAAGCGCAGAGCCCCAGTGTTGCTGCGCCTCTGAAAGCACTTCCAAGGAACGGTGCTGGCTTGCAAGAGCTTTCAGTGCTGGCACTTTTCCTGTGTGAGCAATTGCTGGACGTTTTCAATTTCGGAGCTCAGCTCTACGAGACAGAGAGATAGTGAGCGTGAGGTTAGGTGGGTAGAGAAGCGCAGAGCCCCAGTGTTGCTGCGCCTGTGAAAGCGCTTCCAAGGAACGGTGCTGGCTTGCAAGAGCTTTCAGTGCTAACGCTTTTCAGGTGTGTGGAATTGCTGGACCGTTTCAATGTCTCACCTGTGCTCTCCTTCAGCTGCGAGAGAGGATGAGCCGAAGATGAGGTGGCTAGAGAAGCACAGAGCCCCAGCCTTTGTGTGGCTCTGAAAGGCTAGCCAAGGCATGCTTAGATCAAGCAGTAGCATTCAGTGCTGGCACTTTTCCTGTGTGAGCAATTGCTGGACGTTTTCAATTTCGGAGGTCAGCTCTACGAGATGGAGACAGAGTGAGCGTGAGGTTAGGTGGGTAGAGAAGCGCAGAGCCCCAGTGTTGCTGCGCCTGTGAAAGTGCTTCCAAGGAATGGTGCTGGCTTGCAAGAGCTTTCAGTGCTAACGCTTTTCAGGTGTGCGGAATTGCTGGACGTTTTCAATTTCGGAGCTCAGCTCTATGAGACAGAGAGATAGTGAGCGTGAGGTTAGGTGGGTAGAGAAGCGCAGAGCCCCAGTGTTGCTGCACCGGTGAAAGCACTTCCAAGGAACGGTGCTAGCTTGCAAGAGCTTTCAGAGTTAACGCTTTTCAGGTGTGCGGGATTGCTGGACGGTTTCAATGTCTCACCTGTGCTCTCCTTCAGCTGCGAGAGAGGATGAGCCGAAGATGAGGTGGCTAGAGAAGCACAGAGCCCCAGCCTTTGTGTGGCTCTACAAGGCTAGCCAAGGCATGCTTAGATCAAGGAGGAATATTCAGTGCTAACGCTTTTCCTGTGTGAGGAATTGCTGGACGTTTTCAATTTCGGAGCTCAGCTCTACGAGACGGAGAGAGAGTGAGCGTGAGGTTAGGTGGGTAGAGAAGTGCAGAGCCCCAGTGTTGCTGCGCCTGTGAAAGCGCTTCCAAGGAACGGTGCTGGCTTGCAAGAGCTTTCAGAGTTAACGCTTTTCAGGTGTGCGGAATTGCTGGACGGTTTCAATGTCTCACCTGTGCTCTCCTTCAGCTGCGAGAGAGGATGAGCCGAAGATGAGGTGGCTAGAGAAGCACAGAGCCCCAGCCTTTGTGTGGCTCTACAAGGCTAGCCAAGGCATGCTTAGATCAAGCAGTAGCATTCAGTGCTGGCACTTTTCCTGTGTGAGCAATTGCTGGACGTTTTCAATTTCGGAGGTCAGCTCTACGAGAAGGAGAGATAGTGAGCGTGAGGTTAGGTGGGTAGAGAAGTGCAGAGCCCCAGTGTTGCTGCGCCTGGGAAAGCGCTTCCAAGGAACGGTGCTGGCTTGCAAGAGCTTTCAGTGCTGGCACTTTTCCTGTGTGAGGAATTGCTGGACGTTTTCAGTTTCGGAGCTCAGCTGTACGAGACGGAGAGAGAGTGAGCGTGAGGTTAGGTGGGTAGAGAAGCGCAGAGCCCCAGTGTTGCTGCGCCTGTGAAAGCGCTTCCAAGGAACGGTGCTGGCTTGCAAGAGCTTTCAGTGCTAACGCTTTTCCTGTGTGAGCAATTGCTGGACGATTTCAATTTCGGAGCTCAGCTCTACGAGACGGAGAGATAGTGAGCGTGAGGTTAGGTGGGTAGAGAAGCGCAGAGCCCCAGTGTTGCTGCGCCTGTGAAAGTGCTTCCAAGGAATGGTGCTGGCTTGCAAGAGCTTTCAGTGCTAACGCTTTTCAGGTGTGCGGAATTGCTGGACGTTTTCAATTTCGGAGGTCAGCTCTACGAGACGGAGAGATAGTGAGCGTGAGGTTAGGTGGGTAGAGAAGCGCAGAGCCCCAGTGTTGCTGCACCGGTGAAAGCGCTTCCAAGGAACGGTGCTGGCTTGCCAGAGCTTTCAGTGCTAACGCTTTTCAGGTGTGCGGAATTGCTGGACGGTTTCAATGTCTCACCTGTGCTCTCCTTCAGCTGCGAGAGAGGATGAGCCGAAGATGAGGTGGCTAGAGAAGCACAGAGCCCCAGCCTTTGTGTGGCTCTGAAAGGCTAGCCAAGGCATGCTTAGATCAAGGAGGAATAGTCAGTGCTAACGCTTTTCCTGTGTGAGCAATTGCTGGACATTTTCAATTTCGGAATTCAGCTCTACGAGAAGAAGAGAGAGTGAGCGTGAGGTTAGGTGGGTAGAGAAGTGCAGAGCCCCAGTGTTGCTGCGCCTGTGAAAGCGCTTCCAAGGAACGGTGCTGGCTTGCAAGAGCTTTCAGTGCTGGCACTTTTCCTGTGTGAGCAATTGCTGGACGTTTTCAATTTCGGAGCTCAGCTCTACGAGACGGAGAGAGAGTGAGCGTGAGGTTAGGTGGGTAGAGAAGTGCAGAGCCCCAGTGTTGCTGTGCCTGTGAAAGCGTCTCCAAGGAACGGTGCTGGCTTGCAAGAGCTTTCAGAGTTAACGCTTTTCAGGTGTGCGGAATTGCTGGACGGTTTCAATGTCTCCCCTGTGCTCTCCTTCAGCTGCGAGAGAGGATGAGCCGAAGATGAGGTGGCTAGAGAAGCACAGAGCCCCAGCCTTTGTGTGGCTCTGAAAGGCTAGCCAAGGCATGCTTAGATCAAGCAGTAGCATTCAGTGCTGGCACTTTTCCTGTGTGAGCAATTGCTGGACGTTTTCAATTTCGGAGGTCAGCTCTACGAGAAGGAGAGATAGTGAGCGTGAGGTTAGGTGGGTAGAGAAGCGCAGAGCCCAGTGTTGCTGCACCGGTGAAAGCGCTTCCGAGGAACGGTGCTGGCTTGCAAGAGCTTTCAGTGCTGACACTTTTCCTGTGTGAGCAATTGCTGGACGATTTCAATTTCGGAGCTCAGCTCTACGAGACAGAGAGATCGTGAGCGTGATGTTAGGTGGGTAGAGAAGCGCAGAGCCCCAGTGTTGCTGCGCCTGTGAAAGCACTTCCAAGGAACGGTGCTGGCTTGCCAGAGCTTTCAGAGTTAACGCTTTTCAGGTGTGCGGAATTGCTGGACGGTTTCAATGTCTCACCTGTGCTCTCCTTCAGCTGCGAGAGAGGATGAGCCGAAGATGAGGTGGCTAGAGAAGCACAGAGCCCCAGCCTTTGTGTGGCTCTACAAGGCTAGCCAAGGCATGCTTAGATCAAGGAGGAATAGTCAGTGCTAACGCTTTTCCTGTGTGAGCAATTGCTGGACGTTTTCAATTTCGGAGGTCAGCTCTACGAGAAGGAGAGATCGTGAGCGTGAGGTTAGGTGGGTAGAGAAGCGCAGAGCCCCAGTGTTGCTGCGCCTGGGAAAGCGCTTCCAAGGAACGGTGCTGGCTTGCAAGAGCTTTCAGTGCTGGCACTTTTCCTGTGTGAGCAATTGCTGGACGTTTTCAATTTCGGAGGTCAGCTCTACGAGACGGAGAGATAGTGAGCGTGAGGTTAGGTGGGTAGAGAAGCGCAGAGCCCCAGTGTTGCTGCACCGGTGAAAGCGCTTCCAAGGGACGGTGCTGGCTTGCAAGAGCTTTCAGAGTTAACGCTTTTCAGGTGTGCAGAATTGCTGGACGGTTTCAATGTCTCACCTGTGCTCTCCTTCAGCTGCGAGAGAGGATGAGCCGAAGATGAGGTGGCTAGAGAAGCACAGAGCCCCAGCCTTTGTGTGGCTCTGAAAGGCTAGCCAAGGCATGGTTAGATCAAGCAGTAGCATTCAGTGCTGGCACTTTTCCTGTGTGAGGAATTGCTGGACGTTTTCAATTTCAGAGCTCAGCTCTACGAGACGGAGAGATCGTGAGCGTGAGGTTAGGTGGGTAGAGAAGCGCAGAGCCCCAGTGTAGCTGCGCCTGTGAAAGCACTTCCAAGGAACGGTGCTGGCTTGCAAGAGCTTTCAGTGCTGGCACTTTTCCTGTGTGAGCAATTGCTGGACGTTTTCAATTTCGGAGCTCAGCTCTACGAGACGGAGAGATAGTGAGCATGAGGTTAGGTGGGTAGAGAAGCGCAGAGCCCCAGTGTTGCTGCACCGGTGAAAGCGCTTCCAAGGAACGGTGCTGGCTTGCAAGAGCTTTCAGTGCTAACGCTTTTCAGGTGTGCGGAATTGCTGGACGGTTTCAATGTCTCACCTGTGCTCTCCTTCAGCTGCGAGAGAGGATGAGCCGAAGATGAGGTGGCTAGAGAAGCACAGAGCCCCAGCCTTTGTGTGGCTCTGAAAGGCTAGCCAAGGCATGCTTAGATCAAGCAGTAGCATTCAGTGCTGGCACTTTTCCTGTGTGAGCAATTGCTGGACGTTTTCTATTTCGGAGCTCAGCTCTACGAGACGGAGAGATAGTGAGCGTGAGGTTAGGTGGGTAGAGAAGCGCAGAGCCCAGTGTTGCTGCGCCTGTGAAAGCGCTTCCAAGGAACGGTGCTGGCTTGCAAGAGCTTTCAGTGCTAATGCTTTTCAGGTGTGCGGAATTGCTGGACCGTTTCAACGTCTCACCTGTGCTCTCCTTCAGCTGCGAGAGAGGATGAGCCGAAGATGAGGTGGCTAGAGAAGCACAGAGCCCCAGCCTTTGTGTGGCTCTGAAAGGCTAGCCAAGGCATGCTTAGATCAAGGAGGAATAGTCAGTGCTAACGCTTTTCCTGTGTGAGGAATTGCTGGACGTTTTCAATTTCGGAGCTCAGCTCTACGAGATGGAGAGAGAGTGAGCGTGAGGTTAGGTGGGTAGAGAAGTGCAGAGCCCCAGTGTTGCTGCGCCTGGGAAAGCGCTTCCAAGGAACAGTGCTGGCTTGCAAGAGCTTTCAGTGCTGGCACTTTTCCTGTGTGAGCAATTGCTGGACGTTTTCAGTTTCGGAGCTCAGCTCTACGAGACAGAGAGATAGTGAGCGTGAGGTTAGGTGGGTAGAGAAGCGCAGAGCCCCAGTGTTGCTGTGCCTGGGAAAGCGCTTCCAAGGGACGGTGCTGGCTTGCAAGAGCTTTCAGAGTTAACGCTTTTCAGGTGTGCAGAATTGCTGGACGGTTTCAATGTCTCACCTGTGCTCTCCTTCAGCTGCGAGAGAGGATGAGCCGAAGATGAGGTGGCTAGAGAAGCACAGAGCCCCAGCCTTTGTGTGGCTCTGAAAGGCTAGCCAAGGCATGGTTAGATCAAGCAGTAGCATTCAGTGCTGGCACTTTTCCTGTGTGAGGAATTGCTGGACGTTTTCAATTTCAGAGCTCAGCTCTACGAGACGGAGAGATCGTGAGCGTGAGGTTAGGTGGGTAGAGAAGCGCAGAGCCCCAGTGTAGCTGCGCCTGTGAAAGCACTTCCAAGGAACGGTGCTGGCTTGCAAGAGCTTTCAGTGCTGGCACTTTTCCTGTGTGAGCAATTGCTGGACGTTTTCAATTTCGGAGCTCAGCTCTACGAGACGGAGAGATAGTGAGCATGAGGTTAGGTGGGTAGAGAAGCGCAGAGCCCCAGTGTTGCTGCACCGGTGAAAGCGCTTCCAAGGAACGGTGCTGGCTTGCAAGAGCTTTCAGTGCTAACGCTTTTCAGGTGTGCGGAATTGCTGGACGGTTTCAATGTCTCACCTGTGCTCTCCTTCAGCTGCGAGAGAGGATGAGCCGAAGATGAGGTGGCTAGAGAAGCACAGAGCCCCAGCCTTTGTGTGGCTCTGAAAGGCTAGCCAAGGCATGCTTAGATCAAGCAGTAGCATTCAGTGCTGGCACTTTTCCTGTGTGAGCAATTGCTGGACGTTTTCAATTTTGGAGGTCAGCTCTACGAGAAGGAGAGATGGTGAGCGTGAGGTTAGGTGGGTAGAGAAGCGCAGAGCCCAGTGTTGCTGCGCCTGTGAAAGCGCTTCCAAGGAACGGTGCTGGCTTGCAAGAGCTTTCAGTGCTAATGCTTTTCAGGTGTGCGGAATTGCTGGACGGTTTCAATGTCTCACCTGTGCTCTCCTTCAGCTGCGAGAGAGGATGAGCCGAAGAAGAGGTGGCTAGAGAAGCACAGAGCCCCAGCCTTTGTGTGGCTCTGAAAGGCTAGCCAAGGCATGCTTAGATCAAGGAGGAATAGTCAGTGCTAACGCTTTTCCTGTGTGAGGAATTGCTGGACGTTTTCAATTTCGGAGCTCAGCTCTACGAGAAGGAGAGATCGTGAGCGTGAGGTTAGGTGGGTAGAGAAGCGCAGAGCCCCAGTGTTGCTGCGCCTGGGAAAGCACTTCCAAGGAACGGTGCTGGCTTGCAAGAGCTTTCAGTGCTGGCACTTTTCCTGTGTAAGCAATTGCTGGACGTTTTCAGTTTCGGAGCTCAGCTCTACGAGACAGAGAGATAGTGAGCGTGAGGTTAGGTGGGTAGAGAAGCGCAGAGCCCCAGTGTTGCTGCGCCTGTGAAAGCGCTTCCAAGGAACGATGCTGGCTTGCAAGAGCTTTCAGTGCTAACGCTTTTCAGGTGTGCGGAATTGCTGGACGGTTTCAATGTCTCACCTGTGCTCTCCTTCAGCTGCGAGAGAGGATGAGCCGAAGATGAGGTGGCTAGAGAAGCACAGAGCCCCAGCCTTTGTGTGGCTCTGAAAGGCTAGCCAAGGCATGCTTAGATCAAGGAGGAATAGTCAGTGCTAACGCTTTTCCTGTGTGAGGAATTGCTGGACGTTTTCAATTTCGGAGCTCAGCTCTACGAGATGGAGAGAGAGTGAGCGTGAGGTTAGGTGGGTAGAGAAGTGCAGAGCCCCAGTGTTGCTGCGCCTGTGAAAGCGCTTCCAAGGAACGGTGCTGGCTTGCAAGAGCTTTCAGTGCTGGCACTTTTCCTGTGTGAGGAATTGCTGGACGTTTTCAGTTTCGGAGCTCAGCTCTACGAGACAGAGAGATAGTGAGCGTGAGGTTAGGTGGGTAGAGAAGCGCAGAGCCCCAGTGTTGCTGTGCCTGGGAAAGCGCTTCCAAGGGACGGTGCTGGCTTGCAAGAGCTTTCAGAGTTAACGCTTTTCAGGTGTGCAGAATTGCTGGACGGTTTCAATGTCTCACCTGTGCTCTCCTTCAGCTGCGAGAGAGGATGAGCCGAAGATGAGGTGGCTAGAGAAGCACAGAGCCCCAGCCTTTGTGTGGCTCTGAAAGGCTAGCCAAGGCATGGTTAGATCAAGCAGTAGCATTCAGTGCTGGCACTTTTCCTGTGTGAGGAATTGCTGGACGTTTTCAATTTCAGAGCTCAGCTCTACGAGACGGAGAGATCGTGAGCGTGAGGTTAGGTGGGTAGAGAAGCGCAGAGCCCCAGTGTAGCTGCGCCTGTGAAAGCACTTCCAAGGAACGGTGCTGGCTTGCAAGAGCTTTCAGTGCTGGCACTTTTCCTGTGTGAGCAATTGCTGGACGTTTTCAATTTCGGAGCTCAGCTCTACGAGACGGAGAGATAGTGAGCATGAGGTTAGGTGGGTAGAGAAGCACAGAGCCCCAGTGTTGCTGCACCGGTGAAAGCGCTTCCAAGGAACGGTGCTGGCTTGCAAGAGCTTTCAGTGCTAACGCTTTTCAGGTGTGCGGAATTGCTGGACGGTTTCAATGTCTCACCTGTGCTCTCCTTCAGCTGCGAGAGAGGATGAGCCGAAGATGAGGTGGCTAGAGAAGCACAGAGCCCCAGCCTTTGTGTGGCTCTGAAAGGCTAGCCAAGGCATGCTTAGATCAAGCAGTAGCATTCAGTGCTGGCACTTTTCCTGTGTGAGCAATTGCTGGACGTTTTCAATTTTGGAGGTCAGCTCTACGAGAAGGAGAGATGGTGAGCGTGAGGTTAGGTGGGTAGAGAAGCGCAGAGCCCAGTGTTGCTGCGCCTGTGAAAGCGCTTCCAAGGAACGGTGCTGGCTTGCAAGAGCTTTCAGTGCTAATGCTTTTCAGGTGTGCGGAATTGCTGGACGGTTTCAATGTCTCACCTGTGCTCTCCTTCAGCTGCGAGAGAGGATGAGCCGAAGAAGAGGTGGCTAGAGAAGCACAGAGCCCCAGCCTTTGTGTGGCTCTGAAAGGCTAGCCAAGGCATGCTTAGATCAAGGAGGAATAGTCAGTGCTAACGCTTTTCCTGTGTGAGGAATTGCTGGACGTTTTCAATTTCGGAGCTCAGCTCTACGAGAAGGAGAGATCGTGAGCGTGAGGTTAGGTGGGTAGAGAAGCGCAGAGCCCCAGTGTTGCTGCGCCTGGGAAAGCACTTCCAAGGAACGGTGCTGGCTTGCAAGAGCTTTCAGTGCTGGCACTTTTCCTGTGTAAGCAATTGCTGGACGTTTTCAGTTTCGGAGCTCAGCTCTACGAGACAGAGAGATAGTGAGCGTGAGGTTAGGTGGGTAGAGAAGCGCAGAGCCCCAGTGTTGCTGCGCCTGTGAAAGCGCTTCCAAGGAACGGTGCTGGCTTGCAAGAGCTTTCAGTGCTAACGCTTTTCAGGTGTGCGGAATTGCTGGACGGTTTCAATGTCTCACCTGTGCTCTCCTTCAGCTGCGAGAGAGGATGAGCCGAAGATGAGGTGGCTAGAGAAGCACAGAGCCCCAGCCTTTGTGTGGCTCTGAAAGGCTAGCCAAGGCATGCTTAGATCAAGCAGGAGCATTCAGTGCTGGCACTTTTCCTGTGTGAGCAATTGCTGGACGTTTTCAATTTCGGAGCTCAGCTCTACGAGACAGAGAGATAGTGAGCGTGATGTTAGGTGGGTAGAGAAGTGCAGAGCCCCAGTGTTGCTGCACCGGTGAAAGCACTTCCAAGGAACGGTGCTGGCTTGCAAGAGCTTTCAGAGTTAACGCTTTTCAGGTGTGCGGAATTGCTGGACGGTTTCAATGTCTCACCTGTGCTCTCCTTCAGCTGCAAGAGAGGATGAGCCGAAGATGAGGTGGCTAGAGAAGCACAGAGCCCCAGCCTTTGTGTGGCTCTGAAAGGCTAGCCAAGGCATGCTTAGATCAAGCAGTAGCATTCAGTGCTGGCACTTTTCCTGTGTGAGGAATTGCTGGACGTTTTCAATTTCGGAGCTCAGCTCTACGAGAAGGAGAGATAGTGAGCGTGAGGTTAGGTGGGTAGAGAAGCGCAGAGCCCAGTGTTGCTGCACCAGTGAAAGCGCTTCCAAGGAACGGTGCTGGCTTGCAAGAGCTTTCAGTGCTAATGCTTTTCAGGTGTGCAGAATTGCTGGACGGTTTCAATGTCTCACCTGTGCTCTCCTTGAGCTGCGAGAGAGGATGAGCCGAAGATGAGGTGGCTAGAGAAGCACAGAGCCCCAGCCTTTGTGTGGCTCTGAAAGGCTAGCCAAGGCATGGTTAGATCAAGGAGGAATAGTCAGTGCTAACGCTTTTCCTGTGTGAGGAATTGCTGGACGTTTTCAATTTCGGAGCTCAGCTCTACGAGACGGAGAGAGAGTGAGCGTGAGGTTAGGTGGGTAGAGAAGTGCAGAGCCCCAGTGTTGCTGCGCCTGTGAAAGCGCTTCCAAGGAACGGTGCTGGCTTGCAAGAGCTTTCAGTGCTGGCACTTTTCCTGTGTGAGCAATTGCTGGACGATTTCAGTTTCGGAGGTCAGCTGTACGAGACGGAGAGATAGTGAGCGTGATGTTAGGTGGGTAGAGAAGTGCAGAGCCCCAGTGTTGCTGCGCCTGTGAAAGCGCTTCCAAGGGACGGTGCTGGCTTGCCAGAGCTTTCAGAATTAACGCTTTTCAGGTGTGCGGAATTGCTGGACGGTTTCAATGTCTCACCTGTGCTCTCCTTCAGCTGCGAGAGAGGATGAGCCGAAGATGAGGTGGCTAGAGAAGCACAGAGCCCCAGCCTTTGTGTGGCTCTGAAAGGCTAGCCAAGGCATGCTTAGATCAAGCAGGAGCCTTCAGTGCTGGCACTTTTCCTGTGTGAGCAATTGCTGGACGTTTTCAATTTTGGAGGTCAGCTCTACGAGAAGGAGAGATAGCGAGCGTGAGGTTAGGTGGGTAGAGAAGCGCAGAGCCCCAGTGTTGCTGCGCCTGTGAAAGCACTTCCAAGGAACGGTGCTGCATTGCAAGAGCTTTCAGTGCTGGCACTTTTCCTGTGTGAGCAATTGCTGGACGTTTTCAATTTCGGAGCTCAGCTCTACGAGACGGAGAGATAGTGAGCGTGAGGTTAGGTGGGTAGAGAAGTGCAGAGCCCCAGTGTTGCTGCGCCTGTGAAAGCGCTTCCAAGGAACGGTGCTGGCTTGCAAGAGCTTTCAGTGCTAACGCTTTTCAGGTGTACGGAATTGCTGGACCGTTTCAACGTCTCACCTGTGCTCTCCTTCAGCTGCGAGAGAGGATGAGCCGAAGATGAGGTGGCTAGAGAAGCACAGAGCCCCAGCCTTTGTGTGGCTCTGAAAGGCTAGCCAAGGCATGCTTAGATCAAGCAGTAGCATTCAGTGCTGGCACTTTTCCTGTGTGAGCAATTGCTGGACGTTTTCTATTTCGGAGGTCAGCTCTACGAGACAGAGAGATAGTGAGCGTGATGTTAGGTGGGTAGAGAAGTGCAGAGCCCCAGTGTTGCTGCGCCTGTGAAAGCACTTCCAAGGAATGGTGCTGGCTTGCAAGAGCTTTCAGTGCTGGCACTTTTCCTGTGTGAGGAATTGCTGGACGTTTTCAATTTCGGAGCTCAGCTCTACGAGACGGAGAGATAGTGAGCGTGAGGTTAGGTGGGTAGAGAAGCGCAGAGCCCCAGTGTTGCTGCGCCTGTGAAAGTGCTTCCAAGGAACGGTGCTGGCTTGCCAGAGCTTTCAGTGCTAACGCTTTTCAGGTGTGTGGAATTGCTGGACCGTTTCAATGTCTCACCTGTGCTCTCCTTCAGCTGCGAGAGAGGATGAGCCGAAGATGAGGTGGCTAGAGAAGCACAGAGCCCCAGCCTTTGTGTGGCTCTGAAAGGCTAGCCAAGGCATGGTTAGATCAAGCAGTAGCATTCAGTGCTGGCACTTTTCCTGTGTGAGCAATTGCTGGACGTTTTCAATTTCGGAGCTCAGCTCTACGAGACGGAGAGAGAGTGAGCGTGAGGCTAGGTGGGTAGAGAAGCGCAGAGCCCCAGTGTTGCTGCGCCTGTGAAAGCACTTCCAAGGAACGGTGCTGGCTTGCAAGAGCTTTCAGTGCTGGCACTTTTCCTGTGTGAGGAATTGCTGGACGTTTTCAATTTCGGAGCTCAGCTCTACGAGACGGAGAGATAGTGAGCGTGAGGTTAGGTGGGTAGAGAAGCGCAGAGCCCCAGTGTTGCTGCACCGGTGAAAGCGCTTCCAAGGAACGGTGCTGGCTTGCAAGAGCTTTCAGTGCTAACGCTTTTCAGGTGTGCGGAATTGCTGGACGGTTTCAATGTCTCACCTGTGCTCTCCTTCAGCTGCGAGAGAGGATGAGCCGAAGATGAGGTGTCTAGAGAAGCACAGAGCCCCAGCCTTTGTGTGGCTCTGAAAGGCTAGCCAAGGCATGCTTAGATCAAGCAGGAGCATTCAGTGCTGGCACTTTTCCTGTGTGAGGAATTGCTGGACGTTTTCAATTTCGGAGCTCAGCTTTACGAGAAGGAGAGAGAGTGAGCGTGAGGTTAGGTGGGTAGAGAAGCGCAGAGCCCCAGTGTTGCTGCGCCTGTGAAAGCGCTTCCAAGGAACGGTGCTGGCTTGCAAGAGCTTTCAGTGCTGGCACTTTTCCTGTGTGAGGAATTGCTGGACGTTTTCAATTTCGGAGCTCAGCTCTACGAGACGGAGAGATAGTGAGCGTGAGGTTAGGTGGGTAGAGAAGCGCAGAGCCCCAGTGTTGCTGCACCGGTGAAAGCGTCTCCAAGGAACGGGGCTGGCTTGCAAGAGCTTTCAGAGCTAACGCTTTTCAGGTGTGCGGAATTGCTGGACGGTTTCAATGTCTCACCTGTGCTCTCCTTCGGCTGCGAGAGAGGATGAGCCGAAGATGAGGTGGCTAGAGAAGCACAGAGCCCCAGCCTTTGTGTGGCTCTGAAAGGCTAGCCAAGGCATGGTTAGATCAAGCAGTAGCATTCAGTGCTGGCACTTTTCCTGTGTGAGCAATTGCTGGACGTTTTCAATTTTGGAGGTCAGCTCTACGAGACGGACAGATAGTGAGCGTGAGGTTAGGTGGGTAGAGAAGTGCAGAGCCCCAGTGTTGCTGCACCGGTGAAAGCGCTTCCAAGGAACGGTGCTGGCTTGCCAGAGCTTTCAGAATTAACGCTTTTCAGGTGTGCGGAATTGCTAGACCGTTTCAATGTCTCACCTGTGCTCTCCTTCGGCTGCGAGAGAGGATGAGCCGAAGATGAGGTGGCTAGAGAAACACAGAGCCCCAGCCTTTGTGTGGCTCTGAAAGGCTAGCCAAGGCATGCTTAGATCAAGGAGGAATAGTCAGTGCTAACGCTTTTCCTGTGTGAGGAATTGCTGGACGTTTTCAATTTCAGAGTTCAGCTCTACGAGAAGGAGAGATAGTGAGCGTGAGTTTAGGTGGGTAGAGAAGCGCAGAGCCCCAGTGTTGCTGCGCCTGTGAAAGTGCTTCCAAGGAATGGTGCTGGCTTGCAAGAGCTTTCAGTGCTGGCACTTTTCCTGTGTGAGGAATTGCTGGATGTTTTCAATTTCGGAGGTCAGCTCTACGAGACAGAGAGATAGTGAGCGTGAGGTTAGGTGGGTAGAGAAGCGCAGAGCCCCAGTGTTGCTGCGCCTGTGAAAGCGCTTCCGAGGAACGGTGCTGGCTTGCCAGAGCTTTCAGTGCTAACGCTTTTCAGGTGTGCGGAATTGCTGGACGGTTTCAATGTCTCACCTGTGCTCTCCTTCAGCTGCGAGAGAGGATGAGCCGAAGATGAGGTGGCTAGAGAAGCACAGAGCCCCAGCCTTTGTGTGGCTCTGAAAGGCTAGCCAAGGCATGCTTAGATCAAGGAGGAATAGTCAGTGCTAACGCTTTTCCTGTGTGAGGAATTGCTGGACATTTTCAATTTCGGAGTTCAGCTCTACGAGAAGAAGAGATAGTGAGCGTGAGGTTAGGTGGGTAGAGAAGTGCAGAGCCCCAGTGTTGCTGCGCCTGTGAAAGCGCTTCCAAGGAACGGTGCTGGCTTGCAAGAGCTTTCAGTGCTGGCACTTTTCCTGTGTGAGCAATTGCTGGACGTTTTCAATTTCGGAGCTCAGCTCTACGAGACGGAGAGATAGTGAGCGTGAGGTTAGGTGGGTAGAGAAGCGCAGAGCCCCAGTGTTGCTGTGCCTGTGAAAGCGCTTTCGAGGAACGGTGCTGGCTTGCAAGAGCTTTCAGTGCTAACGCTTTTGAGGTGTGCGGAATTGCTGGACGGTTTCAATGTCTCACCTGTGCTCTCCTTCAGCTGCGAGAGAGGATGAGCCGAAGATGAGGTGGCTAGAGAAGCACAGAGCCCCAGCCTTTGTGTGGCTCTGAAAGGCTAGCCAAGGCATGCTTAGATCAAGCAGTAGCATTCAGTGCTGGCACTTTTCCTGTGTGAGCAATTGCTGGACGTTTTCAATTTCGGAGCTCAGCTCTACGAGAAGGAGAGATAGCGAGCGTGAGGTTAGGTGGGTAGAGAAGCGCAGAGCCCCAGTGTTGCTGCGCCTCTGAAAGCACTTCCAAGGAACGGTGCTGGCTTGCAAGAGCTTTCAGTGCTGGCACTTTTCCTGTGTGAGCAATTGCTGGACGTTTTCAATTTCGGAGCTCAGCTCTACGAGACGGAGAGATAGTGAGCGTGAGGTTAGGTGGGTAGAGAAGCGCAGAGCCCCAGTGTTGCTGCGCCTGTGAAAGCGCTTCCAAGGAACGGTGCTGGCTTGCAAGAGCTTTCAGTGCTAACGCTTTTCAGGTGTACGGAATTCCTGGACGGTTTCAATGTCTCACCTGTGCTCTCCTTCAGCTGCGAGAGAGGATGAGCCGAAGATGAGGTGGCTAGAGAAGCACAGAGCCCCAGCCTTTGTGTGGCTCTGAAAGGCTAGCCAAGGCATGGTTAGATCAAGCAGTAGCATTCAGTGCTGGCACTTTTCCTGTGTGAGCAATTGCTGGACGTTTTCAATTTCGGAGGTCAGCTCTACGAGAAGGAGAGATAGTGAGCGTGAGGCTAGATGGGTAGAGAAGCGCAGAGCCCAGTGTTGCTGCACCGGTGAAAGCGCTTCCAAGGAACGGTGCTGGCTTGCAAGAGCTTTCAGTGCTGACACTTTTCCTGTGTGAGCAATTGCTGGACGATTTCAATTTCGGAGCTCAGCTCTACGAGACAGAGAGATAGTGAGCGTGATGTTAGGTGGGTAGAGAAGTGCAGAGCCCCAGTGTTGCTGCACCGGTGAAAGCACTTCCAAGGAACGGTGCTGGCTTGCAAGAGCTTTCAGAGTTAACGCTTTTCAGGTGTGCGGAATTGCTGGACGGTTTCAATGTCTCACCTGTGCTCTCCTTCAGCTGCGAGAGAGGATGAGCCGAAGATGAGGTGGCTAGAGAAGCACAGAGCCCCAGCCTTTGTGTGGCTCTGAAAGGCTAGCCAAGGCATGCTTAGATCAAGGAGGAATAGTCAGTGCTAACGCTTTTCCTGTGTGAGCAATTGCTGGACGTTTTCAATTTCGGAGGTCAGCTCTACGAGAAGGAGAGATAGTGAGCGTGAGGTTAGGTGGGTAGAGAAGTGCAGAGCCCCAGTGTTGCTGTGCCTGTGAAAGCGCTTTCAAGGAACGGTGCTGGCTTGCAAGAGCTTTCAGTGCTGGCACTTTTCCTGTGTGAGCAATTGCTGGACGTTTTCAATTTCGGAGCTCAGCTCTACGAGACGGACAGATAGTGAGCGTGAGGTTAGGTGGGTAGAGAAGCGCAGAGCCCCAGTGTTGCTGCGCCTGTGAAAGCGCTTCCAAGGAACGGTGCTGGCTTGCCAGAGCTTTCAGTGCTAACGCTTTTCAGGTGTGTGGAATTGCTGGACCGTTTCAATGTCTCACCTGTGCTCTCCTTCAGCTGCGAGAGAGGATGAGCCGAAGATGAGGTGGCTAGAGAAGCACAGAGCCGCAGCCTTTGTGTGGCTCTGAAAGGCTAGCCAAGGCATGCTTAGATCAAGGAGGAATATTCAGTGCTAACGCTTTTCCTGTGTGAGCAATTGCTGGACGTTTTCAATTTCGGAGGTCAGCTCTACGAGACGGACAGATAGTGAGCGTGAGGTTAGGTGGGTAGAGAAGCGCAGAGCCCCAGTGTTGCTGCGCCTGTGAAAGCGCTTCCAAGGAACGATGCTGGCTTGCAAGAGCTTTCAGTGCTAACGCTTTTCAGGTGTGTGGAATTGCTGGACCGTTTCAATGTCTCACCTGTGCTCTCCTTCAGCTGCGAGAGAGGATGAGCCGAAGATGAGGTGGCTAGAGAAGCACAGAGCCCCAGCCTTTGTGTGGCTCTGAAAGGCTAGCCAAGGCATGCTTAGATCAAGCAGTAGCATTCAGTGCTGGCACTTTTCCTGTGTGAGCAATTGCTGGACGTTTTCAATTTCGGAGCTCAGCTCTACGAGACGGAGAGAGAGTGAGCGTGAGGTTAGGTGGGTAGAGAAGCGCAGAGTCCCAGTGTTGCTGCGCCTGTGAAAGCACTTCCAAGGAACGGTGCTGGCTTGCAAGAGCTTTCAGTGCTGGCACTTTTCCTGTGTGAGGAATTGCTGGACGTTTTCAATTTCGGAGCTCAGCTCTACGAGACGGAGAGATAGTGAGCGTGAGGTTAGGTGGGTAGAGAAGCGCAGAGCCCCAGTGTTGCTGCGCCTGTGAAAGTGCTTCCAAGGAACGGTGCTGGCTTGCAAGAGCTTTCAGTGCTAACGCTTTTCAGGTGTGCGGAATTGCTGGACGGTTTCAATGTCTCAACTGTGCTCTCCTTCAGCTGCGAGAGAGGATGAGCCGAAGATGAGGTGGCTAGAGAAGCACAGAGCCCCAGCCTTTGTGTGGCTCTGAAAGGCTAGCCAAGGCATGGTTAGATCAAGCAGTAGCATTCAGTGCTGGCACTTTTCCTGTGTGAGCAATTGCTGGACGTTTTCAATTTCGGAGCTCAGCTTTACGAGAAGGAGAGAGAGTGAGCGTGAGGTTAGGTGGGTAGAGAAGCGCAGAGCCCCAGTGTTGCTGCGCCTGTGAAAGCGCTTCCAAGGAACGGTGCTGGCTTGCAAGAGCTTTCAGTGCTGGCACTTTTCCTGTGTGAGGAATTGCTGGACGTTTTCAATTTCGGAGCTCAGCTCTACGAGACGGAGAGATAGTGAGCGTGAGGTTAGGTGGGTAGAGAAGCGCAGAGCCCCAGTGTTGCTGCACCGGTGAAAGCGTCTCCAAGGAACGGTGCTGGCTTGCAAGAGCTTTCAGTGCTAACGCTTTTCAGGTGTGCGGAATTACTGGACGGTTTCAATGTCTCACCTGTGCTCTCCTTCGGCTGCGAGAGAGGATGAGCCGAAGATGAGGTGGCTAGAGAAGCACAGAGCCCCAGCCTTTGTGTGGCTCTGAAAGGCTAGCCAAGGCATGGTTAGATCAAGCAGTAGCATTCAGTGCTGGCACTTTTCCTGTGTGAGCAATTGCTGGACGTTTTCAATTTTGGAGGTCAGCTCTACGAGACAGAGAGATAGTGAGCGTGATGTTAGGTGGGTAGAGAAGCGCAGAGCCCCAGTGTTGCTGCGCCTCTGAAAGCACTTCCAAGGAACGGTGCTGGCTTGCAAGAGCTTTCAGTGCTGGCACTTTTCCTGTGTGAGCAATTGCTGGACGTTTTCAATTTCGGAGCTCAGCTCTACGAGACAGAGAGATAGTGAGCGTGAGGTTAGGTGGGTAGAGAAGCGCAGAGCCCCAGTGTTGCTGCGCCTGTGAAAGCGCTTCCAAGGAACGGTGCTGGCTTGCAAGAGCTTTCAGTGCTAACGCTTTTCAGGTGTGTGGAATTGCTGGACGGTTTCAATGTCTCACCTGTGCTCTCCTTCAGCTGCGAGAGAGGATGAGCCGAAGATGAGGTGGCTAGAGAAGCACAGAGCCCCAGCCTTTGTGTGGCTCTGAAAGGCTAGCCAAGGCATGCTTAGATCAAGCAGTAGCATTCAGTGCTGGCACTTTTCCTGTGTGAGCAATTGCTGGACGTTTTCAATTTCGGAGGTCAGCTCTACGAGAAGGAGAGATAGTGAGCGTGAGTTTAGGTGGGTAGAGAAGCGCAGAGCCCCAGTGTTGCTGCGCCTGTGAAAGTGCTTCCAAGGAATGGTGCTGGCTTGCAAGAGCTTTCAGTGCTAACGCTTTTCAGGTGTGCGGAATTGCTGGACGATTTCAATTTCGGAGCTCAGCTCTACGAGACAGAGAGATCGTGAGCGTGATGTTAGGTGGGTAGAGAAGCACAGAGCCCCAGTGTTGCTGCGCCTGTGAAAGCACTTCCAAGGAACGGTGCTAGCTTGCAAGAGCTTTCAGAGTTAACGCTTTTCAGGTGTGCGGAATTGCTGGACGGTTTCAATGTCTCACCTGTGCTCTCCTTCAGCTGCGAGAGAGGATGAGCCGAAGATGAGGTGGCTAGAGAAGCACAGAGCCCCAGCCTTTGTGTGGCTCTGAAAGGCTAGCCAAGGCATGCTTAGATCAAGGAGGAATAGTCAGTGCTAACGCTTTTCCTGTGTGAGGAATTGCTGGACGTTTTCAATTTCGGAGCTCAGCTCTACGAGACGGAGAGAGAGTGAGCGTGAGGTTAGGTGGGTAGAGAAGTGCAGAGCCCCAGTGTTGCTGCGCCTGTGAAAGCGCTTCCAAGGAACGGTGCTGGCTTGCAAGAGCTTTCAGAGTTAACGCTTTTCAGGTGTGCGGAATTGCTGGACGGTTTCAATGTCTCACCTGTGCTCTCCTTCAGCTGCGAGAGAGGATGAGCCGAAGATGAGGTGGCTAGAGAAGCACAGAGCCCCAGCCTTTGTGTGGCTCTACAAGGCTAGCCAAGGCATGCTTAGATCAAGCAGTAGCATTCAGTGCTGGCACTTTTCCTGTGTGAGCAATTGCTGGACGTTTTCAATTTCGGAGGTCAGCTCTACGAGAAGGAGAGATAGTGAGCGTGAGGTTAGGTGGGTAGAGAAGCGCAGAGCCCCAGTGTTGCTGCGCCTGGGAAAGCGCTTCCAAGGAACGGTGCTGGCTTGCAAGAGCTTTCAGTGCTGGCACTTTTCCTGTGTGAGGAATTGCTGGACGTTTTCAGTTTCGGAGCTCAGCTGTACGAGACGGAGAGATAGTGAGCGTGAGGTTAGGTGGGTAGAGAAGCGCAGAGCCCCAGTGTTGCTGCGCCTGTGAAAGCGCTTCCAAGGAACGGTGCTGGCTTGCAAGAGCTTTCAGTGCTAACGCTTTTCAGGTGTGCGGAATTGCTGGACGGTTTCAATGTCTCACCTGTGCTCTCCTTCAGCTGCGAGAGAGGATGAGCCAAAGATGAGGTGGCTAGAGAAGCACAGAGCCCCAGCCTTTGTGTGGCTCTGAAAGGCTAGCCAAGGCATGCTTAGATCAAGCAGTAGCATTCAGTGCTGGCACTTTTCCTGTGTGAGGAATTGCTGGACGTTTTCAATTTTGGAGGTCAGCTCTACGAGACGGAGAGAGAGTGAGCGTGAGGTTAGGTGGGTAGAGAAGCGCAGAGCCCCAGTGTTGCTGCGCCTGTGAAAGCGCTTCCAAGGAACGGTGCTGGCTTGCAAGAGCTTTCAGAGTTAACGCTTTTCAGGTGTGCGGAATTGCTGGACGGTTTCAATGTCTCAACTGTGCTCTCCTTCAGCTGCGAGAGAGGATGAGCCGAAGATGAGGTGGCTAGAGAAGCACAGAGCCCCAGCCTTTGTGTGGCTCTACAAGGCTAGCCAAGGCATGCTTAGATCAAGCAGTAGCATTCAGTGCTGGCACTTTTCCTGTGTGAGCAATTGCTGGACATTTTCAATTTCGGAGGTCAGCTCTACGAGAAGGAGAGATAGTGAGCGTGAGGTTAGGTGGGTAGAGAAGCGCAGAGCCCCAGTGTTGCTGCGCCTGGGAAAGCGCTTCCAAGGAACGGTGCTGGCTTGCAAGAGCTTTCAGTGCTGGCACTTTTCCTGTGTGAGCAATTGCTGGACGTTTTCAATTTCGGAGCTCAGCTCTACGAGACGGAGAGATAGTGAGCGTGAGGTTAGGTGGGTAGAGAAGCGCAGAGCCCCAGTGTTGCTGCGCCTGTGAAAGCACTTCCAAGGAACGGTGCTGGCTTGCAAGAGCTTTCAGAGTTAACGCTTTTCAGGTGTGCGGAATTGCTGGACGGTTTCAATGTCTCACCTGTGCTCTCCTTCAGCTGCGAGAGAGGATGAGCCGAAGATGAGGTGGCTAGAGAAGCACAGAGCCCCAGCCTTTGTGTGGCTCTGAAAGGCTAGCCAAGGCATGCTTAGATCAAGCAGTAGCATTCAGTGCTGGCACTTTTCCTGTGTGAGGAATTGCTGGACGTTTTCAATTTCGGAGCTCAGCTCTACGAGACGGAGAGATAGTGAGCGTGATGTTAGGTGGGTAGAGAAGTGCAGAGCCCCAGTGTTGCTGCACCGGTGAAAGCACTTCCAAGGAACGGTGCTGGCTTGCAAGAGCTTTCAGAGTTAACGCTTTTCAGGTGTGCGGAATTGCTGGACGGTTTCAATGTCTCACCTGTGCTCTCCTTCAGCTGCGAGAGAGGATGAGCCGAAGATGAGGTGGCTAGAGAAGCACAGAGCCCCAGCCTTTGTGTGGCTCTGAAAGGCTAGCCAAGGCATGCTTAGATCAAGGAGGAATAGTCAGTGCTAACGGTTTTCCTGTGTGAGCAATTGCTGGACTTTTTCAATTTCGGAGCTCAGCTCTACGAGAAGGAGAGATAGTGAGCGTGAGGTTAGGTGGGTAGAGAAGCGCAGAGCCCCAGTGTTGCTGCGCCTGGGAAAGCGCTTCCAAGGAACGGTGCTGGCTTGCAAGAGCTTTCAGTGCTAACGCTTTTCAGGTGTGCGGAATTGCTGGACGATTTCAATTTCGGAGCTCAGCTCTACGAGACAGAGAGATAGTGAGCGTGATGTTAGGTGGGTAGAGAAGCGCAGAGCCCCAGTGTTGCTGCGCCTGTGAAAGCACTTCCAAGGAACGGTGCTGGCTTGCCAGAGCTTTCAGAGTTAACGCTTTTCAGGTGTGCGGAATTGCTGGACGGTTTCAATGTCTCACCTGTGCTCTCCTTCAGCTGCGAGAGAGGATGAGCCGAAGATGAGGTGGCTAGAGAAGCACAGAGCCCCAGCCTTTGTGTGGCTCTGAAAGGCTAGCCAAGGCATGCTTAGATCAAGCAGTAGCATTCAGTGCTGGCACTTTTCCTGTGTGAGGAATTGCTGGACGTTTTCAATTTCGGAGGTCAGCTCTACGAGAAGGAGAGATAGTGAGCGTGAGGTTAGGTGGGTAGAGAAGCGCAGAGCCCCAGTGTTGCTGCGCCTGGGAAAGCGCTTCCAAGGAACGGTGCTGGCTTGCAAGAGCTTTCAGTGCTGGCACTTTTCCTGTGTGAGCAATTGCTGGACGTTTTCAATTTCGGAGCTCAGCTCTACGAGAAGGAGAGATAGTGAGCGTGAGGTTAGGTGGGTAGAGAAGCGCAGAGCCCCAGTGTTGCTGCGCCTGTGAAAGCGCTTCCGAGGAACGGTGCTGGCTTGCAAGAGCTTTCAGTGCTAACGCTTTTCAGGTGTGCGGAATTGCTGGACGGTTTCAATGTCTCCCCTGTGCTCTCCTTCAGCTGCGAGAGAGGATGAGCCGAAGATGAGGTGGCTAGAGAAGCACAGAGCCCCAGCCTTTGTGTGGCTCTGAAAGGCTAGCCAAGGCATGCTTAGATCAAGCAGTAGCATTCAGTGCTGGCACTTTTCCTGTGTGAGCAATTGCTGGACGTTTTCAATTTTGGAGGTCAGCTCTACGAGAAGGAGAGATAGCGAGCGTGAGGTTAGGTGGGTAGAGAAGCGCAGAGCCCCAGTGTTGCTGCGCCTCTGAAAGCACTTCCAAGGAACGGTGCTGCATTGCAAGAGCTTTCAGTGCTGGCACTTTTCCTGTGTGAGCAATTGCTGGACGTTTTCAATTTCGGAGCTCAGCTCTACGAGACGGAGAGATAGTGAGCGTGATGTTAGGTGGGTAGAGAAGCGCAGAGCCCCAGTGTTGCTGCGCCTGGGAAAGCGCTTCCAAGGAACGGTGCTGGCTTGCAAGAGCTTTCAGAGTTAACGCTTTTCAGGTGTACGGAATTGCTGGACGGTTTCAATGTCTCACCTGTGCTCTCCTTCAGCTGCGAGAGAGGATGAGCCGAAGATGAGGTGGCTAGAGAAGCACAGAGCCCCAGCCTTTGTGTGGCTCTGAAAGGCTAGCCAAGGCATGCTTAGATCAAGGAGGAATATTCAGTGCTAACGCTTTTCCTGTGTGAGCAATTGCTGGACGTTTTCAATTTCGGAGGTCAGCTCTACGAGAAGGAGAGATAGTGAGCGTGAGGTTAGGTGGGTAGAGAAGCGCAGAGCCCCAGTGTTGCTGCGCCTGTGAAAGTGCTTCCAAGGAATGGTGCTGGCTTGCAAGAGCTTTCAGTGCTGGCACTTTTCCTGTGTGCGGAATTGCTGGACGATTTCAATTTCGGAGCTCAGCTCTACGAGACAGAGAGATAGTGAGCGTGAGGTTAGGTGGGTAGAGAAGTGCAGAGCCCCAGTGTTGCTGCACCGGTGAAAGCGCTTCCAAGGAACGGTGCTGGCTTGCAAGAGCTTTCAGTGCTAACGCTTTTCAGGTGTGCGGAATTGCTGGACGGTTTCAATGTCTCACCTGTGCTCTCCTTCAGCTGCGAGACAGGATGAGCCGAAGATGAGGTGGCTAGAGAAGCACAGAGCCCCAGCCTTTGTGTGGCTCTGAAAGGCTAGCCAAGGCATGGTTAGATCAAGCAGTAGCATTCAGTGCTGGCACTTTTCCTGTGTGAGCAATTGCTGGACGTTTTCAATTTCGGAGGTCAGCTCTACGAGAAGGAGAGATAGTGAGCGTGAGTTTAGGTGGGTAGAGAAGCGCAGAGCCCAGTGTCGCTGCACCGGTGAAAGCGCTTCCAAGGAACGGTGCTGGCTTGCAAGAGCTTTCAGTGCTGGCACTTTTCCTGTGTGAGCAATTGCTGGACGTTTTCAATTTCGGAGCTCAGCTCTACGAGACGGAGAGATAGTGAGCGTGAGGTTAGGTGGGTAGAGAAGCGCAGAGCCCCAGTGTTGCTGCGCCTCTGAAAGCGCTTCCAAGGAACGGTGCTGGCTTGCAAGAGCTTTCAGTGCTAACGCTTTTCAGGTGTACGGAATTGCTGGACGGTTTCAATGTCTCACCTGTGCTCTCCTTCAGCTGCGAGAGAGGATGAGCCGAAGATGAGGTGGCTAGAGAAGCACAGAGCCCCAGCCTTTGTGTGGCTCTGAAAGGCTAGCCAAGGCATGCTTAGATCAAGCAGTAGCATTCAGTGCTGGCACTTTTCCTGTGTGAGCAATTGCTGGACGTTTTCAATTTCGGAGGTCAGCTCTACGAGACAGAGAGATAGTGAGCGTGATGTTAGGTGGGTAGAGAAGTGCAGAGCCCCAGTGTTGCTGCACCGGTGAAAGCACTTCCAAGGAACGGTGCTGGCTTGCAAGAGCTTTCAGAGTTAACGCTTTTCAGGTGTGCGGAATTGCTGGACGGTTTCAATGTCTCACCTGTGCTCTCCTTCAGCTGCGAGAGAGGATGAGCCGAAGATGAGGTGGCTAGAGAAGCACAGAGCCCCAGCCTTTGTGTGGCTCTGAAAGGCTAGCCAAGGCATGGTTAGATCAAGCAGTAGCATTCAGTGCTGGCACTTTTCCTGTGTGAGCAATTGCTGGACGTTTTCAATTTCGGAGCTCAGCTCTACGAGAAGGAGAGATAGTGAGCGTGAGGTTAGGTGGGTAGAGAAGCGCAGAGCCCCAGTGTTGCTGCGCCTGGGAAAGCGCTTCCAAGGAACGGTGCTGGCTTGCAAGAGCTTTCAGTGCTGGCACTTTTCCTGTGTGAGCAATTGCTGGACGTTTTCAATTTCGGAGGTCAGCTCTACGAGACCGAGAGATAGTGAGCGTGAGGTTAGGTGGGTAGAGAAGCGCAGAGCCCCAGTGTTGCTGCGCCTCTGAAAGCGTCTCCAAGGAACGGTGCTGGCTTGCAAGACCTTTCAGAGTTAACGCTTTTCAGGTGTGCGGAATTACTGGACGGTTTCAATGTCTCACCTGTGCTCTCCTTCAGCTGCGAGAGAGGATGAGCCGAAGATGAGGTGGCTAGAGAAGCACAGAGCCCCAGCCTTTGTGTGGCTCTGAAAGGCTAGCCAAGGCATGCTTAGATCAAGCAGTAGCATTCAGTGCTGGCACTTTTCCTGTGTGAGCAATTGCTGGACGTTTTCAATTTCGGAGCTCAGCTCTACGAGAAGGAGAGATAGTGAGCGTGAGGTTAGGTGGGTAGAGAAGCGCAGAGCCCAGTGTCGCTGCACCAGTGAAAGCGCTTCCAAGGAACGGTGCTGGCTTGCAAGAGCTTTCAGTGCTGGCACTTTTCCTGTGTGAGGAATTGCTGGACGTTTTCAATTTCGGAGCTCAGCTCTACGAGACGGAGAGATAGTGAGCGTGAGGTTAGGTGGGTAGAGAAGCGCAGAGCCCCAGTGTTGCTGCGCCTCTGAAAGCGCTTCCAAGGAACGGTGCTGGCTTGCAAGAGCTTTCAGTGCTAACGCTTTTCAGGTGTACGGAATTGCTGGACGGTTTCAATGTCTCACCTGTGCTCTCCTTCAGCTGCGAGAGAGGATGAGCCGAAGATGAGGTGGCTAGAGAAGCACAGAGCCCCAGCCTTTGTGTGGCTCTGAAAGGCTAGCCAAGGCATGCTTAGATCAAGCAGGAGCCTTCAGTGCTGGCACTTTTCCTGTGTGAGCAATTGCTGGACGTTTTCAATTTTGGAGGTCAGCTCTACGAGAAGGAGAGATAGCGAGCGTGAGGTTAGGTGGGTAGAGAAGCGCAGAGCCCCAGTGTTGCTGCGCCTGTGAAAGCACTTCCAAGGAACGGTGCTGCATTGCAAGAGCTTTCAGTGCTGGCACTTTTCCTGTGTGAGCAATTGCTGGACGTTTTCAATTTCGGAGCTCAGCTCTACGAGACGGAGAGATAGTGAGCGTGAGGTTAGGTGGGTAGAGAAGTGCAGAGCCCCAGTGTTGCTGCGCCTGTGAAAGCGCTTCCAAGGAACGGTGCTGGCTTGCAAGAGCTTTCAGTGCTAACGCTTTTCAGGTGTACGGAATTGCTGGACCGTTTCAATGTCTCCCCTGTGCTCTCCTTCAGCTGCGAGAGAGGATGAGCCGAAGATGAGGTGGCTAGAGAAGCACAGAGCCCCAGCCTTTGTGTGGCTCTGAAAGGCTAGCCAAGGCATGCTTAGATCAAGGAGGAATAGTCAGTGCTAACGCTTTTCCTGTGTGAGCAATTGCTGGACATTTTCAATTTCGGAGGTCAGCTCTACGAGAAGGAGAGATAGTGAGCGTGAGGTTAGGTGGGTAGAGAAGTGCAGAGCCCCAGTGTTGCTGCGCCTGGGAAAGCGCTTCCAAGGAACGGTGCTGGCTTGCAAGAGCTTTCAGTGCTGGCACTTTTCCTGTGTGAGCAATTGCTGGACGTTTTCAATTTCGGAGCTCAGCTCTACGAGACGGACAGATAGTGAGCGTGAGGTTAGGTGGGTAGAGAAGCGCAGAGCCCCAGTGTTGCTGCGCCTGTGAAAGCGCTTCCAAGGAACGATGCTGGCTTGCCAGAGCTTTCAGTGCTAACGCTTTTCAGGTGTGTGGAATTGCTGGACCGTTTCAATGTCTCACCTGTGCTCTCCTTGAGCTGCGAGAGAGGATGAGCCGAAGATGAGGTGGCTAGAGAAGCACAGAGCCCCAGCCTTTGTGTGGCTCTGAAAGGCTAGCCAAGGCATGGTTAGATCAAGCAGTAGCATTCAGTGCTGGCACTTTTCCTGTGTGAGCAATTGCTGGACGTTTTCAATTTCGGAGCTCAGCTCTACGAGACGGAGAGAGAGTGAGCGTGAGGCTAGGTGGGTAGAGAAGCGCAGAGCCCCAGTGTTGCTGCGCCTGTGAAAGCACTTCCAAGGAACGGTGCTGGCTTGCAAGAGCTTTCAGTGCTGGCACTTTTCCTGTGTGAGCAATTGCTGGACGTTTTCAATTTCGGAGCTCAGCTCTACGAGACGGAGAGATAGTGAGCGTGAGGTTAGGTGGGTAGAGAAGTGCAGAGCCCCAGTGTTGCTGCGCCTGTGAAAGCGCTTCCAAGGAACGGTGCTGGCTTGCAAGAGCTTTCAGAGTTAACGCTTTTCAGGTGTGCGGAATTGCTGGACGGTTTCAATGTCTCCCCTGTGCTCTCCTTCAGCTGCGAGAGAGGATGAGCCGAAGATGAGGTGGCTAGAGAAGCACAGAGCCCCAGCCTTTGTGTGGCTCTGAAAGGCTAGCCAAGGCATGCTTAGATCAAGGAGGAATAGTCAGTGCTAACGCTTTTCCTGTGTGAGCAATTGCTGGACATTTTCAATTTCGGAGGTCAGCTCTACGAGAAGGAGAGATAGTGAGCGTGAGGTTAGGTGGGTAGAGAAGTGCAGAGCCCCAGTGTTGCTGCGCCTGTGAAAGCGCTTCCAAGGAACGGTGCTGGCTTGCAAGAGCTTTCAGTGCTGGCACTTTTCCTGTGTGAGCAATTGCTGGACGTTTTCAATTTCGGAGCTCAGCTCTACGAGACGGACAGATAGTGAGCGTGAGGTTAGGTGGGTAGAGAAGCGCAGAGCCCCAGTGTTGCTGCACCGGTGAAAGCGCTTCCAAGGAACGATGCTGGCTTGCCAGAGCTTTCAGTGCTAACGCTTTTCAGGTGTGTGGAATTGCTGGACCGTTTCAATGTCTCACCTGTGCTCTCCTTCGGCTGCGAGAGAGGATGAGCCGAAGATGAGGTGGCTAGAGAAGCACAGAGCCCCAGCCTTTGTGTGGCTCTGAAAGGCTAGCCAAGGCATGGTTAGATCAAGCAGTAGCATTCAGTGCTGGCACTTTTCCTGTGTGAGCAATTGCTGGACGTTTTCAATTTCGGAGCTCAGCTCTACGAGACGGAGAGAGAGTGAGCGTGAGGCTAGGTGGGTAGAGAAGCGCAGAGCCCCAGTGTTGCTGCGCCTGTGAAAGCACTTCCAAGGAACGGTGCTGGCTTGCAAGAGCTTTCAGTGCTGGTACTTTTCCTGTGTGAGCAATTGCTGGACGTTTTCAATTTCGGAGCTCAGCTCTACGAGACGGAGAGATAGTGAGCGTGAGGTTAGGTGGGTAGAGAAGTGCAGAGCCCCAGTGTTGCTGCGCCTGTGAAAGCGCTTCCAAGGAACGGTGCTGGCTTGCAAGAGCTTTCAGTGCTAACGCTTTTCAGGTGTGCGGAATTACTGGACGGTTTCAATGTCTCACCTGTGCTCTCCTTCGGCTGCGAGAGAGGATGAGCCGAAGATGAGGTGGCTAGAGAAGCACAGAGCCCCAGCCTTTGTGTGGCTCTGAAAGGCTAGCCAAGGCATGGTTAGATCAAGCAGTAGCATTCAGTGCTGGCACTTTTCCTGTGTGAGCAATTGCTGGACGTTTTCAATTTTGGAGGTCAGCTCTACGAGACGGACAGATAGTGAGCGTGAGGTTAGGTGGGTAGAGAAGTGCAGAGCCCCAGTGTTGCTGCACCGGTGAAAGCGCTTCCAAGGAACGGTGCTGGCTTGCAAGAGCTTTCAGAATTAACGCTTTTCAGGTGTGCGGAATTGCTAGACCGTTTCAATGTCTCACCTGTGCTCTCCTTCGGCTGCGAGAGAGGATGAGCCGAAGATGAGGTGGCTAGAGAAACACAGAGCCCCAGCCTTTGTGTGGCTCTGAAAGGCTAGCCAAGGCATGCTTAGATCAAGGAGGAATAGTCAGTGCTAACGCTTTTCCTGTGTGAGGAATTGCTGGACGTTTTCAATTTCAGAGTTCAGCTCTACGAGAAGGAGAGATAGTGAGCGTGAGTTTAGGTGGGTAGAGAAGCGCAGAGCCCCAGTTTTGCTGCGCCTGTGAAAGTGCTTCCAAGGAATGGTGCTGGCTTGCAAGAGCTTTCAGTGCTGGCACTTTTCCTGTGTGAGGAATTGCTGGATGTTTTCAATTTCGGAGCTCAGCTCTACGAGACAGAGAGATAGTGAGCGTGAGGTTAGGTGGGTAGAGAAGCGCAGAGCCCCAGTGTTGCTGCGCCTGTGAAAGCGCTTCCAAGGAACGGTGCTGGCTTGCCAGAGCTTTCAGAGTTAACGCTTTTCAGGTGTGCGGAATTACTGGACGGTTTCAATGTCTCACCTGTGCTCTTCTTCAGCTGCGAGAGAGGATGAGCCGAAGATGAGGTGGCTAGAGAAGCACAGAGCCCCAGCCTTTGTGTGGCTCTGAAAGGCTAGCCAAGGCATGCTTAGAACAAGGAGGAATAGTCAGTGCTAACGCTTTTCCTGTGTGAGCAATTGCTGGACATTTTCAATTTCGGAGTTCAGCTCTACGAGAAGAAGAGATAGTGAGCGTGAGGTTAGGTGGGTAGAGAAGTGCAGAGCCCCAGTGTTGCTGCGCCTGTGAAAGCGCTTCCAAGGAACGGTGCTGGCTTGCAAGAGCTTTCAGTGCTGGCACTTTTCCTGTGTGAGCAATTGCTGGACGGTTTCAATGTCTCACCTGTGCTCTCCTTCAGCTGCGAGAGAGGATGAGCCGAAGATGAGGTGGCTAGAGAAGCACAGAGCCCCAGCCTTTGTGTGGCTCTGAAAGGCTAGCCAAGGCATGCTTAGATCAATCAGTAGCATTCAGTGCTGGCACTTTTCCTGTGTGAGCAATTGCTGGACGTTTTCTATTTCGGAGGTCAGCTCTACGAGACAGAGAGATAGTGAGCGTGATGTTAGGTGGGTAGAGAAGTGCAGAGCCCCAGTGTTGCTGCACCGGTGAAAGCACTTCCAAGGAACGGTGCTGGCTTGCAAGAGCTTTCAGAGTTAACGCTTTTCAGGTGTGCGGAATTGCTGGACGGTTTCAATGTCTCACCTGTGCTCTCCTTCAGCTGCGAGAGAGGATGAGCCGAAGATGAGGTGGCTAGAGAAGCACAGAGCCCCAGCCTTTGTGTGGCTCTGAAAGGCTAGCCAAGGCATGCTTAGATCAAGGAGGAATAGTCAGTGCTAACGCTTTTCCTGTGTGAGCAATTGCTGGACATTTTCAATTTCGGAGGTCAGCTCTACGAGAAGGAGAGATAGTGAGCGTGAGGTTAGGTGGGTAGAGAAGTGCAGAGCCCCAGTGTTGCTGCGCCTGTGAAAGCGCTTCCAAGGAACGGTGCTGGCTTGCAAGAGCTTTCAGTGCTGGCACTTTTCCTGTGTGAGCAATTGCTGGACGTTTTCAATTTCGGAGCTCAGCTCTACGAGACGGAGAGATAGTGAGCGTGAGGTTAGGTGGGTAGAGAAGCGCAGAGCCCCAGTGTTGCTGCGCCTGTGAAAGCGCTTCCAAGGAACGATGCTGGCTTGCCAGAGCTTTCAGTGCTAACGCTTTTCAGGTGTGTGGAATTGCTGGACCGTTTCAATGTCTCACCTGTGCTCTCCTTCAGCTGCGAGAGAGGATGAGCCGAAGATGAGGTGGCTAGAGAAGCACAGAGCCCCAGCCTTTGTGTGGCTCTGAAAGGCTAGCCAAGGCATGGTTAGATCAAGCAGTAGCATTCAGTGCTGGCACTTTTCCTGTGTGAGCAATTGCTGGACGTTTTCAATTTCGGAGGTCAGCTCTACGAGACGGAGAGAGAGTGAGCGTGAGGCTAGGTGGGTAGAGAAGCGCAGAGCCCCAGTGTTGCTGCGCCTGTGAAAGCACTTCCAAGGAACGGTGCTGGCTTGCAAGAGCTTTCAGTGCTGGCACTTTTCCTGTGTGAGCAATTGCTGGACGTTTTCAATTTCGGAGCTCAGCTCTACGAGACGGAGAGATAGTGAGCGTGAGGTTAGGTGGGTAGAGAAGTGCAGAGCCCCAGTGTTGCTGCGCCTGTGAAAGCGCTTCCAAGGAACGGTGCTGGCTTGCAAGAGCTTTCAGTGCTAACGCTTTACAGGTGTGCGGAATTGCTGGACGGTTTCAATGTCTCAACTGTGCTCTCCTTCAGCTGCGAGAGAGGATGAGCCGAAGATGAGGTGGCTAGAGAAGCACAGAGCCCCAGCCTTTGTGTGGCTCTGAAAGGCTAGCCAAGGCATGGTTAGATCAAGCAGGAGCATTCAGTGCTGGCACTTTTCCTGTGTGAGCAATTGCTGGACGTTTTCAATTTCGGAGCTCAGCTTTACGAGAAGGAGAGAGAGTGAGCGTGAGGTTAGGTGGGTAGAGAAGCGCAGAGCCCCAGTGTTGCTGCGCCTGTGAAAGCGCTTCCAAGGAACGGTGCTGGCTTGCAAGAGCTTTCAGTGCTGGCACTTTTCCTGTGTGAGCAATTGCTGGACGTTTTCAATTTCGGAGCTCAGCTCTACGAGATGGAGAGATAGTGAGCGTGAGGTTAGGTGGGTAGAGAAGCGCAGAGCCCCAGTGTTGCTGCACCGGTGAAAGCGTCTCCAAGGAACGGGGCTGGCTTGCAAGAGCTTTCAGAGCTAACGCTTTTCAGGTGTGCGGAATTACTGGACGGTTTCAATGTCTCACCTGTGCTCTCCTTCAGCTGCGAGAGAGGATGAGCCGAAGATGAGGTGGCTAGAGAAGCACAGAGCCCCAGCCTTTGTGTGGCTCTGAAAGGCTAGCCAAGGCATGGTTAGATCAAGCAGTAGCATTCAGTGCTGGCACTTTTCCTGTGTGAGCAATTGCTGGACGTTTTCAATTTTGGAGGTCAGCTCTACGAGACGGACAGATAGTGAGCGTGAGGTTAGGTGGGTAGAGAAGTGCAGAGCCCCAGTGTTGCTGCACCGGTGAAAGCGCTTCCAAGGAACGGTGCTGGCTTGCAAGAGCTTTCAGAATTAACGCTTTTCAGGTGTGCGGAATTGCTGGACGGTTTCAATGTCTCACCTGTGCTCTCCTTCAGCTGCGAGAGAGGATGAGCCGAAGATGAGGTGGCTAGAGAAGCACAGAGCCCCAGCCTTTGTGTGGCTCTGAAAGGCTAGCCAAGGCATGGTTAGATCAAGCAGTAGCATTCAGTGCTGGCACTTTTCCTGTGTGAGGAATTGCTGGACGTTTTCAATTTCAGAGTTCAGCTCTACGAGAAGGAGAGATCGTGAGCGTGAGTTTAGGTGGGTAGAGAAGCGCAGAGCCCCAGTGTTGCTGCGCCTGTGAAAGTGCTTCCAAGGAACGGTGCTGGCTTGCAAGAGCTTTCAGTGCTGGCACTTTTCCTGTGTGAGGAATTGCTGGATGTTTTCAATTTCGGAGGTCAGCTCTACGAGACAGAGAGATAGTGAGCGTGAGGTTAGGTGGGTAGAGAAGCGCAGAGCCCCAGTGTTGCTGCGCCTGTGAAAGCGCTTCCGAGGAACGGTGCTGGCTTGCCAGAGCTTTCAGTGCTAACGCTTTTCAGGTGTGCGGAATTGCTGGACGGTTTCAATGTCTCACCTGTGCTCTTCTTCAGCTGCGAGAGAGGATGAGCCGAAGATGAGGTGGCTAGAGAAGCACAGAGCCCCAGCCTTTGTGTGGCTCTGAAAGGCTAGCCAAGGCATGCTTAGATCAAGGAGGAATAGTCAGTGCTAACGCTTTTCCTGTGTGAGGAATTGCTGGACATTTTCAATTTCGGAGTTCAGCTCTACGAGAAGAAGAGATAGTGAGCGTGAGGTTAGGTGGGTAGAGAAGTGCAGAGCCCCAGTGTTGCTGCGCCTGTGAAAGCGCTTCCAAGGAACGGTGCTGGCTTGCAAGAGCTTTCAGTGCTGGCACTTTTCCTGTGTGAGGAATTGCTGGACGTTTTCAATTTCGGAGCTCAGCTCTACGAGACGGAGAGATAGTGAGCGTGAGGTTAGGTGGGTAGAGAAGCGCAGAGCCCCAGTGTTGCTGTGCCTGTGAAAGCGCTTTCGAGGAACGGTGCTGGCTTGCAAGAGCTTTCAGTGCTAACGCTTTTCAGGTGTGCGGAATTGCTGGACGGTTTCAATGTCTCACCTGTGCTCTCCTTCAGCTGCGAGAGAGGATGAGCCGAAGATGAGGTGGCTAGAGAAGCACAGAGCCCCAGCCTTTGTGTGGCTCTACAAGGCTAGCCAAGGCATGCTTAGATCAAGCAGTAGCATTCAGTGCTGGCACTTTTCCTGTGTGAGCAATTGCTGGACGTTTTCAATTTCGGAGCTCAGCTCTACGAGAAGGAGAGATAGCGAGCGTGAGGTTAGGTGGGTAGAGAAGCGCAGAGCCCCAGTGTTGCTGCGCCTCTGAAAGCACTTCCAAGGAACGGTGCTGGCTTGCAAGAGCTTTCAGTGCTGGCACTTTTCCTGTGTGAGCAATTGCTGGACGTTTTCAATTTCGGAGCTCAGCTCTACGAGACGGAGAGATAGTGAGCGTGAGGTTAGGTGGGTAGAGAAGCGCAGAGCCCCAGTGTTGCTGCGCCTCTGAAAGCACTTCCAAGGAACGGTGCTGGCTTGCAAGAGCTTTCAGTGCTGGCACTTTTCCTGTGTGAGCAATTGCTGGACGTTTTCAATTTCGGAGCTCAGCTCTACGAGACGGAGAGATAGTGAGCGTGAGGTTAGGTGGGTAGAGAAGCGCAGAGCCCCAGTGTTGCTGTGCCTGTGAAAGCGCTTTCGAGGAACGGTGCTGGCTTGCAAGAGCTTTCAGTGCTAACGCTTTTCAGGTGTGCGGAATTGCTGGACGGTTTCAATGTCTCACCTGTGCTCTCCTTCAGCTGCGAGAGAGGATGAGCCGAAGATGAGGTGGCTAGAGAAGCACAGAGCCCCAGCCTTTGTGTGGCTCTGAAAGGCTAGCCAAGGCATGGTTAGATCAAGCAGTAGCATTCAGTGCTGGCACTTTTCCTGTGTGAGCAATTGCTGGACGTTTTCAATTTCGGAGCTCAGCTCTACGAGAAGGAGAGATAGCGAGCGTGAGGTTAGGTGGGTAGAGAAGCGCAGAGCCCCAGTGTTGCTGCGCCTCTGAAAGCACTTCCAAGGAACGGTGCTGGCTTGCAAGAGCTTTCAGTGCTGGCACTTTTCCTGTGTGAGCAATTGCTGGACGTTTTCAATTTCGGAGCTCAGCTCTACGAGACGGAGAGATAGTGAGCGTGAGGTTAGGTGGGTAGAGAAGCGCAGAGCCCCAGTGTTGCTGCGCCTGTGAAAGCGCTTCCAAGGAACGGTGCTGGCTTGCAAGAGCTTTCAGTGCTAACGCTTTTCAGGTGTGCGGAATTGCTGGACGGTTTCAATGTCTCACCTGTGCTCTCCTTCAGCTGCGAGAGAGGATGAGCCGAAGATGAGGTGGCTAGAGAAGCACAGAGCCCCAGCCTTTGTGTGGCTCTGAAAGGCTAGCCAAGGCATGGTTAGATCAAGCAGTAGCATTCAGTGCTGGCACTTTTCCTGTGTGAGCAATTGCTGGACGTTTTCAATTTTGGAGCTCAGCTCTACGAGAAGGAGAGATAGTGAGCGTGAGGCTAGATGGGTAGAGAAGCGCAGAGCCCAGTGTTGCTGCACCGGTGAAAGCGCTTCCAAGGAACGGTGCTGGCTTGCAAGAGCTTTCAGTGCTGACACTTTTCCTGTGTGAGCAATTGCTGGACGATTTCAATTTCGGAGCTCAGCTCTACGAGACAGAGAGATAGTGAGCGTGATGTTAGGTGGGTAGAGAAGTGCAGAGCCCCAGTGTTGCTGCACCGGTGAAAGCGCTTCCAAGGAACGGTGCTGGCTTGCAAGAGCTTTCAGAGTTAACGCTTTTCAGGTGTGCGGAATTGCTGGACGGTTTCAATGTCTCACCTGTGCTCTCCTTCAGCTGCGAGAGAGGATGAGCCGAAGATGAGGTGGCTAGAGAAGCACAGAGCCCCAGCCTTTGTGTGGCTCTGAAAGGCTAGCCAAGGCATGCTTAGATCAAGGAGGAATAGTCAGTGCTAACGCTTTTCCTGTGTGAGCAATTGCTGGACGTTTTCAATTTCGGAGGTCAGCTCTACGAGAAGGAGAGATAGTGAGCGTGAGGTTAGGTGGGTAGAGAAGTGCAGAGCCCCAGTGTTGCTGCGCCTGTGAAAGCGCTTCCAAGGAACGGTGCTGGCTTGCAAGAGCTTTCAGTGCTGGCACTTTTCCTGTGTGAGCAATTGCTGGACGTTTTCAATTTCGGAGCTCAGCTCTACAAGACGGACAGATAGTGAGCGTGAGGTTAGGTGGGTAGAGAAGCGCAGAGCCCCAGTGTTGCTGCGCCTGTGAAAGCGCTTCCAAGGAACGGTGCTGGCTTGCCAGAGCTTTCAGTGCTAACGCTTTTCAGGTGTGTGGAATTGCTGGACCGTTTCAATGTCTCAACTGTGCTCTCCTTCAGCTGCGAGAGAGGATGAGCCGAAGATGAGGTGGCTAGAGAAGCACAGAGCCGCAGCCTTTGTGTGGCTCTGAAAGGCTAGCCAAGGCATGCTTAGATCAAGGAGGAATATTCAGTGCTAACGCTTTTCCTGTGTGAGCAATTGCTGGACGTTTTCAATTTTGGAGCTCAGCTCTACGAGAAGGAGAGATCGTGAGCGTGAGGTTAGGTGGGTAGAGAAGCGCAGAGCCCCAGTGTTGCTGCGCCTGGGAAAGCGCTTCCAAGGAACGGTGCTGGCTTGCCAGAGCTTTCAGTGCTAACGCTTTTCAGGTGTGTGGAATTGCTGGACGGTTTCAATGTCTCACCTGTGCTCTCCTTCAGCTGCGAGAGAGGATGAGCCGAAGATGAGGTGGCTAGAGAAGCACAGAGCCCCAGCCTTTGTGTGGCTCTGAAAGGCTAGCCAAGGCATGCTTAGATCAAGCAGTAGCATTCAGTGCTGGCACTTTTCCTGTGTGAGCAATTGCTGGACGTTTTCAATTTCGGAGCTCAGCTCTACGAGACGGAGAGAGAGTGAGCGTGAGGCTAGGTGGGTAGAGAAGCGCAGAGCCCCAGTGTTGCTGCGCCTCTGAAAGCACTTCCAAGGAACGGTGCTGGCTTGCAAGAGCTTTCAGTGCTGGCACTTTTCCTGTGTGAGCAATTGCTGGACGTTTTCAATTTCGGAGCTCAGCTCTACGAGACGGAGAGATAGTGAGCGTGAGGTTAGGTGGGTAGAGAAGCGCAGAGCCCCAGTGTTGCTGCACCGGTGAAAGCGTCTCCAAGGAACGGTGCTGGCTTGCAAGAGCTTTCAGTGCTAACGCTTTTCAGGTGTGCGGAATTACTGGACGGTTTCAATGTCTCACCTGTGCTCTCCTTCGGCTGCGAGAGAGGATGAGCCGAAGATGAGGTGGCTAGAGAAGCACAGAGCCCCAGCCTTTGTGTGGCTCTACAAGGCTAGCCAAGGCATGCTTAGATCAAGCAGTAGCATTCAGTGCTGGCACTTTTCCTGTGTGAGCAATTGCTGGACGTTTTCAATTTTGGAGGTCAGCTCTACGAGAAGGAGAGATAGCGAGCGTGAGGTTAGGTGGGTAGAGAAGCGCAGAGCCCCAGTGTTGCTGCGCCTCTGAAAGCACTTCCAAGGAACGGTGCTGGCTTGCAAGAGCTTTCAGTGCTGGCACTTTTCCTGTGTGAGCAATTGCTGGACGTTTTCAATTTCGGAGCTCAGCTCTACGAGACAGAGAGATAGTGAGCGTGAGGTTAGGTGGGTAGAGAAGCGCAGAGCCCCAGTGTTGCTGCGCCTGTGAAAGCGCTTCCAAGGAACGGTGCTGGCTTGCAAGAGCTTTCAGTGCTAACGCTTTTCAGGTGTGTGGAATTGCTGGACGGTTTCAATGTCTCACCTGTGCTCTCCTTCAGCTGCGAGAGAGGATGAGCCGAAGATGAGGTGGCTAGAGAAGCACAGAGCCCCAGCCTTTGTGTGGCTCTGAAAGGCTAGCCAAGGCATGCTTAGATCAAGCAGTAGCATTCAGTGCTGGCACTTTTCCTGTGTGAGCAATTGCTGGACGTTTTCAATTTCGGAGGTCAGCTCTACGAGAAGGAGAGATAGTGAGCGTGAGTTTAGGTGGGTAGAGAAGCGCAGAGCCCCAGTGTTGCTGCGCCTGTGAAAGTGCTTCCAAGGAATGGTGCTGGCTTGCAAGAGCTTTCAGTGCTAACGCTTTTCAGGTGTGCGGAATTGCTGGACGATTTCAATTTCGGAGCTCAGCTCTACGAGACAGAGAGATAGTGAGCGTGATGTTAGGTGGGTAGAGAAGCGCAGAGCCCCAGTGTTGCTGCACCGGTGAAAGCACTTCCAAGGAACGGTGCTAGCTTGCAAGAGCTTTCAGAGTTAACGCTTTTCAGGTGTGCGGGATTGCTGGACGGTTTCAATGTCTCACCTGTGCTCTCCTTCAGCTGCGAGAGAGGATGAGCCGAAGATGAGGTGGCTAGAGAAGCACAGAGCCCCAGCCTTTGTGTGGCTCTGAAAGGCTAGCCAAGGCATGCTTAGATCAAGGAGGAATAGTCAGTGCTAACGCTTTTCCTGTGTGAGGAATTGCTGGACGTTTTCAATTTCGGAGCTCAGCTCTACGAGACGGAGAGAGAGTGAGCGTGAGGTTAGGTGGGTAGAGAAGTGCAGAGCCCCAGTGTTGCTGCGCCTGTGAAAGCGCTTCCAAGGAACGGTGCTGGCTTGCAAGAGCTTTCAGAGTTAACGCTTTTCAGGTGTGCGGAATTGCTGGACGGTTTCAATGTCTCACCTGTGCTCTCCTTCAGCTGCGAGAGAGGATGAGCCGAAGATGAGGTGGCTAGAGAAGCACAGAGCCCCAGCCTTTGTGTGGCTCTACAAGGCTAGCCAAGGCATGCTTAGATCAAGCAGTAGCATTCAGTGCTGGCACTTTTCCTGTGTGAGCAATTGCTGGACGTTTTCAATTTCGGAGGTCAGCTCTACGAGAAGGAGAGATAGTGAGCGTGAGGTTAGGTGGGTAGAGAAGCGCAGAGCCCCAGTGTTGCTGCGCCTGGGAAAGCGCTTCCAAGGAACGGTGCTGGCTTGCAAGAGCTTTCAGTGCTGGCACTTTTCCTGTGTGAGGAATTGCTGGACGTTTTCAGTTTCGGAGCTCAGCTGTACGAGACGGAGAGATAGTGAGCGTGAGGTTAGGTGGGTAGAGAAGCGCAGAGCCCCAGTGTTGCTGCGCCTGTGAAAGCGCTTCCAAGGAACGGTGCTGGCTTGCAAGAGCTTTCAGTGCTAACGCTTTTCCTGTGTGAGCAATTGCTGGACGATTTCAATTTCGGAGCTCAGCTCTACGAGACGGAGAGATAGTGAGCGTGAGGTTAGGTGGGTAGAGAAGCGCAGAGCCCCAGTGTTGCTGCGCCTGTGAAAGTGCTTCCAAGGAATGGTGCTGGCTTGCAAGAGCTTTCAGTGCTGGCACTTTTCCTGTGTGAGCAATTGCTGGACGTTTTCAATTTCGGAGCTCAGCTCTACGAGACGGAGAGATAGTGAGCGTGAGGTTAGGTGGGTAGAGAAGCGCAGAGCCCCAGTGTTGCTGTGCCTGTGAAAGCGTCTCCAAGGAACGATGCTGGCTTGCAAGAGCTTTCAGAGTTAACGCTTTTCAGGTGTGCGGAATTGCTGGACGGTTTCAATGTCTCACCTGTGCTCTCCTTCAGCTGCGAGAGAGGATGAGCCGAAGATGAGGTGGCTAGAGAAGCACAGAGCCCCAGCCTTTGTGTGGCTCTGAAAGGCTAGCCAAGGCATGCTTAGATCAAGGAGGAATAGTCAGTGCTAACGCTTTTCCTGTGTGAGGAATTGCTGGACGTTTTCAATTTCGGAGTTCAGCTCTACGAGAAGAAGAGAGAGTGAGCGTGAGGTTAGGTGGGTAGAGAAGTGCAGAGCCCCAGTGTTGCTGCGCCTGTGAAAGCGTCTCCAAGGAACGGTGCTGGCTTGCAAGAGCTTTCAGAGTTAACGCTTTTCAGGTGTGCGGAATTGCTGGACGGTTTCAATGTCTCACCTGTGCTCTCCTTCAGCTGCGAGAGAGGATGAGCCGAAGATGAGGTGGCTAGAGAAGCACAGAGCCCCAGCCTTTGTGTGGCTCTGAAAGGCTAGCCAAGGCATGCTTAGATCAAGCAGGAGCCTTCAGTGCTGGCACTTTTCCTGTGTGAGCAATTGCTGGACGTTTTCAATTTCGGAGCTCAGCTCTACGAGAAGAAGAGATAGTGAGCGTGAGGCTAGGTGGGTAGAGAAGCGCAGAGCCCCAGTGTTGCTGCGCCTGGGAAAGCGCTTCCAAGGAACGGTGCTGGCTTGCAAGAGCTTTCAGTGCTGGCACTTTTCCTGTGTGAGCAATTGCTGGACGTTTTCAGTTTCGGAGCTCAGCTGTACGAGACGGAGAGATAGTGAGCGTGAGGTTAGGTGGGTAGAGAAGCGCAGAGCCCAGTGTTGCTGCACCGGTGAAAGCGCTTCCAAGGAACGGTGCTGGCTTGCAAGAGCTTTCAGTGCTGACACTTTTCCTGTGTGAGCAATTGCTGGACGATTTCAATTTCGGAGGTCAGCTCTACGAGACAGAGAGATCGTGAGCGTGATGTTAGGTGGGTAGAGAAGCGCAGAGCCCCAGTGTTGCTGCGCCTGTGAAAGCACTTCCAAGGAACGGTGCTGGCTTGCCAGAGCTTTCAGAGTTAACGCTTTTCAGGTGTGCGGAATTGCTGGACGGTTTCAATGTCTCACCTGTGCTCTCCTTCAGCTGCGAGAGAGGATGAGCCGAAGATGAGGTGGCTAGAGAAGCACAGAGCCCCAGCCTTTGTGTGGCTCTGAAAGGCTAGCCAAGGCATGCTTAGATCAAGCAGGAGCCTTCAGTGCTGGCACTTTTCCTGTGTGAGCAACTGCTGGACGTTTTCAATTTCGGAGCTCAGCTCTACGAGAAGAAGAGATAGTGAGCGTGAGGCTAGGTGGGTAGAGAAGCGCAGAGCCCCAGTGTTGCTGCGCCTGGGAAAGCGCTTCCAAGGAACGGTGCTGGCTTGCAAGAGCTTTCAGTGCTGGCACTTTTCCTGTGTGAGCAATTGCTGGACGTTTTCAGTTTCGGAGCTCAGCTGTACGAGACGGAGAGATAGTGAGCGTGAGGTTAGGTGGGTAGAGAAGCGCAGAGCCCCAGTGTTGCTGCGCCTGTGAAAATTCTTCCAAGGAACGGTGCTGGCTTGCAAGAGCTTTCAGTGCTGGCACTTTTCCTGTGTGAGCAATTGCTGGACGTTTTCAATTTCGGAGCTCAGCTCTACGAGACGGAGAGATAGTGAGCGTGAGGTTAGGTGGGTAGAGAAGCGCAGAGCCCCAGTGTTGCTGCACCGGTGAAAGCGTCTCCAAGGAACGGTGCTGGCTTGCAAGAGCTTTCAGTGCTAACGCTTTTCAGGTGTGCGGAATTACTGGACGGTTTCAATGTCTCACCTGTGCTCTCCTTCGGCTGCGAGAGAGGATGAGCCGAAGATGAGGTGGCTAGAGAAGCACAGAGCCCCAGCCTTTGTGTGGCTCTGAAAGGCTAGCCAAGGCATGCTTAGATCAAGCAGTAGCATTCAGTGCTGGCACTTTTCCTGTGTGAGCAATTGCTGGACGTTTTCAATTTTGGAGGTCAGCTCTACGAGAAGGAGAGATAGCGAGCGTGAGGTTAGGTGGGTAGAGAAGCGCAGAGCCCCAGTGTTGCTGCGCCTCTGAAAGCACTTCCAAGGAACGGTGCTGGCTTGCAAGAGCTTTCAGTGCTGGCACTTTTCCTGTGTGAGCAATTGCTGGACGTTTTCAATTTCGGAGCTCAGCTCTACGAGACAGAGAGATAGTGAGCGTGAGGTTAGGTGGGTAGAGAAGCGCAGAGCCCCAGTGTTGCTGCGCCTGTGAAAGCGCTTCCAAGGAACGGTGCTGGCTTGCAAGAGCTTTCAGTGCTAACGCTTTTCAGGTGTGTGGAATTGCTGGACCGTTTCAATGTCTCACCTGTGCTCTCCTTCAGCTGCGAGAGAGGATGAGCCGAAGATGAGGTGGCTAGAGAAGCACAGAGCCCCAGCCTTTGTGTGGCTCTGAAAGGCTAGCCAAGGCATGCTTAGATCAAGCAGTAGCATTCAGTGCTGGCACTTTTCCTGTGTGAGCAATTGCTGGACGTTTTCAATTTCGGAGGTCAGCTCTACGAGATGGAGAGAGAGTGAGCGTGAGGTTAGGTGGGTAGAGAAGCGCAGAGCCCCAGTGTTGCTGCGCCTGTGAAAGTGCTTCCAAGTAATGGTGCTGGCTTGCAAGAGCTTTCAGTGCTAACGCTTTTCAGGTGTGCGGAATTGCTGGACGATTTCAATTTCGGAGCTCAGCTCTATGAGACAGAGAGATAGTGAGCGTGAGGTTAGGTGGGTAGAGAAGCGCAGAGCCCCAGTGTTGCTGCACCGGTGAAAGCACTTCCAAGGAACGGTGCTAGCTTGCAAGAGCTTTCAGAGTTAACGCTTTTCCTGTGTGCGGGATTGCTGGACGGTTTCAATGTCTCACCTGTGCTCTCCTTCAGCTGCGAGAGAGGATGAGCCGAAGATGAGGTGGCTAGAGAAGCACAGAGCCCCAGCCTTTGTGTGGCTCTGAAAGGCTAGCCAAGGCATGCTTAGATCAAGGAGGAATAGTCAGTGCTAACGCTTTTCCTGTGTGAGGAATTGCTGGACGTTTTCAATTTCGGAGCTCAGCTCTACGAGACGGAGAGAGAGTGAGCGTGAGGTTAGGTGGGTAGAGAAGTGCAGAGCCCCAGTGTTGCTGCGCCTGTGAAAGCGCTTCCAAGGAACGGTGCTGGCTTGCAAGAGCTTTCAGAGTTAACGCTTTTCAGGTGTGCGGAATTGCTGGACGGTTTCAATGTCTCACCTGTGCTCTCCTTCAGCTGCGAGAGAGGATGAGCCGAAGATGAGGTGGCTAGAGAAGCACAGAGCCCCAGCCTTTGTGTGGCTCTACAAGGCTAGCCAAGGCATGCTTAGATCAAGCAGTAGCATTCAGTGCTGGCACTTTTCCTGTGTGAGCAATTGCTGGACGTTTTCAATTTCGGAGGTCAGCTCTACGAGAAGGAGAGATAGTGAGCGTGAGGTTAGGTGGGTAGAGAAGCGCAGAGCCCCAGTGTTGCTGCGCCTCTGAAAGCGCTTCCAAGGAACGGTGCTGGCTTGCAAGAGCTTTCAGTGCTGGCACTTTTCCTGTGTGAGGAATTGCTGGACGTTTTCAGTTTCGGAGCTCAGCTGTACGAGACGGAGAGAGAGTGAGCGTGAGGTTAGGTGGGTAGAGAAGCGCAGAGCCCCAGTGTTGCTGCGCCTGTGAAAGCGCTTCCAAGGAACGGTGCTGGCTTGCAAGAGCTTTCAGTGCTAACGCTTTTCCTGTGTGAGCAATTGCTGGACGATTTCAATTTCGGAGCTCAGCTCTACGAGACGGAGAGATAGTGAGCGTGAGGTTAGGTGGGTAGAGAAGCGCAGAGCCCCAGTGTTGCTGCGCCTGTGAAAGTGCTTCCAAGGAATGGTGCTGGCTTGCAAGAGCTTTCAGTGCTAACGCTTTTCAGGTGTGCGGAATTGCTGGACGTTTTCAATTTCGGAGGTCAGCTCTACGAGACGGAGAGATAGTGAGCGTGAGGTTAGGTGGGTAGAGAAGCGCAGAGCCCCAGTGTTGCTGCACCGGCGAAAGCGCTTCCAAGGAACGGTGCTGGCTTGCCAGAGCTTTCAGTGCTAACGCTTTTCAGGTGTGCGGAATTGCTGGACGGTTTCAATGTCTCACCTGTGCTCTCCTTCAGCTGCGAGAGAGGATGAGCCGAAGATGAGGTGGCTAGAGAAGCACAGAGCCCCAGCCTTTGTGTGGCTCTGAAAGGCTAGCCAAGGCATGCTTAGATCAAGGAGGAATAGTCAGTGCTAACGCTTTTCCTGTGTGAGCAATTGCTGGACATTTTCAATTTCGGAATTCAGCTCTACGAGAAGAAGAGAGAGTGAGCGTGAGGTTAGGTGGGTAGAGAAGTGCAGAGCCCCAGTGTTGCTGCGCCTGTGAAAGCGCTTCCAAGGAACGGTGCTGGCTTGCAAGAGCTTTCAGTGCTGGCACTTTTCCTGTGTGAGCAATTGCTGGACGTTTTCAATTTCGGAGCTCAGCTCTACGAGACGGAGAGATAGTGAGCGTGAGGTTAGGTGGGTAGAGAAGCGCAGAGCCCCAGTGTTGCTGTGCCTGTGAAAGCGTCTCCAAGGAACGGTGCTGGCTTGCAAGAGCTTTCAGAGTTAACGCTTTTCAGGTGTGCGGAATTGCTGGACGGTTTCAATGTCTCCCCTGTGCTCTCCTTCAGCTGCGAGAGAGGATGAGCCGAAGATGAGGTGGCTAGAGAAGCACAGAGCCCCAGCCTTTGTGTGGCTCTGAAAGGCTAGCCAAGGCATGCTTAGATCAAGGAGGAATAGTCAGTGCTAACGCTTTTCCTGTGTGAGGAATTGCTGGACGTTTTCAATTTCGGAGTTCAGCTCTACGAGAAGAAGAGAGAGTGAGCGTGAGGTTAGGTGGGTAGAGAAGTGCAGAGCCCCAGTGTTGCTGTGCCTGTGAAAGCGTCTCCAAGGAACGGTGCTGGCTTGCAAGAGCTTTCAGAGTTAACGCTTTTCAGGTGTGCGGAATTGCTGGACGGTTTCAATGTCTCACCTGTGCTCTCCTTCAGCTGCGAGAGAGGATGAGCCGAAGATGAGGTGGCTAGAGAAGCACAGAGCCCCAGCCTTTGTGTGGCTCTGAAAGGCTAGCCAAGGCATGCTTAGATCAAGCAGTAGCATTCAGTGCTGGCACTTTTCCTGTGTGAGCAATTGCTGGACGTTTTCAATTTCGGAGGTCAGCTCTACGAGAAGGAGAGATAGTGAGCGTGAGGTTAGGTGGGTAGAGAAGCGCAGAGCCCAGTGTTGCTGCACCGGTGAAAGCGCTTCCGAGGAACGGTGCTGGCTTGCAAGAGCTTTCAGTGCTGACACTTTTCCTGTGTGAGCAATTGCTGGACGATTTCAATTTCGGAGGTCAGCTCTACGAGACAGAGAGATCGTGAGCGTGATGTTAGGTGGGTAGAGAAGCGCAGAGCCCCAGTGTTGCTGCGCCTGTGAAAGCACTTCCAAGGAACGGTGCTGGCTTGCCAGAGCTTTCAGAGTTAACGCTTTTCAGGTGTGCGGAATTGCTGGACGGTTTCAATGTCTCACCTGTGCTCTCCTTCAGCTGCGAGAGAGGATGAGCCGAAGATGAGGTGGCTAGAGAAGCACAGAGCCCCAGCCTTTGTGTGGCTCTACAAGGCTAGCCAAGGCATGCTTAGATCAAGGAGGAATAGTCAGTGCTAACGCTTTTCCTGTGTGAGGAATTGCTGGACGTTTTCAATTTCGGAGCTCAGCTCTACGAGAAGGAGAGATCGTGAGCGTGAGGTTAGGTGGGTAGAGAAGCGCAGAGCCCCAGTGTTGCTGCGCCTGGGAAAGCGCTTCCAAGGAACGGTGCTGGCTTGCAAGAGCTTTCAGTGCTGGCACTTTTCCTGTGTGAGCAATTGCTGGACGTTTTCAATTTCGGAGGTCAGCTCTACGAGACGGAGAGATAGTGAGCGTGAGGTTAGGTGGGTAGAGAAGCGCAGAGCCCCAGTGTTGCTGTGCCTGGGAAAGCGCTTCCAAGGGACGGTGCTGGCTTGCAAGAGCTTTCAGAGTTAACGCTTTTCAGGTGTGCAGAATTGCTGGACGGTTTCAATGTCTCACCTGTGCTCTCCTTCAGCTGCGAGAGAGGATGAGCCGAAGATGAGGTGGCTAGAGAAGCACAGAGCCCCAGCCTTTGTGTGGCTCTGAAAGGCTAGCCAAGGCATGCTTAGATCAAGCAGTAGCATTCAGTGCTGGCACTTTTCCTGTGTGAGGAATTGCTGGACGTTTTCAATTTCAGAGCTCAGCTCTACGAGACGGAGAGATCGTGAGCGTGAGGTTAGGTGGGTAGAGAAGCGCAGAGCCCCAGTGTAGCTGCGCCTGTGAAAGCACTTCCAAGGAACGGTGCTGGCTTGCAAGAGCTTTCAGTGCTGGCACTTTTCCTGTGTGAGCAATTGCTGGACGTTTTCAATTTCGGAGCTCAGCTCTACGAGACGGAGAGATAGTGAGCATGAGGTTAGGTGGGTAGAGAAGCGCAGAGCCCCAGTGTTGCTGCACCGGTGAAAGCGCTTCCAAGGAACGGTGCTGGCTTGCAAGAGCTTTCAGTGCTAACGCTTTTCAGGTGTGCGGAATTGCTGGACGGTTTCAATGTCTCACCTGTGCTCTCCTTCAGCTGCGAGAGAGGATGAGCCGAAGATGAGGTGGCTAGAGAAGCACAGAGCCCCAGCCTTTGTGTGGCTCTGAAAGGCTAGCCAAGGCATGCTTAGATCAAGCAGTAGCATTCAGTGCTGGCACTTTTCCTGTGTGAGCAATTGCTGGACGTTTTCTATTTCGGAGCTCAGCTCTACGAGACGGAGAGATAGTGAGCGTGAGGTTAGGTGGGTAGAGAAGCGCAGAGCCCAGTGTTGCTGCGCCTGTGAAAGCGCTTCCAAGGAACGGTGCTGGCTTGCAAGAGCTTTCAGTGCTAATGCTTTTCAGGTGTGCGGAATTGCTGGACCGTTTCAACGTCTCACCTGTGCTCTCCTTCAGCTGCGAGAGAGGATGAGCCGAAGATGAGGTGGCTAGAGAAGCACAGAGCCCCAGCCTTTGTGTGGCTCTGAAAGGCTAGCCAAGGCATGCTTAGATCAAGGAGGAATAGTCAGTGCTAACGCTTTTCCTGTGTGAGGAATTGCTGGACGTTTTCAATTTCGGAGCTCAGCTCTACGAGATGGAGAGAGAGTGAGCGTGAGGTTAGGTGGGTAGAGAAGTGCAGAGCCCCAGTGTTGCTGCGCCTGGGAAAGCGCTTCCAAGGAACGGTGCTGGCTTGCAAGAGCTTTCAGTGCTGGCACTTTTCCTGTGTGAGCAATTGCTGGACGTTTTCAGTTTCGGAGCTCAGCTCTACGAGACAGAGAGATAGTGAGCGTGAGGTTAGGTGGGTAGAGAAGCGCAGAGCCCCAGTGTTGCTGTGCCTGGGAAAGCGCTTCCAAGGGACGGTGCTGGCTTGCAAGAGCTTTCAGAGTTAACGCTTTTCAGGTGTGCAGAATTGCTGGACGGTTTCAATGTCTCACCTGTGCTCTCCTTCAGCTGCGAGAGAGGATGAGCCGAAGATGAGGTGGCTAGAGAAGCACAGAGCCCCAGCCTTTGTGTGGCTCTGAAAGGCTAGCCAAGGCATGGTTAGATCAAGCAGTAGCATTCAGTGCTGGCACTTTTCCTGTGTGAGCAATTGCTGGACGTTTTCAATTTCAGAGCTCAGCTCTACGAGACGGAGAGATCGTGAGCGTGAGGTTAGGTGGGTAGAGAAGCGCAGAGCCCCAGTGTAGCTGCGCCTGTGAAAGCACTTCCAAGGAACGGTGCTGGCTTGCAAGAGCTTTCAGTGCTGGCACTTTTCCTGTGTGAGCAATTGCTGGACGTTTTCAATTTCGGAGCTCAGCTCTACGAGACGGAGAGATAGTGAGCATGAGGTTAGGTGGGTAGAGAAGCGCAGAGCCCCAGTGTTGCTGCACCGGTGAAAGCGCTTCCAAGGAACGGTGCTGGCTTTCAAGAGCTTTCAGTGCTAACGCTTTTCAGGTGTGCGGAATTGCTGGACGGTTTCAATGTCTCACCTGTGCTCTCCTTCAGCTGCGAGAGAGGATGAGCCGAAGATGAGGTGGCTAGAGAAGCACAGAGCCCCAGCCTTTGTGTGGCTCTGAAAGGCTAGCCAAGGCATGCTTAGATCAAGCAGTAGCATTCAGTGCTGGCACTTTTCCTGTGTGAGCAATTGCTGGACGTTTTCAATTTTGGAGGTCAGCTCTACGAGAAGGAGAGATGGTGAGCGTGAGGTTAGGTGGGTAGAGAAGCGCAGAGCCCAGTGTTGCTGCGCCTGTGAAAGCGCTTCCAAGGAACGGTGCTGGCTTGCAAGAGCTTTCAGTGCTAATGCTTTTCAGGTGTGCGGAATTGCTGGACGGTTTCAATGTCTCACCTGTGCTCTCCTTCAGCTGCGAGAGAGGATGAGCCGAAGAAGAGGTGGCTAGAGAAGCACAGAGCCCCAGCCTTTGTGTGGCTCTGAAAGGCTAGCCAAGGCATGCTTAGATCAAGGAGGAATAGTCAGTGCTAACGCTTTTCCTGTGTGAGGAATTGCTGGACGTTTTCAATTTCGGAGCTCAGCTCTACGAGAAGGAGAGATCGTGAGCGTGAGGTTAGGTGGGTAGAGAAGCGCAGAGCCCCAGTGTTGCTGCGCCTGTGAAAGCACTTCCAAGGAACGGTGCTGGCTTGCAAGAGCTTTCAGTGCTGGCACTTTTCCTGTGTAAGCAATTGCTGGACGTTTTCAGTTTCGGAGCTCAGCTCTACGAGACAGAGAGAGAGTGAGCGTGAGGTTAGGTGGGTAGAGAAGCGCAGAGCCCCAGTGTTGCTGCGCCTGTGAAAGCGCTTCCAAGGAACGATGCTGGCTTGCAAGAGCTTTCAGTGCTAACGCTTTTCAGGTGTGCGGAATTGCTGGACGGTTTCAATGTCTCACCTGTGCTCTCCTTCAGCTGCGAGAGAGGATGAGCCGAAGATGAGGTGGCTAGAGAAGCACAGAGCCCCAGCCTTTGTGTGGCTCTGAAAGGCTAGCCAAGGCATGCTTAGATCAAGCAGGAGCATTCAGTGCTGGCACTTTTCCTGTGTGAGCAATTGCTGGACGTTTTCAATTTCGGAGCTCAGCTCTACGAGACAGAGAGATAGTGAGCGTGATGTTAGGTGGGTAGAGAAGTGCAGAGCCCCAGTGTTGCTGCACCGGTGAAAGCACTTCCAAGGAACGGTGCTGGCTTGCAAGAGCTTTCAGAGTTAACGCTTTTCAGGTGTGCGGAATTGCTGGACGGTTTCAATGTCTCACCTGTGCTCTCCTTCAGCTGCAAGAGAGGATGAGCCGAAGATGAGGTGGCTAGAGAAGCACAGAGCCCCAGCCTTTGTGTGGCTCTGAAAGGCTAGCCAAGGCATGCTTAGATCAAGCAGTAGCATTCAGTGCTGGCACTTTTCCTGTGTGAGGAATTGCTGGACGTTTTCAATTTCGGAGCTCAGCTCTACGAGAAGGAGAGATAGTGAGCGTGAGGTTAGGTGGGTAGAGAAGTGCAGAGCCCCAGTGTTGCTGCGCCTGTGAAAGCGCTTCCAAGGAACGGTGCTGGCTTGCAAGAGCTTTCAGTGCTGGCACTTTTCCTGTGTGAGCAATTGCTGGACGATTTCAGTTTCGGAGGTCAGCTGTACGAGACGGAGAGATAGTGAGCGTGATGTTAGGTGGGTAGAGAAGTGCAGAGCCCCAGTGTTGCTGCGCCTGTGAAAGCGCTTCCAAGGGACGGTGCTGGCTTGCCAGAGCTTTCAGAATTAACGCTTTTCAGGTGTGCGGAATTGCTGGACGGTTTCAATGTCTCACCTGTGCTCTCCTTCAGCTGCGAGAGAGGATGAGCCGAAGATGAGGTGGCTAGAGAAGCACAGAGCCCCAGCCTTTGTGTGGCTCTGAAAGGCTAGCCAAGGCATGCTTAGATCAAGCAGGAGCCTTCAGTGCTGGCACTTTTCCTGTGTGAGCAATTGCTGGACGTTTTCAATTTTGGAGGTCAGCTCTACGAGAAGGAGAGATAGCGAGCGTGAGGTTAGGTGGGTAGAGAAGCGCAGAGCCCCAGTGTTGCTGCGCCTGTGAAAGCACTTCCAAGGAACGGTGCTGCATTGCAAGAGCTTTCAGTGCTGGCACTTTTCCTGTGTGAGCAATTGCTGGACGTTTTCAATTTCGGAGCTCAGCTCTACGAGACGGAGAGATAGTGAGCGTGAGGTTAGGTGGGTAGAGAAGTGCAGAGCCCCAGTGTTGCTGCGCCTGTGAAAGCGCTTCCAAGGAACGGTGCTGGCTTGCAAGAGCTTTCAGTGCTAACGCTTTTCAGGTGTGCGGAATTGCTGGACCGTTTCAACGTCTCACCTGTGCTCTCCTTCAGCTGCGAGAGAGGATGAGCCGAAGATGAGGTGGCTAGAGAAGCACAGAGCCCCAGCCTTTGTGTGGCTCTGAAAGGCTAGCCAAGGCATGCTTAGATCAAGCAGTAGCATTCAGTGCTGGCACTTTTCCTGTGTGAGCAATTGCTGGACGTTTTCTATTTCGGAGGTCAGCTCTACGAGACAGAGAGATAGTGAGCGTGATGTTAGGTGGGTAGAGAAGTGCAGAGCCCCAGTGTTGCTGCACCGGTGAAAGCACTTCCAAGGAATGGTGCTGGCTTGCAAGAGCTTTCAGAGTTAACGCTTTTCAGGTGTGCGGAATTGCTGGACGGTTTCAATGTCTCACCTGTGCTCTCCTTCAGCTGCGAGAGAGGATGAGCCGAAGATGAGGTGGCTAGAGAAGCACAGAGCCCCAGCCTTTGTGTGGCTCTGAAAGGCTAGCCAAGGCATGCTTAGATCAAGGAGGAATAGTCAGTGCTAACGCTTTTCCTGTGTGAGGAATTGCTGGACATTTTCAATTTCGGAGGTCAGCTCTACGAGAAGGAGAGATAGTGAGCGTGAGGTTAGGTGGGTAGAGAAGTGCAGAGCCCCAGTGTTGCTGCGCCTGTGAAAGCGCTTCCAAGGAGCGGTGCTGGCTTGCAAGAGCTTTCAGTGCTGGCACTTTTCCTGTGTGAGCAATTGCTGGACGTTTTCAATTTCGGAGCTCAGCTCTACGAGACGGACAGATAGTGAGCGTGAGGTTAGGTGGGTAGAGAAGCGCAGAGCCCCAGTGTTGCTGCGCCTGTGAAAGCGCTTCCAAGGAACAGTGCTGGCTTGCCAGAGCTTTCAGTGCTAACGCTTTTCAGGTGTGTGGAATTGCTGGACCGTTTCAATGTCTCACCTGTGCTCTCCTTCAGCTGCGAGAGAGGATGAGCCGAAGATGAGGTGGGTAGAGAAGCACAGAGCCCCAGCCTTTGTGTGGCTCTGAAAGGCTAGCCAAGGCATGGTTAGATCAAGCAGTAGCATTCAGTGCTGGCACTTTTCCTGTGTGAGGAATTGCTGGACGTTTTCAATTTCGGAGCTCAGCTCTACGAGACGGAGAGAGAGTGAGCGTGAGGCTAGGTGGGTAGAGAATCGCAGAGCCCCAGTGTTGCTGCGCCTGTGAAAGCACTTCCAAGGAACGGTGCTGGCTTGCAAGAGCTTTCAGTGCTGGCACTTTTCCTGTGTGAGCAATTGCTGGACGTTTTCAATTTCGGAGCTCAGCTCTACGAGACGGAGAGATAGTGAGCGTGAGGTTAGGTGGGTAGAGAAGCGCAGAGCCCCAGTGTTGCTGCACCGGTGAAAGCGCTTCCAAGGAACGGTGCTGGCTTGCAAGAGCTTTCAGTGCTAACGCTTTTCAGGTGTGCGGAATTGCTGGACGGTTTCAATGTCTCACCTGTGCTCTCCTTCAGCTGCGAGAGAGGATGAGCCGAAGATGAGGTGTCTAGAGAAGCACAGAGCCCCAGCCTTTGTGTGGCTCTGAAAGGCTAGCCAAGGCATGGTTAGATCAAGCAGGAGCATTCAGTGCTGGCACTTTTCCTGTGTGAGGAATTGCTGGACGTTTTCAATTTCGGAGCTCAGCTTTACGAGAAGGAGAGAGAGTGAGCGTGAGGTTAGGTGGGTAGAGAAGCGCAGAGCCCCAGTGTTGCTGCGCCTGTGAAAGCGCTTCCAAGGAACGGTGCTGGCTTGCAAGAGCTTTCAGTGCTGGCACTTTTCCTGTGTGAGGAATTGCTGGACGTTTTCAATTTCGGAGCTCAGCTCTACGAGACGGAGAGATAGTGAGCGTGAGGTTAGGTGGGTAGAGAAGCGCAGAGCCCCAGTGTTGCTGCACCGGTGAAAGCGTCTCCAAGGAACGGGGCTGGCTTGCAAGAGCTTTCAGAGCTAACGCTTTTCAGGTGTGCGGAATTGCTGGACGGTTTCAATGTCTCACCTGTGCTCTCCTTCGGCTGCGAGAGAGGATGAGCCGAAGATGAGGTGGCTAGAGAAGCACAGAGCCCCAGCCTTTGTGTGGCTCTGAAAGGCTAGCCAAGGCATGGTTAGATCAAGCAGTAGCATTCAGTGCTGGCACTTTTCCTGTGTGAGCAATTGCTGGACGTTTTCAATTTTGGAGGTCAGCTCTACGAGACGGACAGATAGTGAGCGTGAGGTTAGGTGGGTAGAGAAGTGCAGAGCCCCAGTGTTGCTGCACCGGTGAAAGCGCTTCCAAGGAACGGTGCTGGCTTGCCAGAGCTTTCAGAATTAACGCTTTTCAGGTGTGCGGAATTGCTAGACCGTTTCAATGTCTCACCTGTGCTCTCCTTCGGCTGCGAGAGAGGATGAGCCGAAGATGAGGTGGCTAGAGAAGCACAGAGCCCCAGCCTTTGTGTGGCTCTGAAAGGCTAGCCAAGGCATGCTTAGATCAAGGAGGAATAGTCAGTGCTAACGCTTTTCCTGTGTGAGGAATTGCTGGACGTTTTCAATTTCAGAGTTCAGCTCTACGAGAAGGAGAGATAGTGAGCGTGAGTTTAGGTGGGTAGAGAAGCGCAGAGCCCCAGTGTTGCTGCGCCTGTGAAAGTGCTTCCAAGGAATGGTGCTGGCTTGCAAGAGCTTTCAGTGCTGGCACTTTTCCTGTGTGAGGAATTGCTGGATGTTTTCAATTTCGGAGGTCAGCTCTACGAGACAGAGAGATAGTGAGCGTGAGGTTAGGTGGGTAGAGAAGCGCAGAGCCCCAGTGTTGCTGCGCCTGTGAAAGCGCTTCCGAGGAACGGTGCTGGCTTGCAAGAGCTTTCAGTGCTAACGCTTTTCAGGTGTGCGGAATTGCTGGACGGTTTCAATGTCTCACCTGTGCTCTTCTTCAGCTGCGAGAGAGGATGAGCCGAAGATGAGGTGGCTAGAGAAGCACAGAGCCCCAGCCTTTGTGTGGCTCTGAAAGGCTAGCCAAGGCATGCTTAGATCAAGGAGGAATAGTCAGTGCTAACGCTTTTCCTGTGTGAGGAATTGCTGGACATTTTCAATTTCGGAGTTCAGCTCTACGAGAAGAAGAGATAGTGAGCGTGAGGTTAGGTGGGTAGAGAAGTGCAGAGCCCCAGTGTTGCTGCGCCTGTGAAAGCGCTTCCAAGGAACGGTGCTGGCTTGCAAGAGCTTTCAGTGCTGGCACTTTTCCTGTGTGAGCAATTGCTGGACGTTTTCAATTTCGGAGCTCAGCTCTACGAGACGGAGAGATAGTGAGCGTGAGGTTAGGTGGGTAGAGAAGCGCAGAGCCCCAGTGTTGCTGTGCCTGTGAAAGCGCTTTCGAGGAACGGTGCTGGCTTGCAAGAGCTTTCAGTGCTAACGCTTTTGAGGTGTGCGGAATTGCTGGACGGTTTCAATGTCTCACCTGTGCTCTCCTTCAGCTGCGAGAGAGGATGAGCTGAAGATGAGGTGGCTAGAGAAGCACAGAGCCGCAGCCTTTGTGTGGCTCTGAAAGGCTAGCCAAGGCATGCTTAGATCAAGCAGTAGCATTCAGTGCTGGCACTTTTCCTGTGTGAGCAATTGCTGGACGTTTTCAATTTCGGAGGTCAGCTCTACGAGAAGGAGAGATAGTGAGCGTGAGGCTAGATGGGTAGAGAAGCGCAGAGCCCAGTGTTGCTGCACCGGTGAAAGCGCTTCCAAGGAACGGTGCTGGCTTGCAAGAGCTTTCAGTGCTGACACTTTTCCTGTGTGAGCAATTGCTGGACGATTTCAATTTCGGAGCTCAGCTCTACGAGACAGAGAGATAGTGAGCGTGATGTTAGGTGGGTAGAGAAGTGCAGAGCCCCAGTGTTGCTGCACCGGTGAAAGCGCTTCCAAGGAACGGTGCTGGCTTGCAAGAGCTTTCAGAGTTAACGCTTTTCAGGTGTGCGGAATTGCTGGACGGTTTCAACGTCTCACCTGTGCTCTCCTTCAGCTGCGAGAGAGGATGAGCCGAAGATGAGGTGGCTAGAGAAGCACAGAGCCCCAGCCTTTGTGTGGCTCTGAAAGGCTAGCCAAGGCATGCTTAGATCAAGGAGGAATAGTCAGTGCTAACGCTTTTCCTGTGTGAGCAATTGCTGGACGTTTTCAATTTCGGAGGTCAGCTCTACGAGAAGGAGAGATAGTGAGCGTGAGGTTAGGTGGGTAGAGAAGTGCAGAGCCCCAGTGTTGCTGCGCCTGGGAAAGCGCTTCCAAGGAACGGTGCTGGCTTGCAAGAGCTTTCAGTGCTGGCACTTTTCCTGTGTGAGCAATTGCTGGACGTTTTCAATTTCGGAGCTCAGCTCTACGAGACGGACAGATAGTGAGCGTGAGGTTAGGTGGGTAGAGAAGCGCAGAGCCCCAGTGTTGCTGCGCCTGTGAAAGCGCTTCCAAGGAACGGTGCTGGCTTGCCAGAGCTTTCAGTGCTAACGCTTTTCAGGTGTGTGGAATTGCTGGACCGTTTCAATGTCTCAACTGTGCTCTCCTTCAGCTGCGAGAGAGGATGAGCCGAAGATGAGGTGGCTAGAGAAGCACAGAGCCGCAGCCTTTGTGCGGCTCTGAAAGGCTAGCCAAGGCATGCTTAGATCAAGGAGGAATATTCAGTGCTAACGCTTTTCCTGTGTGAGCAATTGCTGGACGTTTTCTATTTCGGAGCTCAGCTCTACGAGACGGAGAGATAGTGAGCGTGAGGTTAGGTGGGTAGAGAAGCGCAGAGCCCAGTGTTGCTGCGCCTGTGAAAGCGCTTCCAAGGAACGGTGCTGGCTTGCAAGAGCTTTCAGTGCTAATGCTTTTCAGGTGTGCGGAATTGCTGGACCGTTTCAACGTCTCACCTGTGCTCTCCTTCAGCTGCGAGAGAGGATGAGCCGAAGATGAGGTGGCTAGAGAAGCACAGAGCCCCAGCCTTTGTGTGGCTCTGAAAGGCTAGCCAAGGCATGCTTAGATCAAGGAGGAATAGTCAGTGCTAACGCTTTTCCTGTGTGAGGAATTGCTGGACGTTTTCAATTTCGGAGCTCAGCTCTACGAGATGGAGAGAGAGTGAGCGTGAGGTTAGGTGGGTAGAGAAGTGCAGAGCCCCAGTGTTGCTGCGCCTGGGAAAGCGCTTCCAAGGAACGGTGCTGGCTTGCAAGAGCTTTCAGTGCTGGCACTTTTCCTGTGTGAGCAATTGCTGGACGTTTTCAGTTTCGGAGCTCAGCTCTACGAGACAGAGAGATAGTGAGCGTGAGGTTAGGTGGGTAGAGAAGCGCAGAGCCCCAGTGTTGCTGTGCCTGGGAAAGCGCTTCCAAGGGACGGTGCTGGCTTGCAAGAGCTTTCAGAGTTAACGCTTTTCAGGTGTGCAGAATTGCTGGACGGTTTCAATGTCTCACCTGTGCTCTCCTTCAGCTGCGAGAGAGGATGAGCCGAAGATGAGGTGGCTAGAGAAGCACAGAGCCCCAGCCTTTGTGTGGCTCTGAAAGGCTAGCCAAGGCATGGTTAGATCAAGCAGTAGCATTCAGTGCTGGCACTTTTCCTGTGTGAGGAATTGCTGGACGTTTTCAATTTCAGAGCTCAGCTCTACGAGACGGAGAGATCGTGAGCGTGAGGTTAGGTGGGTAGAGAAGCGCAGAGCCCCAGTGTAGCTGCGCCTGTGAAAGCACTTCCAAGGAACGGTGCTGGCTTGCAAGAGCTTTCAGTGCTGGCACTTTTCCTGTGTGAGCAATTGCTGGACGTTTTCAATTTCGGAGCTCAGCTCTACGAGACGGAGAGATAGTGAGCATGAGGTTAGGTGGGTAGAGAAGCGCAGAGCCCCAGTGTTGCTGCACCGGTGAAAGCGCTTCCAAGGAACGGTGCTGGCTTGCAAGAGCTTTCAGTGCTAACGCTTTTCAGGTGTGCGGAATTGCTGGACGGTTTCAATGTCTCACCTGTGCTCTCCTTCAGCTGCGAGAGAGGATGAGCCGAAGATGAGGTGGCTAGAGAAGCACAGAGCCCCAGCCTTTGTGTGGCTCTGAAAGGCTAGCCAAGGCATGCTTAGATCAAGCAGTAGCATTCAGTGCTGGCACTTTTCCTGTGTGAGCAATTGCTGGACGTTTTCAATTTTGGAGGTCAGCTCTACGAGAAGGAGAGATGGTGAGCGTGAGGTTAGGTGGGTAGAGAAGCGCAGAGCCCAGTGTTGCTGCGCCTGTGAAAGCGCTTCCAAGGAACGGTGCTGGCTTGCAAGAGCTTTCAGTGCTAATGCTTTTCAGGTGTGCGGAATTGCTGGACGGTTTCAATGTCTCACCTGTGCTCTCCTTCAGCTGCGAGAGAGGATGAGCCGAAGAAGAGGTGGCTAGAGAAGCACAGAGCCCCAGCCTTTGTGTGGCTCTGAAAGGCTAGCCAAGGCATGCTTAGATCAAGGAGGAATAGTCAGTGCTAACGCTTTTCCTGTGTGAGGAATTGCTGGACGTTTTCAATTTCGGAGCTCAGCTCTACGAGAAGGAGAGATAGTGAGCGTGAGGTTAGGTGGGTAGAGAAGCGCAGAGCCCCAGTGTTGCTGCGCCTGTGAAAGCACTTCCAAGGAACGGTGCTGGCTTGCAAGAGCTTTCAGTGCTGGCACTTTTCCTGTGTAAGCAATTGCTGGACGTTTTCAGTTTCGGAGCTCAGCTCTACGAGACAGAGAGAGAGTGAGCGTGAGGTTAGGTGGGTAGAGAAGCGCAGAGCCCCAGTGTTGCTGCGCCTGTGAAAGCGCTTCCAAGGAACGATGCTGGCTTGCAAGAGCTTTCAGTGCTAACGCTTTTCAGGTGTGCGGAATTGCTGGACGGTTTCAATGTCTCACCTGTGCTCTCCTTCAGCTGCGAGAGAGGATGAGCCGAAGATGAGGTGGCTAGAGAAGCACAGAGCCCCAGCCTTTGTGTGGCTCTGAAAGGCTAGCCAAGGCATGCTTAGATCAAGCAGGAGCATTCAGTGCTGGCACTTTTCCTGTGTGAGCAATTGCTGGACGTTTTCAATTTCGGAGCTCAGCTCTACGAGACAGAGAGATAGTGAGCGTGATGTTAGGTGGGTAGAGAAGTGCAGAGCCCCAGTGTTGCTGCACCGGTGAAAGCACTTCCAAGGAACGGTGCTGGCTTGCAAGAGCTTTCAGAGTTAACGCTTTTCAGGTGTGCGGAATTGCTGGACGGTTTCAATGTCTCACCTGTGCTCTCCTTCAGCTGCAAGAGAGGATGAGCCGAAGATGAGGTGGCTAGAGAAGCACAGAGCCCCAGCCTTTGTGTGGCTCTGAAAGGCTAGCCAAGGCATGCTTAGATCAAGGAGGAATAGTCAGTGCTAACGCTTTTCCTGTGTGAGCAATTGCTGGACGTTTTCAATTTCGGAGCTCAGCTCTACGAGAAGGAGAGATAGTGAGCGTGAGGTTAGGTGGGTAGAGAAGTGCAGAGCCCCAGTGTTGCTGCGCCTGTGAAAGCGCTTCCAAGGAACGGTGCTGGCTTGCAAGAGCTTTCAGTGCTGGCACTTTTCCTGTGTGAGCAATTGCTGGACGATTTCAGTTTCGGAGGTCAGCTGTACGAGACGGAGAGATAGTGAGCGTGATGTTAGGTGGGTAGAGAAGTGCAGAGCCCCAGTGTTGCTGCGCCTGTGAAAGCGCTTCCAAGGGACGGTGCTGGCTTGCCAGAGCTTTCAGAATTAACGCTTTTCAGGTGTGCGGAATTGCTGGACGGTTTCAATGTCTCACCTGTGCTCTCCTTCAGCTGCGAGAGAGGATGAGCCGAAGATGAGGTGGCTAGAGAAGCACAGAGCCCCAGCCTTTGTGTGGCTCTGAAAGGCTAGCCAAGGCATGCTTAGATCAAGCAGGAGCCTTCAGTGCTGGCACTTTTCCTGTGTGAGCAATTGCTGGACGTTTTCAATTTTGGAGGTCAGCTCTACGAGAAGGAGAGATAGCGAGCGTGAGGTTAGGTGGGTAGAGAAGCGCAGAGCCCCAGTGTTGCTGCGCCTGTGAAAGCACTTCCAAGGAACGGTGCTGCATTGCAAGAGCTTTCAGTGCTGGCACTTTTCCTGTGTGAGCAATTGCTGGACGTTTTCAATTTCGGAGCTCAGCTCTACGAGACGGAGAGATAGTGAGCGTGAGGTTAGGTGGGTAGAGAAGTGCAGAGCCCCAGTGTTGCTGCGCCTGTGAAAGCGCTTCCAAGGAACGGTGCTGGCTTGCAAGAGCTTTCAGTGCTAACGCTTTTCAGGTGTGCGGAATTGCTGGACCGTTTCAACGTCTCACCTGTGCTCTCCTTCAGCTGCGAGAGAGGATGAGCCGAAGATGAGGTGGCTAGAGAAGCACAGAGCCCCAGCCTTTGTGTGGCTCTGAAAGGCTAGCCAAGGCATGCTTAGATCAAGCAGTAGCATTCAGTGCTGGCACTTTTCCTGTGTGAGCAATTGCTGGACGTTTTCTATTTCGGAGGTCAGCTCTACGAGACAGAGAGATAGTGAGCGTGATGTTAGGTGGGTAGAGAAGTGCAGAGCCCCAGTGTTGCTGCACCGGTGAAAGCACTTCCAAGGAATGGTGCTGGCTTGCAAGAGCTTTCAGAGTTAACGCTTTTCAGGTGTGCGGAATTGCTGGACGGTTTCAATGTCTCACCTGTGCTCTCCTTCAGCTGCGAGAGAGGATGAGCCGAAGATGAGGTGGCTAGAGAAGCACAGAGCCCCAGCCTTTGTGTGGCTCTGAAAGGCTAGCCAAGGCATGCTTAGATCAAGGAGGAATAGTCAGTGCTAACGCTTTTCCTGTGTGAGGAATTGCTGGACATTTTCAATTTCGGAGGTCAGCTCTACGAGAAGGAGAGATAGTGAGCGTGAGGTTAGGTGGGTAGAGAAGTGCAGAGCCCCAGTGTTGCTGCGCCTGTGAAAGCGCTTCCAAGGAGCGGTGCTGGCTTGCAAGAGCTTTCAGTGCTGGCACTTTTCCTGTGTGAGCAATTGCTGGACGTTTTCAATTTCGGAGCTCAGCTCTACGAGACGGACAGATAGTGAGCGTGAGGTTAGGTGGGTAGAGAAGCGCAGAGCCCCAGTGTTGCTACGCCTGTGAAAGCGCTTCCAAGGAACAGTGCTGGCTTGCCAGAGCTTTCAGTGCTAACGCTTTTCAGGTGTGTGGAATTGCTGGACCGTTTCAATGTCTCACCTGTGCTCTCCTTCAGCTGCGAGAGAGGATGAGCCGAAGATGAGGTGGGTAGAGAAGCACAGAGCCCCAGCCTTTGTGTGGCTCTGAAAGGCTAGCCAAGGCATGGTTAGATCAAGCAGTAGCATTCAGTGCTGGCACTTTTCCTGTGTGAGGAATTGCTGGACGTTTTCAATTTCGGAGCTCAGCTCTACGAGACGGAGAGAGAGTGAGCGTGAGGCTAGGTGGGTAGAGAATCGCAGAGCCCCAGTGTTGCTGCGCCTGTGAAAGCACTTCCAAGGAACGGTGCTGGCTTGCAAGAGCTTTCAGTGCTGGCACTTTTCCTGTGTGAGCAATTGCTGGACGTTTTCAATTTCGGAGCTCAGCTCTACGAGACGGAGAGATAGTGAGCGTGAGGTTAGGTGGGTAGAGAAGCGCAGAGCCCCAGTGTTGCTGCACCGGTGAAAGCGCTTCCAAGGAACGGTGCTGGCTTGCAAGAGCTTTCAGTGCTAACGCTTTTCAGGTGTGCGGAATTGCTGGACGGTTTCAATGTCTCACCTGTGCTCTCCTTCAGCTGCGAGAGAGGATGAGCCGAAGATGAGGTGTCTAGAGAAGCACAGAGCCCCAGCCTTTGTGTGGCTCTGAAAGGCTAGCCAAGGCATGGTTAGATCAAGCAGGAGCATTCAGTGCTGGCACTTTTCCTGTGTGAGGAATTGCTGGACGTTTTCAATTTCGGAGCTCAGCTTTACGAGAAGGAGAGAGAGTGAGCGTGAGGTTAGGTGGGTAGAGAAGCGCAGAGCCCCAGTGTTGCTGCGCCTGTGAAAGCGCTTCCAAGGAACGGTGCTGGCTTGCAAGAGCTTTCAGTGCTGGCACTTTTCCTGTGTGAGGAATTGCTGGACGTTTTCAATTTCGGAGCTCAGCTCTACGAGACGGAGAGATAGTGAGCGTGAGGTTAGGTGGGTAGAGAAGCGCAGAGCCCCAGTGTTGCTGCACCGGTGAAAGCGTCTCCAAGGAACGGGGCTGGCTTGCAAGAGCTTTCAGAGCTAACGCTTTTCAGGTGTGCGGAATTGCTGGACGGTTTCAATGTCTCACCTGTGCTCTCCTTCGGCTGCGAGAGAGGATGAGCCGAAGATGAGGTGGCTAGAGAAGCACAGAGCCCCAGCCTTTGTGTGGCTCTGAAAGGCTAGCCAAGGCATGGTTAGATCAAGCAGTAGCATTCAGTGCTGGCACTTTTCCTGTGTGAGCAATTGCTGGACGTTTTCAATTTTGGAGGTCAGCTCTACGAGATGGACAGATAGTGAGCGTGAGGTTAGGTGGGTAGAGAAGTGCAGAGCCCCAGTGTTGCTGCACCGGTGAAAGCGCTTCCAAGGAACGGTGCTGGCTTGCCAGAGCTTTCAGAATTAACGCTTTTCAGGTGTGCGGAATTGCTAGACCGTTTCAATGTCTCACCTGTGCTCTCCTTCGGCTGCGAGAGAGGATGAGCCGAAGATGAGGTGGCTAGAGAAGCACAGAGCCCCAGCCTTTGTGTGGCTCTGAAAGGCTAGCCAAGGCATGCTTAGATCAAGGAGGAATAGTCAGTGCTAACGCTTTTCCTGTGTGAGGAATTGCTGGACGTTTTCAATTTCAGAGTTCAGCTCTACGAGAAGGAGAGATAGTGAGCGTGAGTTTAGGTGGGTAGAGAAGCGCAGAGCCCCAGTGTTGCTGCGCCTGTGAAAGTGCTTCCAAGGAATGGTGCTGGCTTGCAAGAGCTTTCAGTGCTGGCACTTTTCCTGTGTGAGGAATTGCTGGATGTTTTCAATTTCGGAGGTCAGCTCTACGAGACAGAGAGATAGTGAGCGTGAGGTTAGGTGGGTAGAGAAGCGCAGAGCCCCAGTGTTGCTGCGCCTGTGAAAGCGCTTCCGAGGAACGGTGCTGGCTTGCCAGAGCTTTCAGTGCTAACGCTTTTCAGGTGTGCGGAATTGCTGGACGGTTTCAATGTCTCACCTGTGCTCTTCTTCAGCTGCGAGAGAGGATGAGCCGAAGATGAGGTGGCTAGAGAAGCACAGAGCCCCAGCCTTTGTGTGGCTCTGAAAGGCTAGCCAAGGCATGCTTAGATCAAGGAGGAATAGTCAGTGCTAACGCTTTTCCTGTGTGAGGAATTGCTGGACATTTTCAATTTCGGAGTTCAGCTCTACGAGAAGAAGAGATAGTGAGCGTGAGGTTAGGTGGGTAGAGAAGTGCAGAGCCCCAGTGTTGCTGCGCCTGTGAAAGCGCTTCCAAGGAACGGTGCTGGCTTGCAAGAGCTTTCAGTGCTGGCACTTTTCCTGTGTGAGCAATTGCTGGACGTTTTCAATTTCGGAGCTCAGCTCTACGAGACGGAGAGATAGTGAGCGTGAGGTTAGGTGGGTAGAGAAGCGCAGAGCCCCAGTGTTGCTGTGCCTGTGAAAGCGCTTTCGAGGAACGGTGCTGGCTTGCAAGAGCTTTCAGTGCTAACGCTTTTGAGGTGTGCGGAATTGCTGGACGGTTTCAATGTCTCACCTGTGCTCTCCTTCAGCTGCGAGAGAGGATGAGCTGAAGATGAGGTGGCTAGAGAAGCACAGAGCCCCAGCCTTTGTGTGGCTCTGAAAGGCTAGCCAAGGCATGCTTAGATCAAGCAGTAGCATTCAGTGCTGGCACTTTTCCTGTGTGAGCAATTGCTGGACGTTTTCAATTTCGGAGCTCAGCTCTACGAGAAGGAGAGATAGCGAGCGTGAGGTTAGGTGGGTAGAGAAGCGCAGAGCCCCAGTGTTGCTGCGCCTCTGAAAGCGCTTCCAAGGAACGGTGCTGGCTTGCAAGAGCTTTCAGTGCTGGCACTTTTCCTGTGTGAGCAATTGCTGGACGTTTTCAATTTCGGAGCTCAGCTCTACGAGACGGAGAGATAGTGAGCGTGAGGTTAGGTGGGTAGAGAAGCGCAGAGCCCCAGTGTTGCTGCGCCTGTGAAAGCGCTTCCAAGGAACGGTGCTGGCTTGCAAGAGCTTTCAGTGCTAACGCTTTTCAGGTGTACGGAATTGCTGGACGGTTTCAATGTCTCACCTGTGCTCTCCTTCAGCTGCGAGAGAGGATGAGCCGAAGATGAGGTGGCTAGAGAAGCACAGAGCCCCAGCCTTTGTGTGGCTCTGAAAGGCTAGCCAAGGCATGGTTAGATCAAGCAGTAGCATTCAGTGCTGGCACTTTTCCTGTGTGAGCAATTGCTGGACGTTTTCAATTTCGGAGGTCAGCTCTACGAGAAGGAGAGATAGTGAGCGTGAGGCTAGATGGGTAGAGAAGCGCAGAGCCCAGTGTTGCTGCACCGGTGAAAGCGCTTCCAAGGAACGGTGCTGGCTTGCAAGAGCTTTCAGTGCTGACACTTTTCCTGTGTGAGCAATTGCTGGACGATTTCAATTTCGGAGCTCAGCTCTACGAGACAGAGAGATAGTGAGCGTGATGTTAGGTGGGTAGAGAAGTGCAGAGCCCCAGTGTTGCTGCACCGGTGAAAGCGCTTCCAAGGAACGGTGCTGGCTTGCAAGAGCTTTCAGAGTTAACGCTTTTCAGGTGTGCGGAATTGCTGGACGGTTTCAACGTCTCACCTGTGCTCTCCTTCAGCTGCGAGAGAGGATGAGCCGAAGATGAGGTGGCTAGAGAAGCACAGAGCCCCAGCCTTTGTGTGGCTCTGAAAGGCTAGCCAAGGCATGCTTAGATCAAGGAGGAATAGTCAGTGCTAACGCTTTTCCTGTGTGAGCAATTGCTGGACGTTTTCAATTTCGGAGGTCAGCTCTACGAGAAGGAGAGATAGTGAGCGTGAGGTTAGGTGGGTAGAGAAGTGCAGAGCCCCAGTGTTGCTGCGCCTGGGAAAGCGCTTCCAAGGAACGGTGCTGGCTTGCAAGAGCTTTCAGTGCTGGCACTTTTCCTGTGTGAGCAATTGCTGGACGTTTTCAATTTCGGAGCTCAGCTCTACGAGACGGACAGATAGTGAGCGTGAGGTTAGGTGGGTAGAGAAGCGCAGAGCCCCAGTGTTGCTGCGCCTGTGAAAGCGCTTCCAAGGAACGGTGCTGGCTTGCCAGAGCTTTCAGTGCTAACGCTTTTCAGGTGTGTGGAATTGCTGGACCGTTTCAATGTCTCAACTGTGCTCTCCTTCAGCTGCGAGAGAGGATGAGCCGAAGATGAGGTGGCTAGAGAAGCACAGAGCCGCAGCCTTTGTGCGGCTCTGAAAGGCTAGCCAAGGCATGCTTAGATCAAGGAGGAATATTCAGTGCTAACGCTTTTCCTGTGTGAGCAATTGCTGGACGTTTTCAATTTCGGAGGTCAGCTCTACGAGACGGACAGATAGTGAGCGTGAGGTTAGGTGGGTAGAGAAGCGCAGAGCCCCAGTGTTGCTGCGCCTGTGAAAGCGCTTCCAAGGTACGATGCTGGCTTGCCAGAGCTTTCAGTGCTAACGCTTTTCAGGTGTGTGGAATTGCTGGACCGTTTCAATGTCTCACCTGTGCTCTCCTTCAGCTGCGAGAGAGGATGAGCCGAAGATGAGGTGGCTAGAGAAGCACAGAGCCCCAGCCTTTGTGTGGCTCTGAAAGGCTAGCCAAGGCATGCTTAGATCAAGCAAGAGCCTTCAGTGCTGGCACTTTTCCTGTGTGAGGAATTGCTGGACGTTTTCAATTTCGGAGCTCAGCTCTACGAGACGGAGAGATAGTGAGCGTGAGGTTAGGTGGGTAGAGAAGCGCAGAGCCCCAGTGTTGCTGCGCCTGTGAAAGCACTTCCAAGGAACGGTGCTGGCTTGCAAGAGCTTTCAGTGCTGGCACTTTTCCTGTGTGAGCAATTGCTGGACGTTTTCAATTTCGGAGCTCAGCTCTACGAGACGGAGAGATAGTGAGCGTGAGGTTAGGTGGGTAGAGAAGCGCAGAGCCCCAGTGTTGCTGCGCCTGTGAAAGCGCTTCCAAGGAACGGTGCTGGCTTGCAAGAGCTTTCAGTGCTAACGCTTTTCAGGTGTGCGGAATTGCTGGACGGTTTCAATGTCTCAACTGTGCTCTCCTTCAGCTGCGAGAGAGGATGAGCCGAAGATGAGGTGGCTAGAGAAGCACAGAGCCCCAGCCTTTGTGTGGCTCTGAAAGGCTAGCCAAGGCATGGTTAGATCAAGCAGTAGCATTCAGTGCTGGCACTTTTCCTGTGTGAGGAATTGCTGGACGTTTTCAATTTCGGAGCTCAGCTTTACGAGAAGGAGAGAGAGTGAGCGTGAGGTTAGGTGGGTAGAGAAGCGCAGAGCCCCAGTGTTGCTGCGCCTGTGAAAGCGCTTCCAAGGAACGGTGCTGGCTTGCAAGAGCTTTCAGTGCTGGCACTTTTCCTGTGTGAGGAATTGCTGGACGTTTTCAATTTCGGAGCTCAGCTCTACGAGACGGAGAGATAGTGAGCGTGAGGTTAGGTGGGTAGAGAAGCGCAGAGCCCCAGTGTTGCTGCACCGGTGAAAGCGTCTCCAAGGAACGGTGCTGGCTTGCAAGAGCTTTCAGTGCTAACGCTTTTCAGGTGTGCGGAATTACTGGACGGTTTCAATGTCTCACCTGTGCTCTCCTTCGGCTGCGAGAGAGGATGAGCCGAAGATGAGGTGGCTAGAGAAGCACAGAGCCCCAGCCTTTGTGTGGCTCTGAAAGGCTAGCCAAGGCATGCTTAGATCAAGCAGTAGCATTCAGTGCTGGCACTTTTCCTGTGTGAGGAATTGCTGGACGTTTTCAATTTCGGAGCTCAGCTCTACGAGACAGAGAGATAGTGAGCGTGATGTTAGGTGGGTAGAGAAGTGCAGAGCCCCAGTGTTGCTGCACCGGTGAAAGCGCTTCCAAGGAACAGTGCTGGCTTGCCAGAGCTTTCAGAATTAACGCTTTTCAGGTGTGCGGAATTGCTGGACGGTTTCAATGTCTCACCTGTGCTCTTCTTCAGCTGCGAGAGAGGATGAGCCGAAGATGAGGTGGCTAGAGAAGCACAGAGCCCCAGCCTTTGTGTGGCTCTGAAAGGCTAGCCAAGGCATGGTTAGATCAAGCAGTAGCATTCAGTGCTGGCACTTTTCCTGTGTGAGCAATTGCTGGACGTTTTCAATTTTGGAGGTCAGCTCTACGAGAAGGAGAGATAGCGAGCGTGAGGTTAGGTGGGTAGAGAAGCGCAGAGCCCCAGTGTTGCTGCGCCTCTGAAAGCACTTCCAAGGAACGGTGCTGGCTTGCAAGAGCTTTCAGTGCTGGCACTTTTCCTGTGTGAGCAATTGCTGGACGTTTTCAATTTCGGAGCTCAGCTCTACGAGACAGAGAGATAGTGAGCGTGAGGTTAGGTGGGTAGAGAAGCGCAGAGCCCCAGTGTTGCTGCGCCTGTGAAAGCGCTTCCAAGGAACGGTGCTGGCTTGCAAGAGCTTTCAGTGCTAACGCTTTTCAGGTGTGTGGAATTGCTGGACGGTTTCAATGTCTCACCTGTGCTCTCCTTCAGCTGCGAGAGAGGATGAGCCGAAGATGAGGTGGCTAGAGAAGCACAGAGCCCCAGCCTTTGTGTGGCTCTGAAAGGCTAGCCAAGGCATGCTTAGATCAAGCAGTAGCATTCAGTGCTGGCACTTTTCCTGTGTGAGCAATTGCTGGACGTTTTCAATTTCGGAGGTCAGCTCTACGAGAAGGAGAGATAGTGAGCGTGAGTTTAGGTGGGTAGAGAAGCGCAGAGCCCCAGTGTTGCTGCGCCTGTGAAAGTGCTTCCAAGGAATGGTGCTGGCTTGCAAGAGCTTTCAGTGCTAACGCTTTTCAGGTGTGCGGAATTGCTGGACGATTTCAATTTCGGAGCTCAGCTCTACGAGACAGAGAGATAGTGAGCGTGATGTTAGGTGGGTAGAGAAGCGCAGAGCCCCAGTGTTGCTGCGCCTGTGAAAGCACTTCCAAGGAACGGTGCTAGCTTGCAAGAGCTTTCAGAGTTAACGCTTTTCAGGTGTGCGGGATTGCTGGACGGTTTCAATGTCTCACCTGTGCTCTCCTTCAGCTGCGAGAGAGGATGAGCCGAAGATGAGGTGGCTAGAGAAGCACAGAGCCCCAGCCTTTGTGTGGCTCTGAAAGGCTAGCCAAGGCATGCTTAGATCAAGGAGGAATAGTCAGTGCTAACGCTTTTCCTGTGTGAGGAATTGCTGGACGTTTTCAATTTCGGAGCTCAGCTCTACGAGACGGAGAGAGAGTGAGCGTGAGGTTAGGTGGGTAGAGAAGTGCAGAGCCCCAGTGTTGCTGCACCTGTGAAAGCGCTTCCAAGGAACGGTGCTGGCTTGCAAGAGCTTTCAGAGTTAACGCTTTTCAGGTGTGCGGAATTGCTGGACGGTTTCAATGTCTCACCTGTGCTCTCCTTCAGCTGCGAGAGAGGATGAGCCGAAGATGAGGTGGCTAGAGAAGCACAGAGCCCCAGCCTTTGTGTGGCTCTACAAGGCTAGCCAAGGCATGCTTAGATCAAGCAGTAGCATTCAGTGCTGGCACTTTTCCTGTGTGAGCAATTGCTGGACGTTTTCAATTTCGGAGGTCAGCTCTACGAGAAGGAGAGATAGTGAGCGTGAGCTTAGGTGGGTAGAGAAGCGCAGAGCCCCAGTGTTGCTGCGCCTGGGAAAGCGCTTCCAAGGAACGGTGCTGGCTTGCAAGAGCTTTCAGTGCTGGCACTTTTCCTGTGTGAGGAATTGCTGGACGTTTTCAGTTTCGGAGCTCAGCTGTACGAGACGGAGAGATAGTGAGCGTGAGGTTAGGTGGGTAGAGAAGCGCAGAGCCCCAGTGTTGCTGCGCCTGTGAAAGCGCTTCCAAGGAACGGTGCTGGCTTGCAAGAGCTTTCAGTGCTAACGCTTTTCAGGTGTGCGGAATTGCTGGACGGTTTCAATGTCTCACCTGTGCTCTCCTTCAGCTGCGAGAGAGGATGAGCCAAAGATGAGGTGGCTAGAGAAGCACAGAGCCCCAGCCTTTGTGTGGCTCTGAAAGGCTAGCCAAGGCATGCTTAGATCAAGCAGTAGCATTCAGTGCTGGCACTTTTCCTGTGTGAGGAATTGCTGGACGTTTTCAATTTTGGAGGTCAGCTCTACGAGAAGGAGAGATAGTGAGCGTGAGGTTAGGTGGGTAGAGAAGTGCAGAGCCCCAGTGTTGCTGCGCCTGTGAAAGCGCTTCCAAGGAACGGTGCTGGCTTGCAAGAGCTTTCAGTGCTGACACTTTTCCTGTGTGAGCAATTGCTGGACGATTTCAATTTCGGAGCTCAGCTCTACGAGATGGAGAGATAGTGAGCGTGAGGTTAGGTGGGTAGAGAAGCGCAGAGCCCCAGTGTTGCTGCGCCTGTGAAAGTGCTTCCAAGGAATGGTGCTGGCTTGCAAGAGCTTTCAGTGCTAACGCTTTTCAGGTGTGCGGAATTGCTGGACGTTTTCAATTTCGGAGGTCAGCTCTACGAGACGGAGAGATAGTGAGCGTGAGGTTAGGTGGGTAGAGAAGCGCAGAGCCCCAGTGTTGCTGCACCGGTGAAAGCGCTTCCAAGGAACGGTGCTGGCTTGCCAGAGCTTTCAGTGCTAACGCTTTTCAGGTGTGCGGAATTGCTGGACGGTTTCAATGTCTCACCTGTGCTCTCCTTCAGCTGCGAGAGAGGATGAGCCGAAGATGAGGTGGCTAGAGAAGCACAGAGCCCCAGCCTTTGTGTGGCTCTGAAAGGCTAGCCAAGGCATGCTTAGATCAAGCAGTAGCATTCAGTGCTGGCACTTTTCCTGTGTGAGCAATTGCTGGACATTTTCAATTTCGGAATTCAGCTCTACGAGAAGAAGAGAGAGTGAGCGTGAGGTTAGGTGGGTAGAGAAGTGCAGAGCCCCAGTGTTGCTGCGCCTGTGAAAGCGCTTCCAAGGAACGGTGCTGGCTTGCAAGAGCTTTCAGTGCTGGCACTTTTCCTGTGTGAGCAATTGCTGGACGTTTTCAATTTCGGAGCTCAGCTCTACGAGACGGAGAGATAGTGAGCGTGAGGTTAGGTGGGTAGAGAAGCGCAGAGCCCCAGTGTTGCTGTGCCTGTGAAAGCGTCTCCAAGGAACGGTGCTGGCTTGCAAGAGCTTTCAGAGTTAACGCTTTTCAGGTGTGCGGAATTGCTGGACGGTTTCAATGTCTCCCCTGTGCTCTCCTTCAGCTGCGAGAGAGGATGAGCCGAAGATGAGGTGGCTAGAGAAGCACAGAGCCCCAGCCTTTGTGTGGCTCTGAAAGGCTAGCCAAGGCATGCTTAGATCAAGGAGGAATAGTCAGTGCTAACGCTTTTCCTGTGTGAGGAATTGCTGGACGTTTTCAATTTCGGAGTTCAGCTCTACGAGAAGAAGAGAGAGTGAGCGTGAGGTTAGGTGGGTAGAGAAGTGCAGAGCCCCAGTGTTGCTGTGCCTGTGAAAGCGTCTCCAAGGAACGGTGCTGGCTTGCAAGAGCTTTCAGAGTTAACGCTTTTCAGGTGTGCGGAATTGCTGGACGGTTTCAATGTCTCACCTGTGCTCTCCTTCAGCTGCGAGAGAGGATGAGCCGAAGATGAGGTGGCTAGAGAAGCACAGAGCCCCAGCCTTTGTGTGGCTCTGAAAGGCTAGCCAAGGCATGGTTAGATCAAGCAGTAGCATTCAGTGCTGGCACTTTTCCTGTGTGAGGAATTGCTGGACGTTTTCAATTTCGGAGGTCAGCTCTACGAGAAGGAGAGATAGTGAGCGTGAGTTTAGGTGGGTAGAGAAGCGCAGAGCCCAGTGTTGCTGCACCGGTGAAAGCGCTTCCGAGGAACGGTGCTGGCTTGCAAGAGCTTTCAGTGCTGGCACTTTTCCTGTGTGAGCAATTGCTGGACGATTTCAATTTCGGAGGTCAGCTCTACGAGACAGAGAGATCGTGAGCGTGATGTTAGGTGGGTAGAGAAGCGCAGAGCCCCAGTGTTGCTGCGCCTGTGAAAGCACTTCCAAGGAACGGTGCTGGCTTGCCAGAGCTTTCAGAGTTAACGCTTTTCAGGTGTGCGGAATTGCTGGACGGTTTCAATGTCTCACCTGTGCTCTCCTTCAGCTGCGAGAGAGGATGAGCCGAAGATGAGGTGGCTAGAGAAGCACAGAGCCCCAGCCTTTGTGTGGCTCTGAAAGGCTAGCCAAGGCATGCTTAGATCAAGGAGGAATAGTCAGTGCTAACGCTTTTCCTGTGTGAGGAATTGCTGGACGTTTTCAATTTCGGAGCTCAGCTCTACGAGATGGAGAGAGAGTGAGCGTGAGGTTAGGTGGGTAGAGAAGTGCAGAGCCCCAGTGTTGCTGCGCCTGTGAAAGCGCTTCCAAGGAACGGTGCTGGCTTGCAAGAGCTTTCAGTGCTGGCACTTTTCCTGTGTGAGCAATTGCTGGACGTTTTCAATTTCGGAGGTCAGCTCTACGAGACAGAGAGATAGTGAGCGTGAGGTTAGGTGGGTAGAGAAGCACAGAGCCCCAGTGTTGCTGCGCCTGTGAAAGCGCTTCCAAGGAACGGTGCTGGCTTGCAAGAGCTTTCAGTGCTAACGCTTTTCAGGTGTGCAGAATTGCTGGACGGTTTCAATGTCTCAACTGTGCTCTCCTTCAGCTGCGAGAGAGGATGAGCCGAAGATGAGGTGGCTAGAGAAGCACAGAGCCCCAGCCTTTGTGTGGCTCTACAAGGCTAGCCAAGGCATGCTTAGATCAAGGAGGAATAGTCAGTGCTAACGCTTTTCCTGTGTGAGCAATTGCTGGACGTTTTCAATTTCGGAGCTCAGCTCTACGAGAAGGAGAGATAGTGAGCGTGAGGTTAGGTGGGTAGAGAAGTGCAGAGCCCCAGTGTTGCTGCACCGGTGAAAGCACTTCCAAGGAACGGTGCTGGCTTGCAAGAGCTTTCAGAGTTAACGCTTTTCAGGTGTGCGGAATTGCTGGACGGTTTCAATGTCTCACCTGTGCTCTCCTTCAGCTGCGAGAGAGGATGAGCCGAAGATGAGGTGGCTAGAGAAGCACAGAGCCCCAGCCTTTGTGTGGCTCTGAAAGGCTAGCCAAGGCATGCTTAGATCAAGGAGGAATAGTCAGTGCTAACGCTTTTCCTGTGTGAGCAATTGCTGGACGTTTTCAATTTCGGAGGTCAGCTCTACGAGAAGGAGAGATAGTGAGCGTGAGGTTAGGTGGGTAGAGAAGCGCAGAGCCCCAGTGTTGCTGCGCCTGGGAAAGCGCTTCCAAGGAACGGTGCTGGCTTGCAAGAGCTTTCAGTGCTGGCACTTTTCCTGTGTGAGCAATTGCTGGACGTTTTCAATTTCGGAGCTCAGCTCTACGAGACGGAGAGATAGTGAGCGTGAGGTTAGGTGGGTAGAGAAGCGCAGAGCCCCAGTGTTGCTGCGCCTGTGAAAGCGCTTCCAAGGAACGGTGCTGGCTTGCAAGAGCTTTCAGAGTTAACGCTTTTCAGGTGTGCGGAATTGCTGGACGGTTTCAATGTCTCACCTGTGCTCTCCTTCAGCTGCGAGAGAGGATGAGCCGAAGATGAGGTGGCTAGAGAAGCACAGAGCCCCAGCCTTTGTGTGGCTCTGAAAGGCTAGCCAAGGCATGCTTAGATCAAGCAGTAGCATTCAGTGCTGGCACTTTTCCTGTGTGAGCAATTGCTGGACGTTTTCAATTTCGGAGCTCAGCTCTACGAGACAGAGAGATAGTGAGCGTGAGGTTAGGTGGGTAGAGAAGTGCAGAGCCCCAGTGTTGCTGCACCGGTGAAAGCACTTCCAAGGAACGGTGCTGGCTTGCAAGAGCTTTCAGAGTTAACGCTTTTCAGGTGTGCGGAATTGCTGGACGGTTTCAATGTCTCACCTGTGCTCTCCTTCAGCTGCGAGAGAGGATGAGCCGAAGATGAGGTGGCTAGAGAAGCACAGAGCCCCAGCCTTTGTGTGGCTCTGAAAGGCTAGCCAAGGCATGCTTAGATCAAGGAGGAATAGTCAGTGCTAACGCTTTTCCTGTGTGAGCAATTGCTGGACGTTTTCAATTTCGGAGGTCAGCTCTACGAGAAGGAGAGATAGTGAGCGTGAGGTTAGGTGGGTAGAGAAGCGCAGAGCCCCAGTGTTGCTGCGCCTGGGAAAGCGCTTCCAAGGAACGGTGCTGGCTTGCAAGAGCTTTCAGTGCTAACGCTTTTCAGGTGTGCGGAATTGCTGGACGATTTCAATTTCGGAGCTCAGCTCTACGAGAAGGAGAAAGAGTGAGCGTGATGTTAGGTGGCTAGAGAAGCGCAGAGCCCCAGTGTTGCTGCGCCTGTGAAAGCACTTCCAAGGAACGGTGCTAGCTTGCAAGAGCTTTCAGAGTTAACGCTTTTCCTGTGTGCGGAATTGCTGGACGGTTTCAATGTCTCACCTGTGCTCTCCTTCAGCTGCGAGAGAGGATGAGCCGAAGATGAGGTGGCTAGAGAAGCACAGAGCCCCAGCCTTTGTGTGGCTCTACAAGGCTAGCCAAGGCATGCTTAGATCAAGCAGTAGCATTCAGTGCTGGCACTTTTCCTGTGTGAGGAATTGCTGGACGTTTTCAATTTCGGAGCTCAGCTCTACGAGAAGGAGAGATAGTGAGCGTGAGGTTAGGTGGGTAGAGAAGCGCAGAGCCCCAGTGTTGCTGCGCCTGTGAAAGCGCTTCCAAGGAACGGTGCTGGCTTGCCAGAGCTTTCAGTGCTAACGCTTTTCAGGTGTACGGAATTGCTGGACCGTTTCAATGTCTCACCTGTGCTCTCCTTCAGCTGCGAGAGAGGATGAGCCGAAGATGAGGTGGCTAGAGAAGCACAGAGCCCCAGCCTTTGTGTGGCTCTGAAAGGCTAGCCAAGGCATGGTTAGATCAAGCAGTAGCATTCAGTGCTGGCACTTTTCCTGTGTGAGCAATTGCTGGACGTTTTCAATTTCGGAGCTCAGCTCTACGAGAAGGAGAGACCGTGAGCGTGAGGTTAGGTGGGTAGAGAAGCGCAGAGCCCAGTGTTGCTGCACCGGTGAAATCGCTTCCAAGGAACGGTGCTGGCTTGCAAGAGCTTTCAGTGCTGACACTTTTCCTGTGTGAGCAATTGCTGGACGATTTCAATTTCGGAGCTCAGCTCTACGAGACAGAGAGATAGTGAGCGTGATGTTAGGTGGGTAGAGAAGTGCAGAGCCCCAGTGTTGCTGCACCGGTGAAAGCACTTCCAAGGAACGGTGCTGGCTTGCAAGAGCTTTCAGAGTTAACGCTTTTCAGGTGTGCGGAATTACTGGACGGTTTCAATGTCTCACCTGTGCTCTCCTTCAGCTGCGAGAGAGGATGAGCCGAAGATGAGGTGGCTAGAGAAGCACAGAGCCCCAGCCTTTGTGTGGCTCTGAAAGGCTAGCCAAGGCATGCTTAGATCAAGGAGGAATATTCAGTGCTAACGCTTTTCCTGTGTGAGCAATTGCTGGACGTTTTCAATTTCGGAGGTCAGCTCTACGAGAAGGAGAGATAGTGAGCGTGAGGTTAGGTGGGTAGAGAAGCGCAGAGCCCCAGTGTAGCTGCGCCTGTGAAAGCACTTCCAAGGAACGGTGCTGGCTTGCAAGAGCTTTCAGTGCTGGCACTTTTCCTGTGTGAGCAATTGCTGGACGTTTTCAATTTCGGAGCTCAGCTCTACGAGACAGAGAGATAGTGAGCGTGAGGTTAGGTGGGTAGAGAAGCGCAGAGCCCCAGTGTTGCTGCGCCTGGGAAAGCGCTTCCAAGGAACGGTGCTGGCTTGCAAGAGCTTTCAGTGCTAACGCTTTTCAGGTGTGCGGAATTGCTGGACGGTTTCAATGTCTCCCCTGTGCTCTCCTTCAGCTGCGAGAGAGGATGAGCCGAAGATGAGGTGGCTAGAGAAGCACAGAGCCCCAGCCTTTGTGTGGCTCTGAAAGGCTAGCCAAGGCATGCTTAGATCAAGCAGTAGCATTCAGTGCTGGCACTTTTCCTGTGTGAGGAATTGCTGGACGTTTTCAATTTCGGAGCTCAGCTCTACGAGAAGGAGAGATAGTGAGCGTGAGGTTAGGTGGGTAGAGAAGCGCAGAGCCCCAGTGTTGCTGCGCCTGGGAAAGCGCTTCCAAGGAACGGTGCTGGCTTGCAAGAGCTTTCAGTGCTGGCACTTTTCCTGTGTGAGCAATTGCTGGACGTTTTCAATTTCGGAGCTCAGCTCTACGAGACGGAGAGATAGTGAGCGTGAGGTTACGTGGGTAGAGAAGCGCAGAGCCCCAGTGTTGCTGCGCCTGTGAAAGCGCTTCCAAGGAACGGTGCTGGCTTGCAAGAGCTTTCAGTGCTAACGCTTTTCAGGTGTACGGAATTGCTGGACCGTTTCAATGTCTCACCTGTGCTCTCCTTCAGCTGCGAGAGAGGATGAGCCGAAGATGAGGTGGCTAGAGAAGCACAGAGCCCCAGCCTTTGTGTGGCTCTGAAAGGCTAGCCAAGGCATGCTTAGATCAAGCAGTAGCATTCAGTGCTGGCACTTTTCCTGTGTGAGGAATTGCTGGACGATTTCAATTTCGGAGCTCAGCTCTACGAGACAGAGAGATAGTGAGCGTGATGTTAGGTGGGTAGAGAAGTGCAGAGCCCCAGTGTTGCTGCACTGGTGAAAGCACTTCCAAGGAACGGTGCTGGCTTGCAAGAGCTTTCAGAGTTAACGCTTTTCAGGTGTGCGGAATTGCTGGACGGTTTCAATGTCTCACCTGTGCTCTCCTTCAGCTGCGAGAGAGGATGAGCCAAAGATGAGGTGGCTAGAGAAGCACAGAGCCCCAGCCTTTGTGTGGCTCTGAAAGGCTAGCCAAGGCATGGTTAGATCAAGCAGTAGCATTCAGTGCTGGCACTTTTCCTGTGTGAGCAATTGCTGGACGTTTTCAATTTCGGAGCTCAGCTCTACGAGAAGGAGAGATAGTGAGCGTGAGGTTAGGTGGGTAGAGAAGCGCAGAGCCCAGTGTTGCTGCACCAGTGAAAGCGCTTCCAAGGAACGGTGCTGGCTTGCCAGAGCTTTCAGTGCTACTGCTTTTCAGGTGTGCGGAATTGCTGGACGGTTTCAATGTCTCACCTGTGCTCTCCTTCAGCTGCGAGAGAGGATGAGCCGAAGATGAGGTGGCTAGAGAAGCACAGAGCCCCAGCCTTTGTGTGGCTCTGAAAGGCTAGCCAAGGCATGGTTAGATCAAGCAGTAGCATTCAGTGCTGGCACTTTTCCTGTGTGAGCAATTGCTGGACGTTTTCAATTTTGGAGGTCAGCTCTACTAGACGGAGAGAGAGTGAGCGTGAGGTTGGGTGGGTAGAGAAGCGCAGAGCCCCAGTGTTGCTGCGTCTCTGAAAGCGCTTCCAAGGAACGGTGCTGGCTTGCAAGAGCTTTCAGTGCTGGCACTTTTCCTGTGTGAGCAATTGCTGGACGATTTCAGTTTCGGAGGTCAGCTGTACGAGACGGAGAGATAGTGAGCGTGATGTTAGGTGGGTAGAGAAGCGCAGAGCCCCAGTGTTGCTGCGCCTGTGAAAGCGCTTCCAAGGGATGGTGCTGGCTTGCCAGAGCTTTCAGAATTAACGTTTTTCAGGTGTGCGGAATTGCTGGACGGTTTCAATGTCTCACCTGTGCTCTCCTTCAGCTGCGAGAGAGGATGAGCCGAAGATGAGGTGGCTAGAGAAGCACAGAGCCCCAGCCTTTGTGTGGCTCTGAAAGGCTAGCCAAGGCATGCTTAGATCAAGCAGGAGCATTCAGGGCTGGCACTTTTCCTGTGTGAGGAATTGCTGGACGTTTTCAATTTTGGAGGTCAGCTCTACGAGAAGGAGAGATAGCGAGCGTGAGGTTAGGTGGGTAGAGAAGCGCAGAGCCCCAGTGTTGCTGCGCCTGTGAAAGCACTTCCAAGGAACGGTGCTGCATTGCAAGAGCTTTCAGTGCTGGCACTTTTCCTGTGTGAGCAATTGCTGGACGTTTTCAATTTCGGAGCTCAGCTCTACGAGACGGAGAGATAGTGAGCGTGAGGTTAGGTGGGTAGAGAAGCACAGAGCCCCAGTGTTGCTGCGCCTGTGAAAGCGCTTCCAAGGAACGGTGCTGGCTTGCAAGAGCTTTCAGTGCTAACGCTTTACAGGTGTACGGAATTGCTGGACCGTTTCAACGTCTCACCTGTGCTCTCCTTCAGCTGCGAGAGAGGATGAGCCGAAGATGAGGTGGCTAGAGAAGCACAGAGCCCCAGCCTTTGTGTGGCTCTGAAAGGCTAGCCAAGGCATGCTTAGATCAAGGAGGAATAGTCAGTGCTAACGCTTTTCCTGTGTGAGGAATTGCTGGACGTTTTCAATTTCGGAGCTCAGCTCTACGAGATGGAGAGAGAGTGAGCATGAGGTTAGGTGGGTAGAGAAGTGCAGAGCCCCAGTGTTGCTGCGCCTGGGAAAGCGCTTCCAAGGAACGGTGCTGGCTTGCAAGAGCTTTCAGTGCTGGCACTTTTCCTGTGTGAGCAATTGCTGGACGTTTTCAATTTCGGAGGTCAGCTCTACGAGACGGAGAGATAGTGAGCGTGAGGTTAGGTGGGTAGAGAAGCGCAGAGCCCCAGTGTTGCTGTGCCTGGGAAAGCGCTTCCAAGGGACGGTGCTGGCTTGCAAGAGCTTTCAGAGTTAACGCTTTTCAGGTGTGCAGAATTGCTGGACGGTTTCAATGTCTCACCTGTGCTCTCCTTCAGCTGCGAGAGAGGATGAGCCGAAGATGAGGTGGCTAGAGAAGCACAGAGCCCCAGCCTTTGTGTGGCTCTGAAAGGCTAGCCAAGGCATGGTTAGATCAAGCAGTAGCATTCAGTGCTGGCACTTTTCCTGTGTGAGGAATTGCTGGACGTTTTCAATTTCAGAGCTCAGCTCTACGAGACGGAGAGATCGTGAGCGTGAGGTTAGGTGGGTAGAGAAGCGCAGAGCCCCAGTGTAGCTGCGCCTGTGAAAGCACTTCCAAGGAACGGTGCTGGCTTGCAAGAGCTTTCAGTGCTGGCACTTTTCCTGTGTGAGCAATTGCTGGACGTTTTCAATTTCGGAGCTCAGCTCTACGAGACGGAGAGATAGTGAGCGTGAGGTTAGGTGGGTAGAGAAGCGCAGAGCCCCAGTGTTGCTGCGCCTGTGAAAGCGCTTCCAAGGAACGGTGCTGGCTTGCAAGAGCTTTCAGTGCTAACGCTTTTCAGGTGTGCGGAATTGCTGGACGGTTTCAATGTCTCACCTGTGCTCTCCTTCAGCTGCGAGAGAGGATGAGCCGAAGATGAGGTGGCTAGAGAAGCACAGAGCCCCAGCCTTTGTGTGGCTCTGAAAGGCTAGCCAAGGCATGCTTAGATCAAGCAGGAGCATTCAGTGCTGGCACTTTTCCTGTGTGAGGAATTGCTGGACGTTTTCAATTTTGGAGGTCAGCTCTACGAGAAGGAGAGATCGTGAGCGTGAGGTTAGGTGGGTAGAGAAGCGCAGAGCCCAGTGTTGCTGCACCAGTGAAAGCGCTTCCAAGGAACGGTGCTGGCTTGCAAGAGCTTTCAGTGCTACTGCTTTTCAGGTGTGCGGAATTGCTGGACGGTTTCAATGTCTCACCTGTGCTCTCCTTCAGCTGCGAGAGAGGATGAGCCGAAGATGAGGTGGCTAGAGAAGCACAGAGCCCCAGCCTTTGTGTGGCTCTGAAAGGCTAGCCAAGGCATGCTTAGATCAAGGAGGAATAGTCAGTGCTAACGCTTTTCCTGTGTGAGGAATTGCTGGACGTTTTCAATTTCGGAGCTCAGCTCTACGAGACGGAGAGAGAGTGAGCGTGAGGTTAGGTGGGTAGAGAAGTGCAGAGCCCCAGTGTTGCTGCGCCTGTGAAAGCGCTTCCAAGGAACGGTGCTGGCTTGCAAGAGCTTTCAGTGCTGGCACTTTTCCTGTGTGAGCAATTGCTGGACGTTTTCAGTTTCGGAGCTCAGCTGTACGAGACGGAGAGATAGTGAGCGTGAGGTTAGGTGGGTAGAGAAGCGCAGAGCCCCAGTGTTGCTGCGCCTGTGAAAGCGCTTCCAAGGGACGGTGCTGGCTTGCAAGAGCTTTCAGAATTAACGCTTTTCAGGTGTGCGGAACTGCTGGACGGTTTCAATGTCTCACCTGTGCTCTCCTTCAGCTGCGAGAGAGGATGAGCCGAAGATGAGGTGGCTAGAGAAGCACAGAGCCCCAGCCTTTGTGTGGCTCTGAAAGGCTAGCCAAGGCATGCTTAGATCAAGCAGGAGCATTCAGGGCTGGCACTTTTCCTGTGTGAGGAATTGCTGGACGTTTTCAATTTTGGAGGTCAGCTCTACGAGAAGGAGAGATAGCGAGCGTGACGTTAGGTGGGTAGAGAAGCGCAGAGCCCCAGTGTTGCTGCGCCTCTGAAAGCACTTCCAAGGAACGGTGCTGCATTGCAAGAGCTTTCAGTGCTGGCACTTTTCCTGTGTGAGCAATTGCTGGACGTTTTCAATTTCGGAGCTCAGCTCTACGAGACGGAGAGATAGTGAGCGTGAGGTTAGGTGGGTAGAGAAGCGCAGAGCCCCAGTGTTGCTGCGCCTGTGAAAGCGCTTCCAAGGAACGGTGCTGGCTTGCAAGAGCTTTCAGTGCTAACGCTTTTCAGGTGTACGGAATTGCTGGACCGTTTCAATGTCTCACCTGTGCTCTCCTTCAGCTGCGAGAGAGGATGAGCCGAAGATGAGGTGGCTAGAGAAGCACAGAGCCCCAGCCTTTGTGTGGCTCTGAAAGGCTAGCCAAGGCATGCTTAGATCAAGGAGGAATAGTCAGTGCTAACGCTTTTCCTGTGTGAGGAATTGCTGGACGTTTTCAATTTCGGAGCTCAGCTCTACGAGATGGAGAGAGAGTGAGCGTGAGGTTAGGTGGGTAGAGAAGTGCAGAGCCCCAGTGTTGCTGCGCCTGTGAAAGCGCTTCCAAGGAACGGTGCTGGCTTGCAAGAGCTTTCAGTGCTGGCACTTTTCCTGTGTGAGCAATTGCTGGACGTTTTCAATTTCGGAGGTCAGCTCTACGAGACGGAGAGATAGTGAGCGTGAGGTTAGGTGGGTAGAGAAGCGCAGAGCCCCAGTGTTGCTGTGCCTGGGAAAGCGCTTCCAAGGGACGGTGCTGGCTTGCAAGAGCTTTCAGAGTTAACGCTTTTCAGGTGTGCAGAATTGCTGGACGGTTTCAATGTCTCACCTGTGCTCTCCTTCAGCTGCGAGAGAGGATGAGCCGAAGATGAGGTGGCTAGAGAAGCACAGAGCCCCAGCCTTTGTGTGGCTCTGAAAGGCTAGCCAAGGCATGGTTAGATCAAGCAGTAGCATTCAGTGCTGGCACTTTTCCTGTGTGAGGAATTGCTGGACGTTTTCAATTTCAGAGCTCAGCTCTACGAGACGGAGAGATAGTGAGCGTGAGGTTAGGTGGGTAGAGAAGCGCAGAGCCCCAGTGTAGCTGCGCCTGTGAAAGCACTTCCAAGGAACGGTGCTGGCTTGCAAGAGCTTTCAGTGCTGGCACTTTTCCTGTGTGAGGAATTGCTGGACGTTTTCAATTTCGGAGCTCAGCTCTACGAGACGGACAGATATTGAGCGTGAGGTTAGGTGGGTAGAGAAGCGCAGAGCCCCAGTGTTGCTGCACCGGTGAAAGCGCTTCCAAGGAACGGTGCTGGCTTGCAAGAGCTTTCAGTGCTAACGCTTTTCAGGTGTGCGGAATTGCTGGACGGTTTCAATGTCTCACCTGTGCTCTCCTTCAGCTGCGAGAGAGGATGAGCCGAAGATGAGGTGGCTAGAGAAGCACAGAGCCCCAGCCTTTGTGTGGCTCTGAAAGGCTAGCCAAGGCATGCTTAGATCAAGCAGTAGCATTCAGTGCTGGCACTTTTCCTGTGTGAGCAATTGCTGGACGTTTTCAATTTTGGAGGTCAGCTCTACGAGAAGGAGAGACCGTGAGCGTGAGGTTAGGTGGGTAGAGAAGCGCAGAGCCCCAGTGTTGCTGCACCGGTGAAAGCGCTTCCAAGGAACGGTGCTGGCTTGCAAGAGCTTTCAGTGCTGGCACTTTTCCTGTGTGAGCAATTGCTGGACGTTTTCAGTTTCGGAGCTCAGCTCTACGAGACAGAGAGATAGTGAGCGTGAGGTTAGGTGGGTAGAGAAGTGCAGAGCCCCAGTGTTGCTGCGCCTGTGAAAGCGCTTCCAAGGAACGGTGCTGGCTTGCAAGAGCTTTCAGTGCTGGCACTTTTCCTGTGTGAGCAATTGCTGGACGTTTTCAGTTTCGGAGCTCAGCTGTACGAGACGGAGAGATAGTGAGCGTGAGGTTAGGTGGGTAGAGAAGCGCAGAGCCCCAGTGTTGCTGCGCCTGTGAAAGCGCTTCCAAGGGACGGTGCTGGCTTGCAAGAGCTTTCAGAATTAACGCTTTTCAGGTGTGCGGAACTGCTGGACGGTTTCAATGTCTCACCTGTGCTCTCCTTCAGCTGCGAGAGAGGATGAGCCGAAGATGAGGTGGCTAGAGAAGCACAGAGCCCCAGCCTTTGTGTGGCTCTGAAAGGCTAGCCAAGGCATGCTTAGATCAAGCAGGAGCATTCAGTGCTGGCACTTTTCCTGTGTGAGCAATTGCTGGACGTTTTCAATTTCGGAGCTCAGCTCTACGAGAAGAAGAGATCGTGAGCGTGAGGTTAGGTGGGTAGAGAAGCGCAGAGCCCAGTGTTGCTGCACCGGTGGAAGCGCTTCCAAGGAACGGTGCTGGCTTGCAAGAGCTTTCAGTGCTAATGCTTTTCAGGTGTGCGGAATTGCTGGACGATTTCAATTTCGGAGGTCAGCTCTACGAGACAGAGAGATAGTGAGCGTGAGGTTAGGTGGGTAGAGAAGTGCAGAGCCCCAGTGTTGCTGCACCGGTGAAAGCACTTCCAAGGAACGGTGCTGGCTTGCAAGAGCTTTCAGTGCTAACGCTTTTCAGGTGTGCGGGATTGCTGGACGTTTTCAATGTCTCCCCTGTGCTCTCCTTCAGCTGCGAGAGAGGATGAGCCGAAGATGAGGTGGCTAGAGAAGCACAGAGCCCCAGCCTTTGTGTGGCTCTGAAAGGCTAGCCAAGGCATGCTTAGATCAAGGAGGAATAGTCAGTGCTAACGCTTTTCCTGTGTGAGGAATTGCTGGACGTTTTCAATTTCGGAGGTCAGCTCTACGAGACGGAGAGAGAGTGAGCGTGAGGTTAGGTGGGTAGAGAAGCGCAGAGCCCCAGTGTTGCTGCGCCTGTGAAAGCGCTTCCAAGGAACGGTGCTGGCTTGCAAGAGCTTTCAGTGCTGGCACTTTTCCTGTGTGAGCAATTGCTGGACGTTTTCAGTTTCGGAGCTCAGCTGTACGAGACGGAGAGATCGTGAGCGTGAGGTTAGGTGGGTAGAGAAGTGCAGAGCCCCAGTGTTGCTGCGCCTGTGAAAGCGCTTCCAAGGAACGGTGCTGGCTTGCAAGAGCTTTCAGAATTAACGCTTTTCAGGTGTGCGGTATTGCTGGACCGTTTCAATGTCTCCCCTGTGCTCTCCTTCAGCTGCGAGAGAGGATGAGCCGAAGATGAGGTGGCTAGAGAAGCACAGAGCCCCAGCCTTTGTGTGGCTCTGAAAGGCTAGCCAAGGCATGCTTAGATCAAGCAGGAGCCTTCAGTGCTGGCACTTTTCCTGTGTGAGCAATTGCTGGACGTTTTCAATTTCGGAGCTCAGCTCTACGAGACGGAGAGATCGTGAGCGTGAGGTTAGGTGGGTAGAGAAGCACAGAGCCCAGTGTTGCTGCACCGGTGAAAGCGCTTCCAAGGAACGGTGCTGGCTTGCAAGAGCTTTTAGTGCTGACACTTTTCCTGTGTGAGCTATTGCTGGACGTTTTCAATTTCGGAGGTCAGCTCTACGAGACAGAGAGATAGTGAGCGTGATGTTAGGTGGGTAGAGAAGCGCAGAGCCCCAGTGTTGCTGCACTGGTGAAAGCACTTCCAAGGAACGGTGGTGGCTTGCAAGAGCTTTCAGAGTTAACGCTTTTCAGGTGTGCGGGATTGCTGGACGGTTTCAATGTCTCACCTGTGCTCTCCTTCAGCTGCGAGAGAGGATGAGCCGAAGATGAGGTGGCTAGAGAAGCACAGAGCCCCAGCCTTTGTGTGGCTCTGAAAGGCTAGCCAAGGCATGCTTAGATCAAGCAGGAGCCTTCAGTGCTGGCACTTTTCCTGTGTGAGCAATTGCTGGACGTTTTCAATTTTGGAGGTCAGCTCTACGAGAAGGAGAGATAGTGAGCGTGAGGTTAGGTGGGTAGAGAAGCGCAGAGCCCAAAGTTGCTGCACCGGTGAAAGCGCTTCCAAGGAACGGTGCTGGCTTGCAAGAGCTTTCAGTGCTGACACTTTTCCTGTGTGAGCAATTGCTGGACGATTTCAATTTCAGAGCTCAGCTCTACGAGACGGAGAGAGAGTGAGCGTGAGGTTGGGTGGGTAGAGAAGCGCAGAGCCCCAGTGTTGCTGCGCCTCTGAAAGCGCTTCCAAGGAACGGTGCTGGCTAGCAAGAGCTTTCAGTGCTGGCACTTTTCCTGTGTGAGCAATTTCTGGACGTTTTCAATTTCGGAGCTCAGCTCTACGAGACGGAGAGATAGTGAGCGTGAGGTTAGGTGGGTAGAGAAGCGCAGAGCCCAGTGTCGCTGCACCGGTGAAAGCGCTTCCAAGGAACGGTGCTGGCTTGCAAGAGCTTTCAGTGCTGACACTTTTCCTGTGTGAGCAATTGCTGGACGTTTTCAGTTTCGGAGGTCAGCTGTAAGAGACGGAGAGATCGTGAGCGTGAGGTTAGGTGGGTAGAGAAGCGCAGAGCCCCAGTGTTGCTGCGCCTGTGAAAGCGCTTCCAAGGAACGGTGCTGGCTTGCAAGAGCTTTCAGTGCTAACGCTTTTCAGGTGTGCGGAATTGCTGGACGGTTTCAATGTCTCACCTGTGCTCTCCTTCAGCTGCGAGAGAGGATGAGCCGAAGATGAGGTGGCTAGAGAAGCACAGAGCCCCAGCCTTTGTGTGGCTCTGAAAGGCTAGCCAAGGCATGCTTAGATCAAGCAGTAGCATTCAGTGCTGGCACTTTTCCTGTGTGAGCAATTGCTGGACGTTTTCAATTTTGGAGGTCAGCTCTACGAGAAGGAGAGACCGTGAGCGTGAGGTTAGGTGGGTAGAGAAGCGCAGAGCCCAAAGTTGCTGCGCCTGTGAAAGCGCTTCCAAGGAACGCTGCTGGCTTGCAAGAGCTTTCAGTGCTGACACTTTTCCTGTGTGAGGAATTGCTGTATGTTTTCAATTTCGGAGCTCAGCTCTACGAGACAGAGAGATAGTGAGCGTGACGTTAGGTGGGTAGAGAAGTGCAGAGCCCCAGTGTTGCTGCGCCTGTGAAAGCGCTTCCAAGGAACGGTGCTGGCTTGCAAGAGCTTTCAGTGCTAACGCTTTTCAGGTGTGCGGAATTGCTGGACGTTTTCAGTTTCGGAGGTCAGCTGTACGAGACGGAGAGATAGTGAGCGTGAGGTTAGGTGGGTAGAGAAGCGCAGAGCCCCAGTGTTGCTGCGCCTGTGAAAGCGCTTCCAAGGAACGGTGCTGGCTTGCCAGAGCTTTCAGTGCTAACGCTTTTGAGGTGTGCGGAATTGCTGGACGGTTTCAATGTCTCACCTGTGCTCTCCTTCAGCTGCGAGAGAGGATGAGCCAAAGATGAGGTGGCTAGAGAAGCACAGAGCCCCAGCCTTTGTGTGGCTCTGAAAGGCTAGCCAAGGCATGGTTAGATCAAGCAGTAGCATTCAGTGCTGGCACTTTTCCTGTGTGAGCAATTGCTGGACGTTTTCAATTTTGGAGGTCAGCTCTACTAGACGGAGAGAGAGTGAGCGTGAGGTTGGGTGGGTAGAGAAGCGCAGAGCCCCAGTGTTGCTGCGTCTCTGAAAGCGCTTCCAAGGAACGGTGCTGGCTTGCAAGAGCTTTCAGTGCTGGCACTTTTCCTGTGTGAGCAATTGCTGGATGTTTTCAATTTCGGAGGTCAGCTCTACGAGAAGGAGAGATAGTGAGCGTGAGGTTAGGTGGGTAGAGAAGCGCAGAGCCCCAGTGTTGCTGCACTGGTGAAAGTGCTTCCAAGGAACAGTGCTGGCTTGCAAGAGCTTTCAGTGCTAACGCTTTACAGGTGTGCGGAATTGCTGGACGTTTTCAATGTCTCCCCTGTGCTCTCCTTCAGCTGCGAGAGAGGATGAGCCGAAGATGAGGTGGCTAGAGAAGCACAGAGCCCCAGCCTTTGTGTGGCTCTGAAAGGCTAGCCAAGGCATGCTTAGATCAAGGAGGAATAGTCAGTGCTGGCACTTTTCCTGCGTGAGGAATTGCTGGACGTTTTCAATTTCGGAGCTCAGCTCTACGAGACAGAGAGAGAGTGAGCATGAGGTTAGGTGGGTAGAGAAGTGCAGAGCCCCAGTGTTGCTGCGCCTGGGAAAGCGCTTCCAAGGAACAGTGCTGGCTTGCAAGAGCTTTCAGTGCTAACGCTTTTCCTGTGTGCGGAATTGCTGGACGGTTTCAATGTCTCACCTGTGCTCTCCTTCAGCTGCGAGAGAGGATGAGCCGAAGATGAGGTGGCTAGAGAAGCACAGAACCCCAGCCTTTGTGTGGCTCTGAAAGGCTAGCCAAGGCATGGTTAGATCAAGCAGGAGCCTTCAGTGCTGGCACTTTTCCTGTGTGAGGAATTGCTGGACGTTTTCAATTTCGGAGGTCAGCTGTACGAGACGGAGAGAGAGTGAGCGTGATGTTAGGTGGGTAGAGAAGCGCAGAGCCCCAGTGTTGCTGCGCCTCTGAAAGCGCTTCCAAGGAACGGTGCTGGCTTGCCAGAGCTTTCAGTGCTAACGCTTTTCAGGTGTGCGGAATTGCTGGACGGTTTCAATGTCTCACCTGTGCTCTCCTTCAACTGCGAGAGAGGATGAGCCGAAGATGAGGTAGCTAGAGAAGCACAGAGCCCCAGCCTTTGTGTGGCTCTGAAAGGCTAGCCAAGGCATGGTTAGATCAAGGAGGAATAGTCAGTGCTAACGCTTTTCCTGTGTGAGGAATTGCTGGACGTTTTCAATTTCGGAGCTCAGCTCTACGAGAAGGAGAGATAGTGAGCGTGAGGTTAGGTGGGTAGAGAAGTGCAGAGTCCCAGTGTTGCTGCGCCTGGGAAAGCGCTTCCAAGGAACGGTGCTGGCTTGCAAGAGCTTTCAGTGCTGGCACTTTTCCTGTGTGAGGAATTGCTGGACGTTTTCAGTTTCGGAGGTCAGCTGTACGAGACGGAGAGATCGTGAGCATGAGGTTAGGTGGGTAGAGAAGCGCAGAGCCCCAGTGTTGCTGCACCGGTGAAAGCGCTTCCAAGGAACGGTGCTGGCTTGCAAGAGCTTTCAGTGCTAACGCTTTTCAGGTGTGCGGAATTGCTGGACGGTTTCAATGTCTCCCCTGTGCTCTCCTTCAGCTGCGAGAGAGGATGAGCCGAAGATGAGGTGGCTAGAGAAGCACAGAGCCCCAGCCTTTGTGTGGCTCTGAAAGGCTAGCCAAGGCATGGTTAGATCAAGCAGTAGCATTCAGTGCTGGCACTTTTCCTGTGTGAGCAATTGCTGGACGTTTTCAATTTTGGAGGTCAGCTCTACTAGACGAAGAGAGAGTGAGCGTGAGGTTAGGTGGGTAGAGAAGCGCAGAGCCCCAGTGTTGCTGCGTCTCTGAAAGCGCTTCCAAGGAACGGTGCTGGCTAGCAAGAGCTTTCAGTGCTGGCACTTTTCCTGTGTGAGCAATTGCTGGATGTTTTCAATTTCGGAGGTCAGCTCTACGAGAAGGAGAGATAGTGAGCGTGAGGTTAGGTGGGTAGAGAAGCGCAGAGCCCCAGTGTTGCTGCACTGGTGAAAGTGCTTCCAAGGAACAGTGCTGGCTTGCAAGAGCTTTCAGTGCTAACGCTTTACAGGTGTGCGGAATTGCTGGACGGTTTCAATGTCTCACCTGTGCTCTCCTTCAGCTGCGAGAGAGGATGAGCCGAAGATGAGGTGGCTAGAGAAGCACAGAGCCCCAGCCTTTGTGTGGCTCTGAAAGGCTAGCCAAGGCATGCTTAGATCAAGGAGGAATAGTCAGTGCTGGCACTTTTCCTGTGTGAGGAATTGCTGGACGTTTTCAATTTCGGAGCTCAGCTCTACGAGACAGAGAGAGAGTGAGCGTGAGGTTAGGTGGGTAGAGAAGCGCAGAGCCCCAGTGTTGCTGCGCCTGTGAAAGCGCTTCCAAGGAACAGTGCTGGCTTGCAAGAGCTTTCAGTGCTAACGCTTTTCAGGTGTGCGGAATTACTGGATGGTTTCAATGTCTCACCTGTGCTCTCCTTCAGCTGCGAGAGAGGATGAGCCGAAGATGAGGTGGCTAGAGAAGCACAGAGCCCCAGCCTTTGTGTGGCTCTGAAAGGCTAGCCAAGGCATGGTTAGATCAAGGAGGAATAGTCAGTGCTAACGCTTTTCCTGTGTGAGGAATTGCTGGACGTTTTCAGTTTCGGAGGTCAGCTGTACGAGACGGAGAGATCGTGAGCGTGAGGTTAGGTGGGTAGAGAAGCGCAGAGCCCCAGTGTTGCTGCGCCTGTGAAAGCGCTTCCAAGGAACGGTGCTGGCTTGCAAGAGCTTTCAGTGCTAACGCTTTTCAGGTGTGCGGAATTGCTGGACGGTTTCAATGTCTCACCTGTGCTCTCCTTCAGCTGCGAGAGAGGATGAGCCGAAGATGAGGTGGCTAGAGAAGCACAGAGCCCCAGCCTTTGTGTGGCTCTGAAAGGCTAGCCAAGGCATGCTTAGATCAAGGAGGAATAGTCAGTGCTAACGCTTTTCCTGTGTGAGGAATTGCTGGACGTTTTCAATTTCGGAGCTCAGCTCTACGAGACGGAGAGAGAGTGAGCGTGAGTTAGTGGGTAGAGAAGTGCAGAGCCCCAGTGTTGCTGCGCCTGTGAAAGTGCTTCCAAGGAACGGTGCTGGCTTGCAAGAGCTTTCAGTGCTGGCACTTTTCCTGTGTGAGGAATTGCTGGACGTTTTCAATTTCGGAGCTCAGCTCTACGAGACGGACAGATATTGAGCGTGAGGTTAGGTGGGTAGAGAAGCGCAGAGCCCCAGTGTTGCTGCACCGGTGAAAGCACTTCCAAGGAACGGTGCTGGCTTGCAAGAGCTTTCAGAGTTAACGCTTTTCAGGTGTGCGGGATTGCTGGACGGTTTCAATGTCTCACCTGTGCTCTCCTTCAGCTGCGAGAGAGGATGAGCCGAAGATGAGGTGGCTAGAGAAGCACAGAGCCCCAGCCTTTGTGTGGCTCTGAAAGGCTAGCCAAGGCATGCTTAGATCAAGGAGGAATAGTCAGTGCTGGCACTTTTCCTGTGTGAGGAATTGCTGGACGTTTTCAATTTCGGAGCTCAGCTCTACGAGACAGAGAGATAGTGAGCGTGAGGTTAGGTGGGTAGAGAAGTGCAGAGCCCCAGTGTTGCTGCGCCTGGGAAAGCGCTTCCAAGGAACGGTGCTGGCTTGCAAGAGCTTTCAGTGCTGGCACTTTTCCTGTGTGAGGAATTGCTGGACGTTTTCAGTTTCGGAGGTCAGCTGTACGAGACGGAGAGATCGTGAGCATGAGGTTAGGTGGGTAGAGAAGCGCAGAGCCCCAGTGTTGCTGCGCCTGTGAAAGCGCTTCCAAGGAACGGTGCTGGCTTGCAAGAGCTTTCAGTGCTAACGCTTTTCAGGTGTGCGGAATTGCTGGACGGTTTCAATGTCTCCCCTGTGCTCTCCTTCAGCTGCGAGAGAGGATGAGCCGAAGATGAGGTGGCTAGAGAAGCACAGAGCCCCAGCCTTTGTGTGGCTCTGAAAGGCTAGCCAAGGCATGGTTAGATCAAGCAGTAGCATTCAGTGCTGGCACTTTTCCTGTGTGAGCAATTGCTGGACGTTTTCAATTTTGGAGGTCAGCTCTACTAGACGAAGAGAGAGTGAGCGTGAGGTTAGGTGGGTAGAGAAGCGCAGAGCCCCAGTGTTGCTGCGTCTCTGAAAGCGCTTCCAAGGAACGGTGCTGGCTAGCAAGAGCTTTCAGTGCTGGCACTTTTCCTGTGTGAGCAATTGCTGGATGTTTTCAATTTCGGAGGTCAGCTCTACGAGAAGGAGAGATAGTGAGCGTGAGGTTAGGTGGGTAGAGAAGCGCAGAGCCCCAGTGTTGCTGCACTGGTGAAAGTGCTTCCAAGGAACAGTGCTGGCTTGCAAGAGCTTTCAGTGCTAACGCTTACAGGTGTGCGGAATTGCTGGACGGTTTCAATGTCTCACCTGTGCTCTCCTTCAGCTGCGAGAGAGGATGAGCCGAAGATGAGGTGGCTAGAGAAGCACAGAGCCCCAGCCTTTGTGTGGCTCTGAAAGGCTAGCCAAGGCATGCTTAGATCAAGGAGGAATAGTCAGTGCTGGCACTTTTCCTGTGTGAGGAATTGCTGGACGTTTTCAATTTCGGAGCTCAGCTCTACGAGACAGAGAGAGAGTGAGCGTGAGGTTAGGTGGGTAGAGAAGCGCAGAGCCCCAGTGTTGCTGCGCCTGTGAAAGCGCTTCCAAGGAACAGTGCTGGCTTGCAAGAGCTTTCAGTGCTAACGCTTTTCAGGTGTGCGGAATTACTGGATGGTTTCAATGTCTCACCTGTGCTCTCCTTCAGCTGCGAGAGAGGATGAGCCGAAGATGAGGTGGCTAGAGAAGCACAGAGCCCCAGCCTTTGTGTGGCTCTGAAAGGCTAGCCAAGGCATGGTTAGATCAAGGAGGAATAGTCAGTGCTAACGCTTTTCCTGTGTGAGGAATTGCTGGACGTTTTCAGTTTCGGAGGTCAGCTGTACGAGACGGAGAGATCGTGAGCGTGAGGTTAGGTGGGTAGAGAAGCGCAGAGCCCCAGTGTTGCTGCGCCTGTGAAAGCGCTTCCAAGGAACGGTGCTGGCTTGCAAGAGCTTTCAGTGCTAACGCTTTTCAGGTGTGCGGAATTGCTGGACGGTTTCAATGTCTCACCTGTGCTCTCCTTCAGCTGCGAGAGAGGATGAGCCGAAGATGAGGTGGCTAGAGAAGCACAGAGCCCCAGCCTTTGTGTGGCTCTGAAAGGCTAGCCAAGGCATGCTTAGATCAAGGAGGAATAGTCAGTGCTAACGCTTTTCCTGTGTGAGGAATTGCTGGACGTTTTCAATTTCGGAGCTCAGCTCTACGAGAAGGAGAGATAGTGAGCGTGAGTTAGTGGGTAGAGAAGTGCAGAGCCCCAGTGTTGCTGCGCCTGTGAAAGTGCTTCCAAGGAACGGTGCTGGCTTGCAAGAGCTTTCAGTGCTGGCACTTTTCCTGTGTGAGCAATTGCTGGACGTTTTCAATTTCGGAGCTCAGCTCTACGAGACGGACAGATATTGAGCGTGAGGTTAGGTGGGTAGAGAAGCGCAGAGCCCCAGTGTTGCTGCACCGGTGAAAGCACTTCCAAGGAACGGTGCTGGCTTGCAAGAGCTTTCAGAGTTAACGCTTTTCAGGTGTGCGGGATTGCTGGACGGTTTCAATGTCTCACCTGTGCTCTCCTTCAGCTGCGAGAGAGGATGAGCCGAAGATGAGGTGGCTAGAGAAGCACAGAGCCCCAGCCTTTGTGTGGCTCTGAAAGGCTAGCCAAGGCATGCTTAGATCAAGGAGGAATAGTCAGTGCTGGCACTTTTCCTGTGTGAGGAATTGCTGGACGTTTTCAATTTCGGAGCTCAGCTCTACGAGACAGAGAGAGAGTGAGCGTGAGGTTAGGTGGGTAGAGAAGCGCAGAGCCCCAGTGTTGCTGCGCCTGTGAAAGCGCTTCCAAGGAACAGTGCTGGCTTGCAAGAGCTTTCAGTGCTAACGCTTTTCAGGTGTGCGGAATTGCTGGACGGTTTCAATGTCTCACCTGTGCTCTCCTTCAGCTGCGAGAGAGGATGAGCCGAAGATGAGGTGGCTAGAGAAGCACAGAACCCCAGCCTTTGTGTGGCTCTGAAAGGCTAGCCAAGGCATGGTTAGATCAAGCAGGAGCCTTCAGTGCTGGCACTTTTCCTGTGTGAGGAATTGCTGGACGTTTTCAATTTCGGAGGTCAGCTGTACGAGACGGAGAGATCGTGAGCGTGATGTTAGGTGGGTAGAGAAGCGCAGAGCCCCAGTGTTGCTGCGCCTCTGAAAGCGCTTCCAAGGAACGGTGCTGGCTTGCCAGAGCTTTCAGTGCTAACGCTTTTCAGGTGTGCGGAATTGCTGGACGGTTTCAATGTCTCACCTGTGCTCTCCTTCAACTGCGAGAGAGGATGAGCCGAAGATGAGGTAGCTAGAGAAGCACAGAGCCCCAGCCTTTGTGTGGCTCTGAAAGGCTAGCCAAGGCATGGTTAGATCAAGGAGGAATAGTCAGTGCTAACGCTTTTCCTGTGTGAGGAATTGCTGGACGTTTTCAATTTCGGAGCTCAGCTCTACGAGAAGGAGAGATAGTGAGCGTGAGGTTAGGTGGGTAGAGAAGTGCAGAGCCCCAGTGTTGCTGCGCCTGGGAAAGCGCTTCCAAGGAACGGTGCTGGCTTGCAAGAGCTTTCAGTGCTGGCACTTTTCCTGTGTGAGGAATTGCTGGACGTTTTCAGTTTCGGAGGTCAGCTGTACGAGACGGAGAGATCGTGAGCATGAGGTTAGGTGGGTAGAGAAGCGCAGAGCCCCAGTGTTGCTGCGCCTGTGAAAGCGCTTCCAAGGAACGGTGCTGGCTTGCAAGAGCTTTCAGTGCTAACGCTTTTCAGGTGTGCGGAATTGCTGGACGGTTTCAATGTCTCCCCTGTGCTCTCCTTCAGCTGCGAGAGAGGATGAGCCGAAGATGAGGTGGCTAGAGAAGCACAGAGCCCCAGCCTTTGCGTGGCTCTGAAAGGCTAGCCAAGGCATGGTTAGATCAAGCAGTAGCATTCAGTGCTGGCACTTTTCCTGTGTGAGCAATTGCTGGACGTTTTCAATTTTGGAGGTCAGCTCTACTAGACGAAGAGAGAGTGAGCGTGAGGTTAGGTGGGTAGAGAAGCGCAGAGCCCCAGTGTTGCTGCGTCTCTGAAAGCGCTTCCAAGGAACGGTGCTGGCTAGCAAGAGCTTTCAGTGCTGGCACTTTTCCTGTGTGAGCAATTGCTGGATGTTTTCAATTTCGGAGGTCAGCTCTACGAGAAGGAGAGATAGTGAGCGTGAGGTTAGGTGGGTAGAGAAGCGCAGAGCCCCAGTGTTGCTGCACTGGTGAAAGTGCTTCCAAGGAACAGTGCTGGCTTGCAAGAGCTTTCAGTGCTAACGCTTTACAGGTGTGCGGAATTGCTGGACGGTTTCAATGTCTCACCTGTGCTCTCCTTCAGCTGCGAGAGAGGATGAGCCGAAGATGAGGTGGCTAGAGAAGCACAGAGCCCCAGCCTTTGTGTGGCTCTGAAAGGCTAGCCAAGGCATGCTTAGATCAAGGAGGAATAGTCAGTGCTGGCACTTTTCCTGTGTGAGGAATTGCTGGACGTTTTCAATTTCGGAGCTCAGCTCTACGAGACAGAGAGAGAGTGAGCGTGAGGTTAGGTGGGTAGAGAAGCGCAGAGCCCCAGTGTTGCTGCGCCTGTGAAAGCGCTTCCAAGGAACGGTGCTGGCTTGCAAGAGCTTTCAGTGCTAACGCTTTTCAGGTGTGCGGAATTACTGGATGGTTTCAATGTCTCACCTGTGCTCTCCTTCAGCTGCGAGAGAGGATGAGCCGAAGATGAGGTGGCTAGAGAAGCACAGAGCCCCAGCCTTTGTGTGGCTCTGAAAGGCTAGCCAAGGCATGGTTAGATCAAGGAGGAATAGTCAGTGCTAACGCTTTTCCTGTGTGAGGAATTGCTGGACGTTTTCAGTTTCGGAGGTCAGCTGTACGAGACGGAGAGATCGTGAGCGTGAGGTTAGGTGGGTAGAGAAGCGCAGAGCCCCAGTGTTGCTGCGCCTGGGAAAGCGCTTCCAAGGAACGGTGCTGGCTTGCAAGAGCTTTCAGTGCTAACGCTTTTCAGGTGTGCGGAATTGCTGGACGGTTTCAATGTCTCACCTGTGCTCTCCTTCAGCTGCGAGAGAGGATGAGCCGAAGATGAGGTGGCTAGAGAAGCACAGAGCCCCAGCCTTTGTGTGGCTCTGAAAGGCTAGCCAAGGCATGCTTAGATCAAGGAGGAATAGTCAGTGCTAACGCTTTTCCTGTGTGAGGAATTGCTGGACGTTTTCAATTTCGGAGGTCAGCTCTACGAGACGGAGAGAGAGTGAGCGTGAGTTAGTGGGTAGAGAAGTGCAGAGCCCCAGTGTTGCTGCGCCTGTGAAAGTGCTTCCAAGGAACGGTGCTGGCTTGCAAGAGCTTTCAGTGCTGGCACTTTTCCTGTGTGAGGAATTGCTGGACGTTTTCAATTTCGGAGCTCAGCTCTACGAGACGGACAGATATTGAGCGTGAGGTTAGGTGGGTAGAGAAGCGCAGAGCCCCAGTGTTGCTGCACCGGTGAAAGCACTTCCAAGGAACGGTGCTGGCTTGCAAGAGCTTTCAGAGTTAACGCTTTTCAGGTGTGCGGAATTGCTGGACGGTTTCAATGTCTCACCTGTGCTCTCCTTCAGCTGCGAGAGAGGATGAGCCGAAGATGAGGTGGCTAGAGAAGCACAGAGCCCCAGCCTTTGTGTGGCTCTGAAAGGCTAGCCAAGGCATGCTTAGATCAAGGAGGAATAGTCAGTGCTGGCACTTTTCCTGTGTGAGGAATTGCTGGACGTTTTCAATTTCGGAGCTCAGCTCTACGAGACAGAGAGAGAGTGAGCGTGAGGTTAGGTGGGTAGAGAAGCGCAGAGCCCCAGTGTTGCTGCGCCTGTGAAAGCGCTTCCAAGGAACAGTGCTGGCTTGCAAGAGCTTTCAGTGCTAACGCTTTTCAGGTGTGCGGAATTGCTGGACGGTTTCAATGTCTCACCTGTGCTCTCCTTCAGCTGCGAGAGAGGATGAGCCGAAGATGAGGTGGCTAGAGAAGCACAGAGCCCCAGCCTTTGTGTGGCTCTGAAAGGCTAGCCAAGGCATGGTTAGATCAAGCAGGAGCATTCAGTGCTGGCACTTTTCCTGTGTGAGCAATTGCTGGACGTTTTCAATTTCGGAGCTCAGCTCTACGAGAAGGAGAGATCGTGAGCGTGAGGTTAGGTGGGTAGAGAAGCGCAGAGCCCCAGTGTTGCTGCGCCTGTGAAAGCGCTTCCAAGGAATGCTGCTGGCTTGCAAGAGCTTTCAGTGCTGGCACTTTTCCTGTGTGAGGAATTGCTGGACGTTTTCAATTTCGGAGCTCAGCTCTACGAGACGGAGAGATCGTGAGCGTGAGGTTAGGTGGGTAGAGAAGCGCAGAGCCCCAGTGTTGCTGCGCCTGTGAAAGCGCTTCCAAGGAACGGTGCTGGCTTGCAAGAGCTTTCAGTGCTGGCACTTTTCCTGTGTGAGCAATTGCTGGACGTTTTCAATTTCGGAGCTCAGCTCTACGAGACGGAGAGATAGTGAGCGTGATGTTAGGTGGGTAGAGAAGCGCAGAGCCCCAGTGTTGCTGCGCCTGTGAAAGCGCTTCCAAGGAACGGTGCTGGCTTGCAAGAGCTTTCAGTGCTAACGCTTTTCAGGTGTGCGGAATTGCTGGACGGTTTCAATGTCTCACCTGTGCTCTCCTTCAGCTGCGAGAGAGGATGAGCCGAAGATGAGGTGGCTAGAGAAGCACAGAGCCCCAGCCTTTGTGTGGCTCTACAAGGCTAGCCAAGGCATGCTTAGATCAAGGAGGAATAGTCAGTGCTAACGCTTTTCCTGTGTGAGGAATTGCTGGACGTTTTCAATTTCGGAGCTCAGCTCTACGAGAAGGAGAGATAGTGAGCGTGAGGTTAGGTGGGTAGAGAAGTGCAGAGCCCCAGTGTTGCTGCGCCTGGGAAAGCGCTTCCAAGGAACGGTGCTGGCTTGCAAGAGCTTTCAGTGCTGGCACTTTTCCTGTGTGAGGAATTGCTGGACGTTTTCAGTTTCGGAGGTCAGCTGTACGAGACGGAGAGAGAGTGAGCGTGAGGTTAGGTGGGTAGAGAAGCGCAGAGCCCCAGTGTTGCTGCGCCTGTGAAAGCGCTTCCAAGGAACGGTGCTGGCTTGCAAGAGCTTTCAGTGCTAACGCTTTTCCTGTGTGCGGAATTGCTGGACGGTTTCAATGTCTCACCTGTGCTCTCCTTCAGCTGCGAGAGAGGATGAGCCGAAGATGAGGTGGCTAGAGAAGCACAGAGCCCCAGCCTTTGTGTGGCTCTGAAAGGCTAGCCAAGGCATGCTTAGATCAAGGAGGAATAGTCAGTGCTAACGCTTTTCCTGTGTGAGGAATTGCTGGACGTTTTCAATTTCGGAGCTCAGCTCTACGAGACGGAGAGAGAGTGAGCGTGAGGTTAGGTGGGTAGAGAAGCGCAGAGCCCCAGTGTTGCTGCGCCTGTGAAAGCGCTTCCAAGGAACAGTGCTGGCTTGCAAGAGCTTTCAGTGCTAACGCTTTTCAGGTGTGCGGAATTGCTGGACGGTTTCAATGTCTTACCTGTGCTCTCCTTCAGCTGCGAGAGAGGATGAGCCGAAGATGAGGTGGCTAGAGAAGCACAGAGCCCCAGCCTTTGTGTGGCTCTGAAAGGCTAGCCAAGGCATGGTTAGATCAAGCAGGAGCATTCAGTGCTGGCACTTTTCCTGTGTGAGCAATTGCTGGACGTTTTCAATTTCGGAGCTCAGCTCTACGAGAAGGAGAGACCGTGAGCGTGAGGTTAGGAGGGTAGAGAAGCGCAGACCCCAGTGTTGCTGCGCCTCTGAAAGCGCTTCCAAGGAACGGTGCTGGCTTGCAAGAGCTTTCAGTGCTGGCACTTTTCCTGTGTGAGCAATTGCTGGACGTTTTCAATTTCGGAGCTCAGCTCTATGAGACCGAGAGATAGTGAGCGTGAGTCTAGGTGGGTAGAGAAGCGCAGAGCCCCAGTGTAGCTGCGCCTGTGAAAGCACTTCCAAGGAACGGTGCTGGCTTGCAAGAGCTTTCAGTGCTGGCACTTTTCCTGTGTGAGGAATTGCTGGACGTTTTCAATTTCGGAGGTCAGCTCTACGAGACAGAGAGATAGTGAGCGTGATGTTAGGTGGGTAGAGAAGCGCAGAGCCCCAGTGTTGCTGCGCCTGTGAAAGCGCTTCCAAGGAACAGTGCTGGCTTGCAAGAGCTTTCAGTGCTAACGCTTTTCAGGTGTGCGGAATTGCTGGACGGTTTCAATGTCTCACCTGTGCTCTCCTTCAGCTGCGAGAGAGGATGAGCCGAAGATGAGGTGGCTAGAGAAGCACAGAGCCCCAGCCTTTGTGTGGCTCTGAAAGGCTAGCCAAGGCATGGTTAGATCAAGCAGGAGCATTCAGTGCTGGCACTTTTCCTGTGTGAGCAATTGCTGGACGTTTTCAATTTCGGAGCTCAGCTCTACGAGAAGGAGAGATCGTGAGCGTGAGGTTAGGTGGGTAGAGAAGCGCAGAGCCCCAGTGTTGCTGCGCCTGTGAAAGCGCTTCCAAGGAATGCTGCTGGCTTGCAAGAGCTTTCAGTGCTGGCACTTTTCCTGTGTGAGGAATTGCTGGACGTTTTCAATTTCGGAGCTCAGCTCTACGAGACCGAGATAGTGAGCGTGAGGTTAGGTGGGTAGGGAAGCGCAGAGCCCCAGTGTTGCTGCGCCTGTGAAAGCGCTTCCAAGGAACGGTGCTGGCTTGCAAGAGCTTTCAGTGCTGGCACTTTTCCTGTGTGAGCAATTGCTGGACGTTTTCAATTTCGGAGCTCAGCTGTACGAGACGGAGAGATAGTGAGCGTGATGTTAGGTGGGTAGAGAAGCGCAGAGCCCCAGTGTTGCTGCGCCTGTGAAAGCGCTTCCAAGGAACGGTGCTGGCTTGCAAGAGCTTTCAGTGCTAACGCTTTTCAGGTGTGCGGAATTGCTGGACGGTTTCAATGTCTCACCTGTGCTCTCCTTCAGCTGCGAGAGAGGATGAGCCGAAGATGAGGTGGCTAGAGAAGCACAGAGCCCCAGCCTTTGTGTGGCTCTACAAGGCTAGCCAAGGCATGCTTAGATCAAGGAGGAATAGTCAGTGCTAACGCTTTTCCTGTGTGAGGAATTGCTGGACGTTTTCAATTTCGGAGCTCAGCTCTACGAGAAGGAGAGATAGTGAGCGTGAGGTTAGGTGGGTAGAGAAGTGCAGAGCCCCAGTGTTGCTGCGCCTGGGAAAGCGCTTCCAAGGAACGGTGCTGGCTTGCAAGAGCTTTCAGTGCTGGCACTTTTCCTGTGTGAGGAATTGCTGGACGTTTTCAGTTTCGGAGGTCAGCTGTACGAGACAGAGAGATCGTGAGCGTGAGGTTAGGTGGGTAGAGAAGCGCAGAGCCCCAGTGTTGCTGCGCCTGTGAAAGCGCTTCCAAGGAACGGTGCTGGCTTGCAAGAGCTTTCAGTGCTAACGCTTTTCCTGTGTGCGGAATTGCTGGACGGTTTCAATGTCTCACCTGTGCTCTCCTTCAGCTGCGAGAGAGGATGAGCCGAAGATGAGGTGGCTAGAGAAGCACAGAGCCCCAGCCTTTGTGTGGCTCTGAAAGGCTAGCCAAGGCATGCTTAGATCAAGGAGGAATAGTCAGTGCTAACGCTTTTCCTGTGTGAGGAATTGCTGGACGTTTTCAATTTCGGAGCTCAGCTCTACGAGACGGAGAGAGAGTGAGCGTGAGGTTAGGTGGGTAGAGAAGCGCAGAGCCCCAGTGTTGCTGCGCCTGTGAAAGCGCTTCCAAGGAACAGTGCTGGCTTGCAAGAGCTTTCAGTGCTAACGCTTTTCAGGTGTGCGGAATTGCTGGACGGTTTCAATGTCTTACCTGTGCTCTCCTTCAGCTGCGAGAGAGGATGAGCCGAAGATGAGGTGGCTAGAGAAGCACAGAGCCCCAGCCTTTGTGTGGCTCTGAAAGGCTAGCCAAGGCATGGTTAGATCAAGCAGGAGCATTCAGTGCTGGCACTTTTCCTGTGTGAGCAATTGCTGGACGTTTTCAATTTCGGAGCTCAGCTCTACGAGAAGGAGAGACCGTGAGCGTGAGGTTAGGAGGGTAGAGAAGCGCAGACCCCAGTGTTGCTGCGCCTCTGAAAGCGCTTCCAAGGAACGGTGCTGGCTTGCAAGAGCTTTCAGTGCTGGCACTTTTCCTGTGTGAGCAATTGCTGGACGTTTTCAATTTCGGAGCTCAGCTCTATGAGACCGAGAGATAGTGAGCGTGAGTCTAGGTGGGTAGAGAAGCGCAGAGCCCCAGTGTAGCTGCGCCTGTGAAAGCACTTCCAAGGAACGGTGCTGGCTTGCAAGAGCTTTCAGTGCTGGCACTTTTCCTGTGTGAGGAATTGCTGGACGTTTTCAATTTCGGAGGTCAGCTCTACGAGACAGAGAGATAGTGAGCGTGATGTTAGGTGGGTAGAGAAGCGCAGAGCCCCAGTGTTGCTGCGCCTGTGAAAGCGCTTCCAAGGAACAGTGCTGGCTTGCAAGAGCTTTCAGTGCTAACGCTTTTCAGGTGTGCGGAATTGCTGGACGGTTTCAATGTCTCACCTGTGCTCTCCTTCAGCTGCGAGAGAGGATGAGCCGAAGATGAGGTGGCTAGAGAAGCACAGAGCCCCAGCCTTTGTGTGGCTCTGAAAGGCTAGCCAAGGCATGGTTAGATCAAGCAGGAGCATTCAGTGCTGGCACTTTTCCTGTGTGAGCAATTGCTGGACGTTTTCAATTTCGGAGCTCAGCTCTACGAGAAGGAGAGATCGTGAGCGTGAGGTTAGGTGGGTAGAGAAGCGCAGAGCCCCAGTGTTGCTGCGCCTGTGAAAGCGCTTCCAAGGAATGCTGCTGGCTTGCAAGAGCTTTCAGTGCTGGCACTTTTCCTGTGTGAGGAATTGCTGGACGTTTTCAATTTCGGAGCTCAGCTCTACGAGACCGAGATAGTGAGCGTGAGGTTAGGTGGGTAGGGAAGCGCAGAGCCCCAGTGTTGCTGCGCCTGTGAAAGCGCTTCCAAGGAACGGTGCTGGCTTGCAAGAGCTTTCAGTGCTGGCACTTTTCCTGTGTGAGCAATTGCTGGACGTTTTCAATTTCGGAGCTCAGCTGTACGAGACGGAGAGATAGTGAGCGTGATGTTAGGTGGGTAGAGAAGCGCAGAGCCCCAGTGTTGCTGCGCCTGTGAAAGCGCTTCCAAGGAACGGTGCTGGCTTGCAAGAGCTTTCAGTGCTAACGCTTTTCAGGTGTGCGGAATTGCTGGACGGTTTCAATGTCTCACCTGTGCTCTCCTTCAGCTGCGAGAGAGGATGAGCCGAAGATGAGGTGGCTAGAGAAGCACAGAGCCCCAGCCTTTGTGTGGCTCTACAAGGCTAGCCAAGGCATGCTTAGATCAAGGAGGAATAGTCAGTGCTAACGCTTTTCCTGTGTGAGGAATTGCTGGACGTTTTCAATTTCGGAGCTCAGCTCTACGAGAAGGAGAGATAGTGAGCGTGAGGTTAGGTGGGTAGAGAAGTGCAGAGCCCCAGTGTTGCTGCGCCTGGGAAAGCGCTTCCAAGGAACGGTGCTGGCTTGCAAGAGCTTTCAGTGCTGGCACTTTTCCTGTGTGAGGAATTGCTGGACGTTTTCAGTTTCGGAGGTCAGCTGTACGAGACGGAGAGATCGTGAGCGTGAGGTTAGGTGGGTAGAGAAGCGCAGAGCCCCAGTGTTGCTGCGCCTGTGAAAGCGCTTCCAAGGAACGGTGCTGGCTTGCAAGAGCTTTCAGTGCTAACGCTTTTCCTGTGTGCGGAATTGCTGGACGGTTTCAATGTCTCACCTGTGCTCTCCTTCAGCTGCGAGAGAGGATGAGCCGAAGATGAGGTGGCTAGAGAAGCACAGAGCCCCAGCCTTTGTGTGGCTCTGAAAGGCTAGCCAAGGCATGCTTAGATCAAGGAGGAATAGTCAGTGCTAACGCTTTTCCTGTGTGAGGAATTGCTGGACGTTTTCAATTTCGGAGCTCAGCTCTACGAGACGGAGAGAGAGTGAGCGTGAGGTTAGGTGGGTAGAGAAGCGCAGAGCCCCAGTGTTGCTGCGCCTGTGAAAGCGCTTCCAAGGAACAGTGCTGGCTTGCAAGAGCTTTCAGTGCTAACGCTTTTCAGGTGTGCGGAATTGCTGGACGGTTTCAATGTCTTACCTGTGCTCTCCTTCAGCTGCGAGAGAGGATGAGCCGAAGATGAGGTGGCTAGAGAAGCACAGAGCCCCAGCCTTTGTGTGGCTCTGAAAGGCTAGCCAAGGCATGGTTAGATCAAGCAGGAGCATTCAGTGCTGGCACTTTTCCTGTGTGAGCAATTGCTGGACGTTTTCAATTTCGGAGCTCAGCTCTACGAGAAGGAGAGACCGTGAGCGTGAGGTTAGGTGGGTAGAGAAGCGCAGAGCCCCAGTGTAGCTGCGCCTGTGAAAGCACTTCCAAGGAACGGTGCTGGCTTGCAAGAGCTTTCAGTGCTGGCACTTTTCCTGTGTGAGGAATTGCTGGACGTTTTCAATTTCGGAGGTCAGCTCTACGAGACAGAGAGATAGTGAGCGTGATGTTAGGTGGGTAGAGAAGCGCAGAGCCCCAGTGTTGCTGCGCCTGTGAAAGCGCTTCCAAGGAACGGTGCTGGCTTGCCAGAGCTTTCAGTGCTAACGCTTTTCAGGTGTGCGGAATTGCTGGACGGTTTCAATGTCTCACCTGTGCTCTCCTTCAGCTGCGAGAGAGGATGAGCCGAAGATGAGGTGGCTAGAGAAGCACAGAGCCCCAGCCTTTGTGTGGCTCTGAAAGGCTAGCCAAGGCATGCTTAGATCAAGGAGGAATAGTCAGTGCTAACGCTTTTCCTGTGTGAGGAATTGCTGGGCGTTTTCAATTTCGGAGCTCAGCTCTACGAGAAGGAGAGATCGTGAGCGTGAGGTTAGGTGGGTAGAGAAGTGCAGAGCCCCAGTGTTGCTGCGCCTGTGAAAGCGCTTCCAAGGAACGGTGCTGGCTTGCAAGAGCTTTCAGTGCTGGCACTTTTCCTGTGTGAGGAATTGCTGGACGTTTTCAGTTTCGGAGGTCAGCTGTACGAGACGGAGAGATCGTGAGCGTGAGGTTAGGTGGGTAGAGAAGCGCAGAGCCCCAGTGTTGCTGCGCCTGTGAAAGCGCTTCCAAGGAACGGTGCTGGCTTGCAAGAGCTTTCAGTGCTAACGCTTTTCAGGTGTGCGGAATTGCTGGACGGTTTCAATGTCTCACCTGTGCTCTCCTTCAGCTGCGAGAGAGGATGAGCCGAAGATGAGGTGGCTAGAGAAGCACAGAGCCCCAGCCTTTGTGTGGCTCTGAAAGGCTAGCCAAGGCATGCTTAGATCAAGCAGTAGCATTCAGTGCTGGCACTTTTCCTGTGTGAGCAATTGCTGGACGTTTTCAATTTTGGAGGTCAGCTCTACTAGACGGAGAGAGAGTGAGCGTGAGGTTGGGTGGGTAGAGAAGCGCAGAGCCCCAGTGTTGCTGCGTCTCTGAAAGCGCTTCCAAGGAACGGTGCTGGCTAGCAAGAGCTTTCAGTGCTGGCACTTTTCCTGTGTGAGCAATTGCTGGACGTTTTCAATTTCGGAGGTCAGCTGTACGAGACTGAGAGATAGTGAGCGTGAGGTTAGGTGGGTAGAGAAGCGCAGAGCCCCAGTGTTGCTGCACTGGTGAAAGTGCTTCCAAGGAACAGTGCTGGCTTGCAAGAGCTTTCAGTGCTAACGCTTTACAGGTGTGCGGAATTGCTGGACGGTTTCAATGTCTCCCCTGTGCTCTCCTTCAGCTGCGAGAGAGGATGAGCCGAAGATGAGGTGGCTAGAGAAGCACAGAGCCCCAGCCTTTGTGTGGCTCTGAAAGGCTAGCCAAGGCATGCTTAGATCAAGGAGGAATAGTCAGTGCTGGCAATTTTCCTGTGTGAGGAATTGCTGGACGTTTTCAATTTCGGAGCTCAGCTCTACGAGACAGAGAGAGAGTGAGCGTGAGGTTAGGTGGGTAGAGAAGCACAGAGCCCCAGTGTTGCTGCGCCTGGGAAAGCGCTTCCAAGGAACAGTGCTGGCTTGCAAGAGCTTTCAGTGCTAACGCTTTTCAGGTGTGCGGAATTGCTGGACGGTTTCAATGTCTCAACTGTGCTCTCCTTCAGCTGCGAGAGAGGATGAGCCGAAGATGAGGTGGCTAGAGAAGCACAGAGCCCCAGCCTTTGTGTGGCTCTGAAAGGCTAGCCAAGGCATGCTTAGATCAAGGAGGAATAGTCAGTGCTGGCACTTTTCCTGTGTGAGGAATTGCTGGACGTTTTCAATTTCGGAGCTCAGCTCTACGAGACGGAGAGAGAGTGAGCGTGAGTTAGTGGGTAGAGAAGTGCAGAGCCCCAGTGTTGCTGCGCCTGTGAAAGTGCTTCCAAGGAACGGTGCTGGCTTGCAAGAGCTTTCAGTGCTGGCACTTTTCCTGTGTGAGGAATTGCTGGACGTTTTCAATTTCGGAGCTCAGCTCTACGAGACGGAGAGATAGTGAGCGTGAGGTTAGGTGGGTAGAGAAGCGCAGAGCCCCAGTGTTGCTGCACCGGTGAAAGCACTTCCAAGGAACGGTGCTGGCTTGCAAGAGCTTTCAGAGTTAACGCTTTTCAGGTGTGCAGGATTGCTGGACGGTTTCAATGTCTCACCTGTGCTCTCCTTCAGCTGCGAGAGAGGATGAGCCGAAGATGAGGTGGCTAGAGAAGCACAGAGCCCCAGCCTTTGTGTGGCTCTGAAAGGCTAGCCAAGGCATGCTTAGATCAAGGAGGAATAGTCAGTGCTAACGCTTTTCCTGTGTGAGCAATTGCTGGACGTTTTCAATTTTGGAGCTCAGCTCTACGAGACGGAGAGATAGTGAGCGTGAGGTTAGGTGGGTAGAGAAGCGCAGAGCCCCAGTGTTGATGCGCCTGTGAAAGCGCTTCCAAGGAACGGTGCTGGCTTGCCAGAGCTTTCAGTGCTGGCACTTTTCCTGTGTGAGGAATTGCTGGACGTTTTCAATTTCGGAGGTCAGCTCTACGAGACGGAGAGAGAGTGAGCGTGAGGTTAGGTGGGTAGAGAAGCGCAGAGCCCCAGTGTTGCTGCGCCTGTGAAAGCGCTTCCAAGGAACGGTGCTGGCTTGCAAGAGCTTTCAGAGTTAACGCTTTTCAGGTGTGCGGGATTGCTGGACGGTTTCAATGTCTCACCTGTGCTCTCCTTCAGCTGCGAGAGAGGATGAGCCGAAGATGAGGTGGCTAGAGAAGCACAGAGCCCCAGCCTTTGTGTGGCTCTGAAAGGCTAGCCAAGGCATGCTTAGATCAAGCAGGAGCATTCAGTGCTGGCACTTTTCCTGTGTGAGGAATTGCTGGACGTTTTCAATTTTGGAGCTCAGCTCTACGAGACAGAGAGATCGTGAGCGTGAGGTTAGGTGGGTAGAGAAGCGCAGAGCCCCAGTGTAGCTGCGCCTGTGAAAGCACTTCCAAGGAACGGTGCTGGATTGCAAGAGCTTTCAGTGCTGGCACTTTTCCTGTGTGAGCAATTGCTGGACGTTTTCAATTTCGGAGCTCAGCTCTACGAGACGGAGAGATAGTGAGCGTGAGGTTAGGTGGGTAGAGAAGCGCAGAGCCCCAGTGTTGCTGCGTCTCTGAAAGCGCTTCCAAGGAACGGTGCTGGCTAGCAAGAGCTTTCAGTGCTGGCACTTTTCCTGTGTGAGCAATTGCTGGATGTTTTCTATTTCGGAGGTCAGCTGTACGAGACAGAGAGATAGTGAGCGTGAGGTTAGGTGGGTAGAGAAGCGCAGAGCCCCAGTGTTGCTGCACTGGTGAAAGTGCTTCCAAGGAACGGTGCTGGCTTGCCAGAGCTTTCAGTGCTAACGCTTTACAGGTGTGCGGAATTGCTGGACGGTTTCAATGTCTCCCCTGTGCTCTCCTTCAGCTGCGAGAGAGGATGAGCCGAAGATGAGGTGGCTAGAGAAGCACAGAGCCCCAGCCTTTGTGTGGCTCTGAAAGGCTAGCCAAGGCATGGTTAGATCAAAGAGGAATAGTCAGTGCTAACGCTTTTCCTGTGTGAGGAATTGCTGGACGTTTTCAATTTCGGAGCTCAGCTCTACGAGAAGGAGAGATCGTGAGCGTGAGGTTAGGTGGGTAGAGAAGTGCAGAGCCCCAGTGTTGCTGCGCCTGTGAAAGCGCTTCCAAGGAACGGTGCTGGCTTGCAAGAGCTTTCAGTGCTAACGCTTTTCAGGTGTGCGGAATTGCTGGACGGTTTCAATGTCTCACCTGTGCTCTCCTTTGACTGCGAGAGAGGATGAGCCGAAGATGAGGTGGCTAGAGAAGCACAGAGCCCCAGCCTTTGTGTAGCTCTGAAAGGCTAGCCAAGGCATGGTTAGATCAAGCAGGAGCATTCAGTGCTGGCACTTTTCCTGTGTGAGGAATTGCTGGACGTTTTCAATTTTGGAGCTCAGCTCTACGAGAATGAGAGATCGTGAGCGTGAGGTTAGGTGGGTAGAGAAGCGCAGAGCCCCAGTGTTGCTGCGCCTGTGAAAGCGCTTCCAAGGAATGGTGCTGGCTTGCGAGAGCTTTCAGCGCTGGCACTTTTCCTGTGTGAGGAATTGCTGGACGTTTTCAATTTCGGAGCTCAGCTCTACGAGACGGAGAGATAGTGAGCGTGAGGTTAGGTGGATAGAGAAGCGCAGAGCCCCAGTGTTGCTGCGCCTGTGAAAGCGTCTCCAAGGAACGGTGCTGGCTTGCAAGAGCTTTCAGAGTTAACGCTTTTCAGGTGTGCGGAATTGCTGGACGGTTTCAATGTCTCACCTGTGCTCTCCTTCAGCTGCGAGAGAGGATGAGCCGAAGATGAGGTGGCTAGAGAAGCACAGAGCCCCAGCCTTTGTGTAGCTCTGAAAGGCTAGCCAAGGCATGCTTAGATCAAGCAGTAGCATTCAGTGCTGGCACTTTTCCTGTGTGAGCAATTGCTGGACGTTTTCAATTTTGGAGCTCAGCTCTACGAGAAGGAGAGATAGTGAGCGTGAGGTTAGGTGGGTAGAGAAGCGCAGAGCCCCAGTGTTGCTGCGCCTGTGAAAGCGCTTCCAAGGAATGGTGCTGGCTTGCAAGAGCTTTCAGTGCTGGCACTTTTCCTGTGTGAGGAATTGCTGGACGTTTTCAATTTCGGAGCTCAGCTCTACGAGACCGAGAGATAGTGAGCGTGAGGTTAGGTGGATAGAGAAGCGCAGAGCCCCAGTGTTGCTGTGCCTGTGAAAGCGCTTCCAAGGAACGGTGCTGGCTTGCAAGAGCTTTCAGAGTTAACGCTTTTCCTGTGTGCGGAATTGCTGGACGGTTTCAATGTCTCACCTGTGCTCTCCTTCAGCTGCGAGAGAGGATGAGCCGAAGATGAGGTGGCTAGAGAAGCACAGAGCCCCAACCTTTGTGTAGCTCTGAAAGGCTAGCCAAGGCATGGTTAGATCAAGGAGGAATAGTCAGTGCTAACGCTTTTCCTGTGTGAGGAATTGCTGGACGTTTTCAATTTCGGAGCTCAGCTCTACGAGACGGAGAGATCGTGAGCGTGAGGTTAGGTGGGTAGAGAAGTGCAGAGCCCCAGTGTTGCTGCGCCTGGGAAAGCGCTTCCAAGGAACGGTGCTGGCTTGCAAGAGCTTTCAGTGCTGGCACTTTTCCTGTGTGAGCAATTGCTGGACGTTTTCAGTTTCGGAGCTCAGCTGTACGAGACGGAGAGAGAGTGAGCGTGAGGTTAGGTGGGTAGAGAAGCGCAGAGCCCCAGTGTTGCTGCACTGGTGAAAGCGCTTCCAAGGAACGGTGCTGGCTTGCAAGAGCTTTCAGAATTAACGCTTTTCAGGTGTGCAGAATTGCTGGACAGTTTCAATGTCTCACCTGTGCTCTCCTTCAGCTGCGAGAGAGGATGAGCCGAAGATGAGGTGGCTAGAGAAGCACAGAGCCCCAGCCTTTGTGTGGCTCTGAAAGGCTAGCCAAGGCATGGTTAGATCAAGCAGGAGCATTCAGTGCTGGCACTTTTCCTGTGTGAGGAATTGCTGGACGTTTTCAATTTCGGAGGTCAGCTCTACGAGACGGAGAGATAGTGAGCGTGAGGTTAGGTGGGTAGAGAAGTGCAGAGCCCCAGTGTTGCTGCGTCTCTGAAAGCGCTTCCAAGGAACGGTGCTGGCTTGCAAGAGCTTTCAGTGCTGGCACTTTTCCTGTGTGAGGAATTGCTGGACGTTTTCAGTTTCGGAGCTCAGCTGTACGAGACGGAGAGATCGTGAGCGTGAGGTTAGGTGGGTAGAGAAGCGCAGAGCCCCAGTGTTGCTGCACTGGTGAAAGCGCTTCCAAGGAACGGTGCTGGCTTGCAAGAGCTTTCAGTGCTAACGCTTTACAGGTGTGCGGAATTGCTGGACGGTTTCAATGTCTCACCTGTGCTCTCCTTCAGCTGCGAGAGAGGATGAGCCGAAGATGAGGTGGCTAGAGAAGCACAGAGCCCCAGCCTTTGTGTGGCTCTGAAAGGCTAGCCAAGGCATGGTTAGATCAAGCAGGAGCATTCAGTGCTGGCACTTTTCCTGTGTGAGCAATTGCTGGACGTTTTCAATTTCGGAGGTCAGCTCTACGAGAAGGAGAGATAGTGAGCGTGAGGTTAGGTGGGTAGAGAAGCGCAGAGCCCCAGTGTTGCTGCGCCTCTGAAAGCGCTTCCAAGGAACGGTGCTGGCTTGCAAGAGCTTTCAGTGCTGGCACTTTTCCTGTGTGAGGAATTGCTGGATGTTTTCAATTTCGGAGGTCAGCTCTACGAGACAGAGAGATAGTGAGCGTGACGTTAGGTGGGTAGAGAAGTGCAGAGCCCCAGTGTTGCTGCACCGGTGAAAGCGCTTCCAAGGTACGGTGCTGGCTTGCAAGAGCTTTCAGTGCTAACGCTTTTCAGGTGTGCAGAATTGCTGGACGGTTTCAATGTCTCCCCTGTGCTCTCCTTCAGCTGCGAGAGAGGATGAGCCGAAGATGAGGTGGCTAGAGAAGCACAGAGCCCCAGCCTTTGTGTGGCTCTGAAAGGCTAGCCAAGGCATGCTTAGATCAAGGAGGAATATTCAGTGCTAACGCTTTTCCTGTGTGAGGAATTGCTGGACGTTTTCAATTTCGGCGCTCAGCTCTACGAGACAGAGAGAGAGTGAGCGTGAGGTTAGGTGGGTAGAGAAGCGCAGAGCCCCAGTGTTGCTGCGCCTGGGAAAGCGCTTCCAAGGAACAGTGCTGGCTTGCAAGAGCTTTCAGTGCTAACGCTTTTCAGGTGTGCGGAATTGCTGGACGGTTTCAATGTCTCACCTGTGCTCTCCTTCAGCTGCGAGAGAGGATGAGCCGAAGATGAGGTGGCTAGAGAAGCACAGAGCCCCAGCCTTTGTGTGGCTCTGAAAGACTAGCCAAGGCATGGTTAGATCAAGCAGGAGCCTTCAGTGCTGGCACTTTTCCTGTGTGAGCAATTGCTGGACGTTTTCTATTTCGGAGGTCAGCTCTACGAGACAGAGAGATCGTGAGCGTGAGGTTAGGTGGGTAGAGAAGCGCAGAGCCCCAGTGTTGCTGCGCCTGTGAAAGTGCTTCCAAGGAACGGTGCTGGCTTGCAAGAGCTTTCAGTGCTGGCACTTTTCCTGTGTGAGGAATTGCTGGACGTTTTCAATTTCGGAGCTCAGCTCTACGAGACGGAGAGATAGTGAGCGTGAGGTTAGGTGGGTAGAGAAGCACAGAGCCCCAGTGTAGCTGCGCCTGTGAAAGCACTTCCAAGGAACGGTGCTGGCTTGCAAGAGCTTTCAGTGCTGGCACTTTTCCTGTGTGAGGAATTGCTGGACGTTTTCAATTTCGGAGCTCAGCTCTACGAGACAGAGAGAGAGTGAGCGTGAGGTTAGGTGGGTAGAGAAGTGCAGAGCCCCAGTGTTGCTGCGCCTGTGAAAGCGCTTCCAAGGAACGGTGCTGGCTTGCAAGAGCTTTCAGTGCTAACGCTTTTCAGGTGTGCGGAATTGCTGGACGGTTTCAATGTCTCACCTGTGCTCTCCTTCAGCTGCGAGAGAGGATGAGCCGAAGATGAGGTGGCTAGAGAAGCACAGAGCCCCAGCCTTTGTGTGGCTCTGAAAGGCTAGCCAAGGCATGGTTAGATCAAGGAGGAATAGTCAGTGCTAACGCTTTTCCTGTGTGAGGAATTGCTGGACGTTTTCAATTTTGGAGCTCAGCTCTACGAGAAGGAGAGATCGTGAGCGTGAGGTTAGGTGGGTAGAGAAGCGCAGAGCCCCAGTGTTGCTGCGCCTGTGAAAGCGCTTCCAAGGAACAGTGCTGGCTTGCCAGAGCTTTCAGTGCTAACGCTTTTCAGGTGTGCGGAATTGCTGGACGGTTTCAATGTCTCCCCTGTGCTCTCCTTCAGCTGCGAGAGAGGATGAGCCGAAGATGAGGTGGCTAGAGAAGCACAGAGCCCCAGCCTTTGTGTGGCTCTGAAAGGCTAGCCAAGGCATGGTTAGATCAAGCAGGAGCCTTCAGTGCTGGCACTTTTCCTGTGTGAGCAATTGCTGGACGTTTTCAATTTCGGAGTTCAGCTCTACGAGAAGGAGAGATAGTGAGCGTGAGGTTAGGTGGGTAGAGAAGCGCAGAGCCCCAGTGTTGCTGCACCAGTGAAAGCGCTTCCAAGGAACGGTGCTGGCTTGCAAAAGCTTTCAGTGCTGGCACTTTTCCTGTGTGAGGAATTGCTGGACGTTTTCAATTTCGGAGGTCAGCTCTACGAGACCGAGAGATAGTGAGCGTGAGGTTAGGTGGGTAGAGAAGCGCAGAGCCCCAGTGTTGCTGTGCCTGTGAAAGCGTCTCCAAGCAACGGTGCTGGCTTGCCAGAGCTTTCAGAGTTAACGCTTTTCAGGTGTGCGGAATTGCTGGACGGTTTCAATGTCTCACCTGTGCTCTCCTTCAGCTGCGAGAGAGGATGAGCCGAAGATGAGGTGGCTAGAGAAGCACAGAGCCCCAGCCTTTGTGTGGCTCTGAAAGGCTAGCCAAGGCATGGTTAGATCAAGCAGTAGCATTACGTGCTGGCACTTTTCCTGTGTGAGGAATTGCTGGACGTTTTCAATTTCGGAGCTCAGCTCTACGAGACAGAGAGATAGTGAGCGTGAGGTTAGGTGGGTAGAGAAGCGCAGAGCCCCAGTGTTGCTGCGTCTCTGAAAGCGCTTCCAAGGAACGGTGCTGGCTAGCAAGAGCTTTCAGTGCTGGCACTTTTCCTGTGTGAGCAATTGCTGGATGTTTTCAATTTCGGAGGTGAGCTCTACGAGAAGGAGAGATCGTGAGCGTGAGGTTAGGTGGGTAGAGAAGCGCAGAGCCCCAGTGTTGCTGCACTGGTGAAAGTGCTTCCAAGGAACAGTGCTGGCTTGCAAGAGCTTTCAGTGCTAACGCTTTACAGGTGTGCGGAATTGCTGGACGGTTTCAATGTCTCACCTGTGCTCTCCTTCAGCTGCGAGAGAGGATGAGCCGAAGATGAGGTGGGTAGAGAAGCACAGAGCCCCAGCCTTTGTGTGGCTCTGAAAGGCTAGCCAAGGCATGCTTAGATCAAGCAGGAGCCTTCAGTGCTGGCACTTTTCCTGTGTGAGCAATTGCTGGACGTTTTCAATTTCCGAGGTCAGCTCTACGAGACAGAGAGATCGTGAGCGTGAGGTTAGGTGGGTAGAGAAGCGCAGAGCCCCAGTGTTGCTGCGCCTGGGAAAGCGCTTCCAAGGAACGGTGCTGGCTTGCAAGAGCTTTCAGAGTTAACGCTTTTCAGGTGTGCGGAATTACTGGACGGTTTCAATGTCTCACCTGTGCTCTCCTTCAGCTGCGAGAGAGGATGAGCCGAAGATGAGGTGGCTAGAGAAGCACAGAGCCCCAGCCTTTGTGTAGCTCTGAAAGGCTAGCCAAGGCATGGTTAGATCAAGGAGGAATAGTCAGTGCTAACGCTTTTCCTGTGTGAGGAATTGCTGGACGTTTTCAATTTCGGAGCTCAGCTCTACGAGACGGAGAGAGAGTGAGCGTGAGGTTAGGTGGGTAGAGAAGTGCAGAGCCCCAGTGTTGCTGCGCCTGTGAAAGCGCTTCCAAGGAACGGTGCTGGCTTGCAAGAGCTTTCAGTGCTGGCACTTTTCCTGTGTGAGGAATTGCTGGACGTTTTCAGTTTCGGAGCTCAGCTGTACGAGAAGGAGAGATCGTGAGCGTGAGGTTAGGTGGGTAGAGAAGCGCAGAGCCCCAGTGTTGCTGCACTGGTGAAAGCGCTTCCAAGGAACGGTGCTGGCTTGCAAGAGCTTTCAGTGCTAACGCTTTACAGGTGTGCGGAATTGCTGGACGGTTTCAATGTCTCACCTGTGCTCTCCTTCAGCTGCGAGAGAGGATGAGCCGAAGATGAGGTGGCTAGAGAAGCACAGAGCCCCAGCCTTTGTGTGGCTCTGAAAGGCTAGCCAAGGCATGGTTAGATCAAGCAGGAGCATTCAGTGCTGGCACTTTTCCTGTGTGAGCAATTGCTGGACGTTTTCAATTTCGGAGGTCAGCTCTACGAGACGGAGAGATAGTGAGCGTGAGGTTAGGTGGGTAGAGAAGCGCAGAGCCCCAGTGTTGCTGCGCCTGGGAAAGCGCTTCCAAGGAACGGTGCTGGCTTGCAAGAGCTTTCAGTGCTGGCACTTTTCCTGTGTGAGGAATTGCTGGATGTTTTCAATTTCGGAGGTCAGCTGTACGAGACAGAGAGATAGTGAGCGTGACGTTAGGTGGGTAGAGAAGTGCAGAGCCCCAGTGTTGCTGCGCCTGTGAAAGCGCTTCCAAGGTACGGTGCTGGCTTGCAAGAGCTTTCAGTGCTAACGCTTTTCAGGTGTGCAGAATTGCTGGACGGTTTCAATGTCTCCCCTGTGCTCTCCTTCAGCTGCGAGAGAGGATGAGCCGAAGATGAGGTGGCTAGAGAAGCACAGAGCCCCAGCCTTTGTGTGGCTCTGAAAGGCTAGCCAAGGCATGCTTAGATCAAGGAGGAATATTCAGTGCTAACGCTTTTCCTGTGTGAGGAATTGCTGGACGTTTTCAATTTCGGAGCTCAGCTCTACGAGACAGAGAGAGAGTGAGCGTGAGGTTAGGTGGGTAGAGAAGCGCAGAGCCCCAGTGTTGCTGCGCCTGGGAAAGCGCTTCCAAGGAACAGTGCTGGCTTGCAAGAGCTTTCAGTGCTAACGCTTTTCAGGTGTGCGGAATTGCTGGACGGTTTCAATGTCTCACCTGTGCTCTCCTTCAGCTGCGAGAGAGGATGAGCCGAAGATGAGGTGGCTAGAGAAGCACAGAGCCCCAGCCTTTGTGTGGCTCTGAAAGACTAGCCAAGGCATGGTTAGATCAAGCAGGAGCCTTCAGTGCTGGCACTTTTCCTGTGTGAGCAATTGCTGGACGTTTTCTATTTCGGAGCTCAGCTCTACGAGACAGAGAGATCGTGAGCGTGAGGTTAGGTGGGTAGAGAAGCGCAGAGCCCCAGTGTTGCTGCGCCTGTGAAAGTGCTTCCAAGGAACGGTGCTGGCTTGCAAGAGCTTTCAGTGCTGGCACTTTTCCTGTGTGAGGAATTGCTGGACGTTTTCAATTTCGGAGGTCAGCTCTACGAGACGGAGAGATAGTGAGCGTGAGGTTAGGTGGGTAGAGAAGCACAGAGCCCCAGTGTAGCTGCGCCTGTGAAAGCACTTCCAAGGAACGGTGCTGGCTTGCAAGAGCTTTCAGTGCTGGCACTTTTCCTGTGTGAGGAATTGCTGGACGTTTTCAATTTCGGAGCTCAGCTCTACGAGACGGAGAGAGAGTGAGCGTGAGGTTAGGTGGGTAGAGAAGTGCAGAGCCCCAGTGTTGCTGCGCCTGTGAAAGCGCTTCCAAGGAACGGTGCTGGCTTGCAAGAGCTTTCAGTGCTAACGCTTTTCAGTTGTGCGGAATTGCTGGACGGTTTCAATGTCTCACCTGTGCTCTCCTTCAGCTGCGAGAGAGGATGAGCCGAAGATGAGGTGGCTAGAGAAGCACAGAGCCCCAGCCTTTGTGTGGCTCTGAAAGGCTAGCCAAGGCATGGTTAGATCAAGGAGGAATAGTCAGTGCTAACGCTTTTCCTGTGTGAGGAATTGCTGGACGTTTTCAATTTCGGAGTTCAGCTCTACGAGAAGGAGAGATCGTGAGCGTGAGGTTAGGTGGGTAGAGAAGCGCAGAGCCCCAGTGTTGCTGCGCCTGTGAAAGCGCTTCCAAGGAACGGTGCTGGCTTGCAAGAGCTTTCAGTGCTAACGCTTTTCAGGTGTGCGGAATTGCTGGACGGTTTCAATGTCTCCCCTGTGCTCTCCTTCAGCTGCGAGAGAGGATGAGCCGAAGATGAGGTGGCTAGAGAAGCACAGAGCCCCAGCCTTTGTGTGGCTCTGAAAGGCTAGCCAAGGCATGGTTAGATCAAGCAGGAGCCTTCAGTGCTGGCACTTTTCCTGTGTGAGCAATTGCTGGACGTTTTCAATTTCGGAGGTCAGCTCTACGAGAAGGAGAGAGAGTGAGCGTGAGGTTAGGTGGGTAGAGAAGCGCAGAGCCCCAGTGTTGCTGCACCAGTGAAAGCGCTTCCAAGGAACGGTGCTGGCTTGCAAAAGCTTTCAGTGCTGGCACTTTTCCTGTGTGAGGAATTGCTGGACGTTTTCAATTTCGGAGGTCAGCTCTACGAGAAGGAGAGATAGTGAGCGTGAGGTTAGGTGGGTAGAGAAGCGCAGAGCCCCAGTGTTGCTGTGCCTGTGAAAGCGTCTCCAAGCAACGGTGCTGGCTTGCCAGAGCTTTCAGAGTTAACGCTTTTCAGGTGTGCGGAATTGCTGGACGGTTTCAATGTCTCACCTGTGCTCTCCTTCAGCTGCGAGAGAGGATGAGCCGAAGATGAGGTGGCTAGAGAAGCACAGAGCCCCAGCCTTTGTGTGGCTCTGAAAGGCTAGCCAAGGCATGCTTAGATCAAGCAGGAGCCTTCAGTGCTGGCACTTTTCCTGTGTGAGCAATTGCTGGACGTTTTCAATTTCGGAGCTCAGCTCTACGAGACAGAGAGATCGTGAGCGTGAGGTTAGGTGGGTAGAGAAGCGCAGAGCCCCAGTGTTGCTGCGTCTCTGAAAGCGCTTCCAAGGAACGGTGCTGGCTAGCAAGAGCTTTCAGTGCTGGCACTTTTCCTGTGTGAGGAATTGCTGGACGTTTTCAATTTCGGAGCTCAGCTCTACGAGACGGAGAGATAGTGAGCATGAGGTTAGGTGGGTAGAGAAGCGCAGAGCCCCAGTGTTGCTGCGCCTGTGAAAGCAATTCCAAGGAACGGTGCTGGCTTGCAAGAGCTTTCAGTGCTGGCACTTTTCCTGTGTGAGGAATTGCTGGACGTTTTCAATTTCGGAGCTCAGCTCTACGAGACAGAGAGATAGTGAGCGTGAGGTTAGGTGGGTAGAGAAGTGCAGAGCCCCAGTGTTGCTGCGCCTGGGAAAGCGCTTCCAAGGAACGGTGCTGGCTTGCAAGAGCTTTCAGTGCTAACGCTTTTCAGGTGTGCGGAATTGCTGGACGGTTTCAATGTCTCCCCTGTGCTCTCCTTCAGCTGCGAGAGAGGATGAGCCGAAGATGAGGTGGCTAGAGAAGCACAGAGCCCCAGCCTTTGTGTGGCTCTGAAAGGCTAGCCAAGGCATGGTTAGATCAAGGAGGAATAGTCAGTGCTAACGCTTTTCCTGTGTGAGCAATTGCTGGACGTTTTCAATTTCGGAGCTCAGCTCTACGAGAAGGAGAGATCGTGAGCGTGAGGTTAGGTGGGTAGAGAAGCGCAGAGCCCCAGTGTTGCTGCGCCTGTGAAAGCGCTTCCAAGGAACGGTGCTGGCTTGCAAGAGCTTTCAGTGCTAACGCTTTTCAGGTGTGCAGAATTGCTGGACGGTTTCAATGTCTCCCCTGTGCTCTCCTTCAGCTGCGAGAGAGGATGAGCCGAAGATGAGGTGGCTAGAGAAGCACAGAGCCCCAGCCTTTGTGTGGCTCTGAAAGGCTAGCCAAGGCATGCTTAGATCAAGCAGTAACATTCAGTGCTGGCACTTTTCCTGTGTGAGCAATTGCTGGACGTTTTCAATTTCGGAGTTCAGCTCTACGAGAAGGAGAGATAGTGAGCGTGAGGTTAGGTGGGTAGAGAAGCGCAGAGCCCCAGTGTTGCTGCGCCTGTGAAAGCGCTTCCAAGGAACGGTGCTGGCTTGCAAGAGCTTTCAGTGCTGGCACTTTTCCTGTGTGAGGAATTGCTGGACGTTTTCAATTTCGGAGGTCAGCTCTACGAGACCGAGAGATAGTGAGCGTGAGGTTAGGTGGGTAGAGAAGCGCAGAGCCCCAGTGTTGCTGCGCCTGTGAAAGCGTCTCCAAGCAACGGTGCTGGCTTGCAAGACCTTTCAGAGTTAACGCTTTTCAGGTGTGCGGAATTGCTGGACGGTTTCAATGTCTCACCTGTGCTCTCCTTCAGCTGCGAGAGAGGATGAGCCGAAGATGAGGTGGCTAGAGAAGCACAGAGCCCCAGCCTTTGTGTAGCTCTGAAAGGCTAGCCAAGGCATGGTTAGATCAAGCAGTAGCATTCAGTGCTGGCACTTTTCCTGTGTGAGGAATTGCTGGACGTTTTCAATTTCGGAGCTCAGCTCTACGAGACAGAGAGATAGTGAGCGTGAGGTTAGGTGGGTAGAGAAGCGCAGAGCCCCAGTGTTGCTGCGTCTCTGAAAGCGCTTCCAAGGAACGGTGCTGGCTAGCAAGAGCTTTCAGTGCTGGCACTTTTCCTGTGTGAGGAATTGCTGGACATTTTCAATTTCGGAGCTCAGCTCTACGAGAAGGAGAGATAGTGAGCGTGAGGTTAGGTGGGTAGAGAAGCGCAGAGCCCCAGTGTTGCTGCACTGGTGAAAGTGCTTCCAAGGAACAGTGCTGGCTTGCAAGAGCTTTCAGTGCTAACGCTTTACAGGTGTGCGGAATTGCTGGACGGTTTCAATGTCTCCCCTGTGCTCTCCTTCAGCTGCGAGAGAGGATGAGCCGAAGATGAGGTGGCTAGAGAAGCACAGAGCCCCAGCCTTTGTGTGGCTCTGAAAGGCTAGCCAAGGCATGCTTAGATCAAGCAGTAGCATTCAGTGCTGGCACTTCTCCTGTGTGAGGAATTGCTGGACGTTTTCAATTTCGGAGCTCAGCTCTACGAGAAGGAGAGATAGTGAGCGTGAGGTTAGGTGGGTAGAGAAGCGCAGAGCCCCAGTGTTGCTGCGCCTGTGAAAACGCTTCCAAGGAACGGTGCTGGCTTGCAAGAGCTTTCAGTGCTGGCACTTTTCCTGTGTGAGCAATTGCTGGACGTTTTCAATTTCGGAGCTCAGCTCTACGAGTCAGAGAGAGAGTGAGCGTGAGGTTAGGTGGGTAGAGAAGCGCAGAGCCCCAGTGTTGCTGCGTCTCTGAAAGCGCTTCCAAGGAACGGTGCTGGCTAGCAAGAGCTTTCAGTGCTGGCACTTTTCCTGTGTGAGCAATTGCTGGATGTTTTCAATTTCGGAGGTCAGCTCTACGAGAAGGAGAGATAGTGAGCGTGAGGTTAGGTGGGTAGAGAAGCACAGAGCCCCAGTGTTGCTGCACTGGTGAAAGTGCTTCCAAGGAACAGTGCTGGCTTGCAAGAGCTTTCAGTGCTAACGCTTTTCAGGTGTGCGGAATTGCTGGACGGTTTCAATGTCTCACCTGTGCTCTCCTTCAGGTGCGAGAGAGGATGAGCCGAAGATGAGGTGGCTAGAGAAGCACAGAGCCCCAGCCTTTGTGTGGCTCTGAAAGGCTAGCCAAGGCATCGTTAGATCAAGCAGGAGCATTCAGTGCTGGCACTTTTCCTGTGTGAGGAATTGCTGGATGTTTTCAATTTCGGAGGTCAGCTCTACGAGACGGAGAGATAGTGAGCGTGAGGTTAGGTGGGTAGAGAAGTGCAGAGCCCCAGTGTTGCTGCACCGGTGAAAGCGCTTCCAAGGAACGGTGCTGGCTTGCCAGAGCTTTCAGAGTTAACGCTTTTCAGGTGTGTGGAATTGCAGGACGGTTTCAATGTCTCCCCTGTGCTCTCCTTCAGCTGCGAGAGAGGATGAGCCGAAGATGAGGTGGCTAGAGAAGCACAGAGCCCCAGCCTTTGTGTGGCTCTGAAAGGCTAGCCAAGGCATGCTTAGATCAAGGAGGAATAGTCAGTGCTGGCACTTTTCCTGTGTGAGGAATTGCTGGACGTTTTCAATTTCGGAGTTCAGCTCTACGAGAAGGAGAGACAGTGAGCGTGATGTTAGGTGGGTAGAGAAGCGCAGAGCCCCAGTGTTGCTGCGCCTGTGAAAACGCTTCCAAGGAACGGTGCTGGCTTGCAAGAGCTTTCAGTGCTGGCACTTTTCCTGTGTGAGCAATTGCTGGACGATTTCAATTTCGGAGCTCAGCTCTACGAGACAGAGAGATAGTGAGCGTGAGGTTAGGTGGGTAGAGAAGCGCAGAGCCCCAGTGTTGCTGCACCGGTGAAAGCGCTTCCAAGGAACGGTGCTGGCTTGCAAGAGCTGTCAGAGTTAACGCTTTTCAGGTGTGCAGGATTGCTGGACGGTTTCAATGTCTCACCTGTGCTCTCCTACGACTGCGAGAGAGGATGAGCCGAAGGTGAGGTGGCTAGAGAAGCACAGAGCCCCAGCCTTTGTGTGGCTCTGAAAGGCTAGCCAAGGCATGCTTAGATCAAGCAGTAGCATTCAGTGCTGGCACTTCTCCTGTGTGAGGAATTGCTGGACGTTTTCAATTTCGGAGATCAGCTCTACGAGAAGGAGAGATAGTGAGCGTGAGGTTAGGTGGGTAGAGAAGCGCAGAGCCCCAGTGTTGCTGCGCCTGTGAAAACGCTTCCAAGGAACGGTGCTGGCTTGCAAGAGCTTTCAGTGCTGGCACTTTTCCTGTGTGAGCAATTGCTGGACGTTTTCAATTTCGGAGCTCAGCTCTACGAGTCAGAGAGAGAGTGAGCGTGAGGTTAGGTGGGTAGAGAAGCGCAGAGCCCCAGTGTTGCTGCGTCTCTGAAATCGCTTCCAAGGAACGGTGCTGGCTAGCAAGAGCTTTCAGTGCTGGCACTTTTCCTGTGTGAGCAATTGCTGGATGTTTTCAATTTCGGAGGTCAGCTCTACGAGAAGGAGAGATAGTGAGCGTGAGGTTAGGTGGGTAGAGAAGCACAGAGCCCCAGTGTTGCTGCACTGGTGAAAGTGCTTCCAAGGAACAGTGCTGGCTTGCAAGAGCTTTCAGTGCTAACGCTTTTCAGGTGTGCGGAATTGCTGGACGGTTTCAATGTCTCACCTGTGCTCTCCTTCAGCTGCGAGAGAGGATGAGCCGAAGATGAGGTGGCTAGAGAAGCACAGAGCCCCAGCCTTTGTGTGGCTCTGAAAGGCTAGCCAAGGCATGGTTAGATCAAGCAGGAGCATTCAGTGCTGGCACTTTTCCTGTGTGAGCAATTGCTGGACGTTTTCAATTTCGGAGCTCAGCTCTACGAGAAGGAGAGATAGTGAGCGTGAGGTTAGGTGGGTAGAGAAGCGCAGAGCCCCAGTGTTGCTGCGCCTGTGAAAGCGCTTCCAAGGAACGGTGCTGCATTGCAAGAGCTTTCAGTGCTGGCACTTTTCCTGTGTGAGGAATTGCTGCATGTTTTCAATTTCGGAGGTCAGCTCTACGAGACAGAGAGATAGTGAGCGTGAGGTTAGGTGGGTAGAGAAGTGCAGAGCCCCAGTGTTGCTGCGCCTGTGAAAGCGCTTCCAAGGAACGGTGCTGGCTTTCAAGAGCTTTCAGTGCTAACGCTTTTCAGGTGTGCAGAATTGCTGGACGGTTTCAATGTCTCCCCTGTGCTCTCCTTCAGCTGCGAGAGAGGATGAGCCGAAGATGAGGTGGCTAGAGAAGCACAGAGCCCCAGCCTTTGTGTGACTCTGAAAGGCTAGCCAAGGCATGGTTAGATCAAGGAGGAATAGTCAGTGCTAACGCTTTTCCTGTGTGAGGAATTGCTGGACGTTTTCAATTTCGGAGCTCAGCTCTACGAGACAGAGAGATCGTGAGCGTGAGGTTAGGTGGGTAGAGAAGCGCAGAGCCCCAGTGTTGCTGCGCCTCTGAAAGCACTTCCAAGGAACGGTGCTGGCTTGCAAGAGCTTTCAGTGCTGGCACTTTTCCTGTGTGAGCAATTGCTGGACGTTTTCAATTTCGGAGCTCAGCTCTACGAGACGGACAGATAGTGAGCGTGAGGTTAGGTGGGTAGAGAAGTGCAGAGCCCCAGTGTTGCTGCGCCTGGGAAAGCGCTTCCAAGGAACGGTGCTGGCTTGCAAGAGCTTTCAGAGTTAACGCTTTTCAGGTGTGCGGAATTGCTGGACGGTTTCAATGTCTCCCCTGTGCTCTCCTTCAGCTGCGAGAGAGGATGAGCCGAAGATGAGGTGGCTAGAGAAGCACAGAGCCCCAGCCTTTGTGTGGCTCTGAAAGGCTAGCCAAGGCATGGTTAGATCAAGGAGGAATAGTCAGTGCTAACGCTTTTCCTGTGTGAGGAATTCCTGGACGTTTTCAATTTCGGAGGTCAGCTCTACGAGAAGGAGAGATAGTGAGCGTGAGGTTAGGTGGGTAGAGAAGCGCAGAGCCCCAGTGTTGCTGCGCCTGTGAAAGCGCTTCCAAGGAACGGTGCTGGCTTGCAAGAGCTTTCAGTGCTAACGCTTTTCAGGTGTGCGGAATTGCTGGACGGTTTCAATGTCTCCCCTGTGCTCTCCTTCAGCTGCGAGAGAGGATGAGCCGAAGATGAGGTGGCTAGAGAAGCACAGAGCCCCAGCCTTTGTGTGGCTCTGAAAGGCTAGCCAAGGCATGGTTAGATCAAGCAGGAGCATTCAGTGCTGGCACTTTTCCTGTGTGAGCAATTGCTGGACGTTTTCAATTTCGGAGCTCAGCTCTACGAGAAGGAGAGATAGTGAGCGTGAGGTTAGGTGGGTAGAGAAGCGCAGAGCCCCAGTGTTGCTGCGCCTGTGAAAACGCTTCCAAGGAACGGTGCTGGCTTGCAAGAGCTTTCAGTGCTGGCACTTTTCCTGTGTGAGCAATTGCTGGACGTTTTCAATTTCGGAGCTCAGCTCTACGAGTCAGAGAGAGAGTGAGCGTGAGGTTAGGTGGGTAGAGAAGCGCAGAGCCCCAGTGTTGCTGCGTCTCTGAAAGCGCTTCCAAGGAACGGTGCTGGCTAGCAAGAGCTTTCAGTGCTGGCACTTTTCCTGTGTGAGCAATTGCTGGATGTTTTCAATTTCGGAGGTCAGCTCTACGAGAAGGAGAGATAGTGAGCGTGAGGTTAGGTGGGTAGAGAAGCACAGAGCCCCAGTGTTGCTGCACTGGTGAAAGTGCTTCCAAGGAACAGTTCTGGCTTGCAAGAGCTTTCAGTGCTAACGCTTTACAGGTGTGCGGAATTGCTGGACGGTTTCAATGTCTCACCTGTGCTCTCCTTCAGCTGCGAGAGAGGATGAGCCGAAGATGAGGTGGCTAGAGAAGCACAGAGCCCCAGCCTTTGTGTGGCTCTGAAAGGCTAGCCAAGGCATGCTTAGATCAAGCAGGAGCATTCAGTGCTGGCACTTTTCCTGTGTGAGCAATTGCTGGACGTTTTCAATTTCGGAGCTCAGCTCTACGAGACGGAGAGATAGTGAGCGTGAGGTTAGGTGGGTAGAGAAGCGCAGAGCCCCAGTGTTGCTGCGCCTGTGAAAGCGCTTCCAAGGAATGGTGCTGGCTTGCAAGAGCTTTCAGTGCTGGCACTTTTCCTGTGTGAGGAATTGCTGGATGTTTTCAATTTCGGAGGTCAGCTCTACGAGACAGAGAGATAGTGAGCGTGAGGTTAGGTGGGTAGAGAAGTGCAGAGCCCCAGTGTTGCTGCACCGGTGAAAGCGCTTCCAAGGAACGGTGCTGGCTTGCAAGAGCTTTCAGAGTTAACGCTTTTCAGGTGTGTGGAATTGCAGGACGGTTTCAATGTCTCCCCTGTGCTCTCCTTCAGCTGCGAGAGAGGATGAGCCGAAGATGAGGTGGCTAGAGAAGCACAGAGCCCCAGCCTTTGTGTGGCTCTGAAAGGCTAGCCAAGGCATGCTTAGATCAAGGAGGAATAGTCAGTGCTGGCACTTTTCCTGTGTGAGGAATTGCTGGACGTTTTCAATTTCGGAGTTCAGCTCTACGAGAAGGAGAGACAGTGAGCGTGATGTTAGGTGGGTAGAGAAGCGCAGAGCCCCAGTGTTGCTGCGCCTGTGAAAACGCTTCCAAGGAACGGTGCTGGCTTGCAAGAGCTTTCAGTGCTGGCACTTTTCCTGTGTGAGCAATTGCTGGACGATTTCAATTTCGGAGCTCAGCTCTACGAGACAGAGAGATAGTGAGCGTGAGGTTAGGTGGGTAGAGAAGCGCAGAGCCCCAGTGTTGCTGCACCGGTGAAAGCGCTTCCAAGGAACGGTGCTGGCTTGCAAGAGCTTTCAGAGTTAACGCTTTTCAGGTGTGCAGGATTGCTGGACGGTTTCAATGTCTCACCTGTGCTCTCCTACGACTGCGAGAGAGGATGAGCCGAAGGTGAGGTGGCTAGAGAAGCACAGAGCCCCAGCCTTTGTGTGGCTCTGAAAGGCTAGCCAAGGCATGCTTAGATCAAGCAGTAGCATTCAGTGCTGGCACTTCTCCTGTGTGAGGAATTGCTGGACGTTTTCAATTTCGGAGATCAGCTCTACGAGAAGGAGAGATAGTGAGCGTGAGGTTAGGTGGGTAGAGAAGCGCAGAGCCCCAGTGTTGCTGCGCCTGTGAAAACGCTTCCAAGGAACGGTGCTGGCTTGCAAGAGCTTTCAGTGCTGGCACTTTTCCTGTGTGAGCAATTGCTGGACGTTTTCAATTTCGGAGCTCAGCTCTACGAGTCAGAGAGAGAGTGAGCGTGAGGTTAGGTGGGTAGAGAAGCGCAGAGCCCCAGTGTTGCTGCGTCTCTGAAAGCGCTTCCAAGGAACGGTGCTGGCTAGCAAGAGCTTTCAGTGCTGGCACTTTTCCTGTGTGAGCAATTGCTGGATGTTTTCAATTTCGGAGGTCAGCTCTACGAGAAGGAGAGATAGTGAGCGTGAGGTTAGGTGGGTAGAGAAGCACAGAGCCCCAGTGTTGCTGCACTGGTGAAAGTGCTTCCAAGGAACAGTGCTGGCTTGCAAGAGCTTTCAGTGCTAACGCTTTTCAGGTGTGCGGAATTGCTGGACGGTTTCAATGTCTCACCTGTGCTCTCCTTCAGCTGCGAGAGAGGATGAGCCGAAGATGAGGTGGCTAGAGAAGCACAGAGCCCCAGCCTTTGTGTGGCTCTGAAAGGCTAGCCAAGGCATGGTTAGATCAAGCAGGAGCATTCAGTGCTGGCACTTTTCCTGTGTGAGCAATTGCTGGACGTTTTCAATTTCGGAGCTCAGCTCTACGAGAAGGAGAGATAGTGAGCGTGAGGTTAGGTGGGTAGAGAAGCGCAGAGCCCCAGTGTTGCTGCGCCTGTGAAAGCGCTTCCAAGGAATGGTGCTGGCTTGCAAGAGCTTTCAGTGCTGGCACTTTTCCTGTGTGAGGAATTGCTGCATGTTTTCAATTTCGGAGGTCAGCTCTACGAGACAGAGAGATAGTGAGCGTGAGGTTAGGTGGGTAGAGAAGTGCAGAGCCCCAGTGTTGCTGCGCCTGTGAAAGCGCTTCCAAGGAACGGTGCTGGCTTTCAAGAGCTTTCAGTGCTAACGCTTTTCAGGTGTGCAGAATTGCTGGACGGTTTCAATGTCTCACCTGTGCTCTCCTTCAGCTGCGAGAGAGGATGAGCCGAAGATGAGGTGGCTAGAGAAGCACAGAGCCCCAGCCTTTGTGTGACTCTGAAAGGCTAGCCAAGGCATGGTTAGATCAAGGAGGAATATTCAGTGCTAACGCTTTTCCTGTGTGAGGAATTGCTGGACGTTTTCAATTTCGGAGCTCAGCTCTACGAGAAGGAGAGATCGTGAGCGTGAGGTTAGGTGGGTAGAGAAGCGCAGAGCCCCAGTGTTGCTGCGCCTCTGAAAGCACTTCCAAGGAACGGTGCTGGCTTGCAAGAGCTTTCAGTGCTGGCACTTTTCCTGTGTGAGCAATTGCTGGACGTTTTCAATTTCGGAGCTCAGCTCTACGAGACGGACAGATAGTGAGCGTGAGGTTAGGTGGGTAGAGAAGTGCAGAGCCCCAGTGTTGCTGCGCCTGGGAAAGCGCTTCCAAGGAACGGTGCTGGCTTGCAAGAGCTTTCAGAGTTAACGCTTTTCAGGTGTGCGGAATTGCTGGACGGTTTCAATGTCTCCCCTGTGCTCTCCTTCAGCTGCGAGAGAGGATGAGCCGAAGATGAGGTGGCTAGAGAAGCACAGAGCCCCAGCCTTTGTGTGGCTCTGAAAGGCTAGCCAAGGCATGCTTAGATCAAGGAGGAATAGTCAGTGCTAACGCTTTTCCTGTGTGAGGAATTGCTGGACGTTTTCAATTTCGGAGGTCAGCTCTACGAGAAGGAGAGATAGTGAGCGTGAGGTTAGGTGGGTAGAGAAGCGCAGAGCCCCAGTGTTGCTGCGCCTGTGAAAGCGCTTCCAAGGAACGGTGCTGGCTTGCAAGAGCTTTCAGTGCTAACGCTTTTCAGGTGTGCGGAATTGCTGGACGGTTTCAATGTCTCCCCTGTGCTCTCCTTCAGCTGCGAGAGAGGATGAGCCGAAGATGAGGTGGCTAGAGAAGCACAGAGCCCCAGCCTTTGTGTGGCTCTGAAAGGCTAGCCAAGGCATGGTTAGATCAAGCAGGAGCATTCAGTGCTGGCACTTTTCCTGTGTGAGCAATTGCTGGACGTTTTCAATTTCGGAGCTCAGCTCTACGAGAAGGAGAGACCGTGAGCGTGAGGTTAGGTGGGTAGAGAAGAGCAGAGCCCCAGTGTTGCTGCGCCTGTGAAAGCGCTTCCAAGGAATGGTGCTGGCTTGCAAGAGCTTTCAGTGCTGGCACTTTTCCTGTGTGAGCAATTGCTGGACGTTTTCAATTTCGGAGCTCAGCTCTACGAGACGGAGAGATCGTGAGCGTGAGGTTAGGTGGGTAGAGAAGCGCAGAGCCCCAGTGTTGCTGCGCCTGTGAAAGCGTCTCCAAGCAACGGTGCTGGCTTGCCAGAGCTTTCAGAGTTAACGCTTTTCAGGTGTGCGGAATTACTGGCCGGTTTCAATGTCTCACCTGTGCTCTCCTTCAGCTGCGAGAGAGGATGAGCCGAAGATGAGGTGGCTAGAGAAGCACAGAGCCCCAGCCTTTGTGTAGCTCTGAAAGGCTAGCCAAGGCATGGTTAGATCAAGCAGTAGCATTCAGTGCTGGCACTTTTCCTGTGTGAGGAATTGCTGGACGTTTTCAATTTCGGAGTTCAGCTCTACGAGAAGGAGAGATAGTGAGCGTGAGGTTAGGTGGGTAGAGAAGCGCAGAGCCCCAGTGTTGCTGCACCGGTGAAAGCGCTTCCAAGGAACGGTGCTGGCTTGCAAGAGCTTTCAGTGCTGACACTTTTCCTGTGTGAGCAATGGTTGGACGATTTCAATTTCGGAGCTCAGCTCTACGAGACAGAGAGATAGTGAGCGTGAGGTTAGGTGGGTAGAGAAGTGCAGAGCCCCAGTGTTGCTGCACCGGTGAAAGCGCTTCCAAGGAACGGTGCTGGCTTGCAAGAGCTTTCAGAGTTAAAGCTTTTCAGGTGTGCGGAATTGCTGGACGGTTTCAATGTCTCCCCTGTGCTCTCCTTCAGCTGCGAGAGAGGATGAGCCGAAGATGAGGTGGCTAGAGAAGCACAGAGCCCCAGCCTTTGTGTGGCTCTGAAAGGCTAGCCAAGGCATGGTTAGATCAAGGAGGAATAGTCAGTGCTGGCACTTTTCCTGTGTGAGGAATTGCTGGACGTTTTCAATTTCGGAGTTCAGCTCTACGAGAAGGAGAGACAGTGAGCGCGATGTTAGGTGGGTAGAGAAGCGCAGAGCCCCAGTGTTGCTGCGCCTGTGAAAACGCTTCCAAGGAACGGTGCTGGCTTGCAAGAGCTTTCAGTGCTGGCACTTTTCCTGTGTGAGCAATTGCTGGACGATTTCAATTTCGGAGCTCAGCTCTACGAGAAGGAGAGATAGTGAGCGTGAGGTTAGGTGGGTAGAGAAGCGCAGAGCCCCAGTGTTGCTGCACCGGTGAAAGCACTTCCAAGGAACGGTGCTGGCTTGCAAGAGCTTTCAGAGTTAACGCTTTTCAGGTGTGCAGGATTGCTGGACGGTTTCAATGTCTCACCTGTGCTCTCCTACGACTGCGAGAGAGGATGAGCCGAAGGTGAGGTGGCTAGAGAAGCACAGAGCCCCAGCCTTTGTGTGGCTCTGAAAGGCTAGCCAAGGCATGCTTAGATCAAGCAGTAGCATTCAGTGCTGGCACTTCTCCTGTGTGAGGAATTGCTGGACGTTTTCAATTTCGGAGGTCAGCTCTACGAGAAGGAGAGATCGTGAGCGTGAGGTTAGGTGGGTAGAGAAGCGCAGAGCCCCAGTGTTGCTGCGCCTGTGAAAGCGCTTCCAAGGAACGGTGCTGGCTTGCAAGAGCTTTCAGAGTTAACGCTTTTCAGGTGTGCGGAATTGCTGGACGGTTTCAATGTCTCCCCTGTGCTCTCCTTCAGCTGCGAGAGAGGATGAGCCGAAGATGAGGTGGCTAGAGAAGCACAGAGCCCCAGCCTTTGTGTGGCTCTGAAAGGCTAGCCAAGGCATGTTTAGATCAAGCAGGAGCATTCAGTGCTGGCACTTTTCCTGTGCGAGCAATTGCTGGACGTTTTCAATTTCGGAGGTCAGCTCTACGAGGAGAGATAGTGAGCGTGAGGTTAGGTGGGTAGAGAAGCGCAGAGCCCCAGTGTTGCTGCGCCTGTGAAAGCGCTTCCAAGGAATGGTGCTGGCTTGCAAGAGCTTTCAGTGCTGGCACTTTTCCTGTGTGAGCAATTGATGGACGATTTCAATTTCGGATCTCAGCTCTACGAGACGGAGAGATAGTGAGCGTGAGGTTAGGTGGGTAGAGAAGCGCAGAGCCCCAGTGTTGCTGCACCGGTGAAAGCGCTTCCAAGGAACGGTGCTGGCTTGCCAGAGCTTTCAGTGCTAACGCTTTTCAGGTGTGCGGAATTGCTGGACGGTTTCAATGTCTCACCTGTGCTCTCCTTCAGCTGCGAGAGAGGATGAGCCGAAGATGAGGTGGCTAGAGAAGCACAGAGCCCCAGCCTTTGTGTGGCTCTGAAAGGCTAGCCAAGGCATGGTTAGATCAAGCAGTAGCATTCAGTGCTGGCACTTTTCCTGTGTGAGCAATTGCTGGACGTTTTCAATTTCGGAGCTCAGCTCTACGAGAAGGAGAGATAGTGAGCGTGAGGTTAGGTGGGTAGAGAAGCGCAGAGCCCCAGTGTTGCTGCGCCTGTGAAAGCGCTTCCAAGGAACGGTGCTGGCTTGCAAGAGCTTTCAGTGCTAACGCTTTTCAGGTGTGCGGAATTGCTGGACGGTTTCAATGTCTCACCTATGCTCTCCTTCAGCTGCGAGAGAGGATGAGCCGAAGATGAGGTGGCTAGAGAAGCACAGAGCCCCAGCCTTTGTGTGGCTCTGAAAGGCTAGGCAAGGCATCGTTAGATCAAGCAGGAGCCTTCAGTGCTGGCACTTTTCCTGTGTGAGCAATTGCTGGACGTTTTCAATATCGGAGCTCAGCTCTACGAGAAGGAGAGATCGTGAGCGTGAGGTTAGGTGGGTAGAGAAGCGCAGAGCCCCAGTGTTGCTGCGCCTGTGAAAGCGCTTCCAAGGAATGGTGCTGGCTTGCAAGAGCTTTCAGTGCTGGCACTTTTCCTGTGTGAGCAATTGCTGGACGTTTTCAATTTCGGAGTTCAGCTCTACGAGAAGGAGAGATAGTGAGCGTGAGGTTAGGTGGGTAGAGAAGCGCAGAGCCCCAGTGTTGCTGCACCAGTGAAAGCGCTTCCAAGGAACGGTGCTGGCTTGCAAGAGCTTTCAGCGCTGGCACTTTTCCTGTGTGAGCAATTGCTGGACGTTTTCAATTTCGGAGCTCAGCTCTACGAGACGGAGAGATAGTGAGCGTGAGGTTAGGTGGGTAGAGAAGCGCAGAGCCCCAGTGTTTCTGTGCCTGTGAAAGCGTCTCCAAGGAACGGTGCTGGCTTGCAAGAGCTTTCAGAGTTAACGCTTTTCAGGTGTGCGGAATTGCTGGACGGTTTCAATGTCTCACCTGTGCTCTCCTTCAGCTGCGAGAGAGGATGAGCCGAAGATGAGGTGGCTAGAGAAGCACAGAGCCCCAGCCTTTGTGTGGCTCTGAAAGGCTAGCCAAGGCATGCTTAGATCAAGCAGTAGCATTCAGTGCTGGCACTTTTCCTGTGTGAGCAATTGCTGGACGTTTTCAATTTCGGAGCTCAGCTCTACGAGACGGAGAGATAGTGAGCGTGAGGTTAGGTGGGTAGAGAAGCGCAGAGCCCCAGTGTTGCTGCGCCTGTGAAAGCGCTTCCAAGGAACGGTGCTGGCTTGCAAGAGCTTTCAGTGCTGGCACTTTTCCTGTGTGAGCAATTGCTGGATGTTTTCAATTTCGGAGCTCAGCTCTACGAGAAGGAGAGATAGTGAGCGTGAGGTTAGGTGGGTAGAGAAGTGCAGAGCCCCAGTGTTGCTGCGCCTGTGAAAGCGCTTCCAAGGAACGGTGCTGGCTTGCAAGAGCTTTCAGAGTTAACGCTTTTCAGGTGTGCGGAATTGCTGGACGGTTTCAATGTCTCACCTGTGCTCTCCTTCAGCTGCGAGAGAGGATGAGCCGAAGATGAGGTGGCTAGAGAAGCACAGAGCCCCAGCCTTTGTGTGGCTCTGAAAGGCTAGCCAAGGCACGGTTAGATCAAGGAGGAATATTCAGTGCTAACGCTTTTCCTGTGTGAGGAATTGCTGGACGTTTTCAATTTCGGAGCTCAGCTCTACGAGACAGAGAGATAGTGAGCGTGATGTTAGGTGGGTAGAGAAGCACAGAGCCCCAGTGTTGCTGCGCCTGTGAAAGCGCTTCCAAGGAACGGTGCTGGCTTGCAAGAGCTTTCAGTGCTAACGCTTTTCAGGTGTGCGGAATTGCTGGACGGTTTCAATGTCTCACCTATGCTCTCCTTCAGCTGCGAGAGAGGATGAGCCGAAGATGAGGTGGCTAGAGAAGCACAGAGCCCCAGCCTTTGTGTGGCTCTGAAAGGCTAGCCAAGGCATCGTTAGATCAAGCAGGAGCCTTCAGTGCTGGCACTTTTCCTGTGTGAGCAATTGCTGGACGTTTTCAATATCGGAGCTCAGCTCTACGAGAAGGAGAGATCGTGAGCGTGAGGTTAGGTGGGTAGAGAAGCGCAGAGCCCCAGTGTTGCTGCGCCTGTGAAAGCGCTTCCAAGGAATGGTGCTGGCTTGCAAGAGCTTTCAGTGCTGGCACTTTTCCTGTGTGAGCAATTGCTGGACGTTTTCAATTTCGGAGCTCAGCTCTACGAGACGGAGAGATCGTGAGCGTGAGGTTAGGTGGGTAGAGAAGCGCAGAGCCCCAGTGTTGCTGCGCCTGTGAAAGCGTCTCCAAGGAACGGTGCTGGCTTGCAAGAGCTTTCAGAGTTAACGCTTTCCCTGTGTGCGGAATTACTGGACGGTTTCAATGTCTCACCTGTGCTCTCCTTCAGCTGCGAGAGAGGATGAGCCGAAGATGAGGTGGCTAGAGAAGCACAGAGCCCCAGCCTTTGTGTAGCTCTGAAAGGCTAGCCAAGGCATGCTTAGATCAAGCAGTAGCATTCAGTGCTGGCACTTTTCCTGTGTGAGGAATTGCTGGACGTTTTCAATTTCGGAGTTCAGCTCTACGAGAAGGAGAGATAGTGAGCGTGAGGTTAGGTGGGTAGAGAAGCGCAGAGCCCCAGTGTTGCTGCACCGGTGAAAGCGCTTCCAAGGAACGGTGCTGGCTTGCAAGAGCTTTCAGTGCTGACACTTTTCCTGTGTGAGCAATTGCTGGACGATTTCAATTCCGGAGCTCAGCTCTACGAGACAGAGAGATAGTGAGCGTGAGGTTAGGTGGGTAGAGAAGTGCAGAGCCCCAGTGTTGCTGCACCGGTGAAAGCGCTTCCAAGGAACGGTGCTGGCTTGCAAGAGCTTTCAGAGTTAACGCTTTTCAGGTGTGTGGAATTGCAGGACGGTTTCAATGTCTCACCTGTGCTCTCCTTCAGCTGCGAGAGAGGATGAGCCGAAGATGAGGTGGCTAGAGAAGCACAGAGCCCCAGCCTTTGTGTGGCTCTGAAAGGCTAGCCAAGGCATCGTTAGATCAAGGAGGAATAGTCAGTGCTGGCACTTTTCCTGTGTGAGGAATTGCTGGACGTTTTCAATTTCGGAGTTCAGCTCTATGAGAAGGAGAGACAGTGAGCGTGATGTTAGGTGGGTAGAGAAGCGCAGAGCCCCAGTGTTGCTGCGCCTGGGAAAGCGCTTCCAAGGAACGGTGCTGGCTTGCAAGAGCTTTCAGTGCTGGCACTTTTCCTGTGTGAGCAATTGCTGGACGATTTCAATTTCGGAGCTCAGCTCTACGAGACAGAGAGATAGTGAGCGTGAGGTTAGGTGGGTAGAGAAGTGCAGAGCCCCAGTGTTGCTGCACCGGTGAAAGCGCTTCCAAGGAACGGTGCTGGCTTGCAAGAGCTTTCAGAGTTAACGCTTTTCAGGTGTGTGGAATTGCAGGACGGTTTCAATGTCTCCCCTGTGCTCTCCTTCAGCTGCGAGAGAGGATGAGCCGAAGATGAGGTGGCTAGAGAAGCACAGAGCCCCAGCCTTTGTGTGGCTCTGAAAGGCTAGCCAAGGCATGGTTAGATCAAGGAGGAATAGTCAGTGCTGGCACTTTTCCTGTGTGAGGAATTGCTGGACGTTTTCAATTTCGGAGTTCAGCTCTACGAGAAGGAGAGACAGTGAGCGTGATGTTAGGTGGGTAGAGAAGCGCAGAGCCCCAGTGTTGCTGCGCCTGTGAAAACGCTTCCAAGGAATGGTGCTGGCTTGCAAGAGCTTTCAGTGCTGGCACTTTTCCTGTGTGAGCAATTGCTGGACGATTTCAATTTCGGAGCTCAGCTCTACGAGACAGAGAGATAGTGAGCGTGAGGTTAGGTGGGTAGAGAAGCGCAGAGCCCCAGTGTTGCTGCACCGGTGAAAGCGCTTCCAAGGAACGGTGCTGGCTTGCAAGAGCTTTCAGAGTTAACGCTTTTCAGGTGTGCAGGATTGCTGGACGGTTTCAATGTCTCACCTGTGCTCTCCTTCAGCTGCGAGAGAGGATGAGCCGAAGGTGAGGTGGCTAGAGAAGCACAGAGCCCCAGCCTTTGTGTGGCTCTGAAAGGCTAGCCAAGGCATGGTTAGATCAAGCAGTAGCATTCAGTGCTGGCACTTCTCCTGTGTGAGGAATTGCTGGACGTTTTCAATTTCGGAGGTCAGCTCTACGAGAAGGAGAGATCGTGAGCGTGAGGTTAGGTGGGTAGAGAAGCGCAGAGCCCCAGTGTTGCTGCGCCTGTCAAAGCGCTTCCAAGGAACGGTGCTGGCTTGCCAGAGCTTTCAGTGCTAACGCTTTTCAGGTGTGCAGAATTGCTGGACGGTTTCAATGTCTCACCTGTGCTCTCCTTCATCTGCGAGAGAGGATGAGCCGAAGAAGAGGTGGCTAGAGAAGCACAGAGCCCCAGCCTTTGTGTGGCTCTGAAAGGCTAGCCAAGGCATGGTTAGATCAAGCAGGAGCATTCAGTGCTGGCACTTTTCCTGTGTGAGCAATTGCTGGACGTTTTCAATTTCGGAGGTCAGCTCTACGAGAAGGAGAGACAGTGAGCGTGATGTTAGGTGGGTAGAGAAGCGCAGAGCCCCAGTGTTGCTGCGCCTGTGAAAACGCTTCCAAGGAATGGTGCTGGCTTGCAAGAGCTTTCAGTGCTGGCACTTTTCCTGTGTGAGCAATTGCTGGACGATTTCAATTTCGGAGCTCAGCTCTACGAGACAGAGAGATAGTGAGCGTGAGGTTAGGTGGGTAGAGAAGCGCAGAGCCCCAGTGTTGCTGCAGCGGTGAAAGCGCTTCCAAGGAACGGTGCTGGCTTGCAAGAGCTTTCAGAGTTAACGCTTTTCAGGTGTGCAGGATTGCTGGACGGTTTCAATGTCTCACCTGTGCTCTCCTTCATCTGCGAGAGAGGATGAGCCGAAGAAGAGGTGGCTAGAGAAGCACAGAGCCCCAGCCTTTGTGTGGCTCTGAAAGGCTAGCCAAGGCATGGTTAGATCAAGCAGGAGCATTCAGTGCTGGCACTTTTCCTGTGTGAGCAATTGCTGGACGTTTTCAATTTCGGAGGTCAGCTCTACGAGGAGAGATAGTGAGCGTGAGGTTAGGTGGGTAGAGAAGCGCAGAGCCCCAGTGTTGCTGCGCCTGTGAAAGCGCTTCCAAGGAATGGTGCTGGCTTGCAAGAGCTTTCAGTGCTGGCACTTTTCCTGTGTGAGCAATTGCTGGACGATTTCAATTTCGGATCTCAGCTCTACGAGACGGAGAGATAGTGAGCGTGAGGTTAGGTGGGTAGAGAAGCGCAGAGCCCCAGTGTTGCTGCGCCTGGGAAAGCGCTTCCAAGGAACGGTGCTGGCTTGCAAGAGCTTTCTGTGCTAACGCTTTTCAGGTGTGCGGAATTGCTGGACGGTTTCAATGTCTCACCTGTGCTCTCCTTCAGCTGCGAGAGAGGATGAGCCGAAGATGAGGTGGCTAGAGAAGCACAGAGCCCCAGCCTTTGTGTGGCTCTGAAAGGCTAGCCAAGGCATGGTTAGATCAAGCAGTAGCATTCAGTGCTGGCACTTTTCCTGTGTGAGGAATTGCTGGACGTTTTCAATTTCGGAGCTCAGCTCTACGAGAAGGAGAGATAGTGAGCGTGAGGTTAGGTGGGTAGAGAAGCGCAGAGCCCCAGTGTTGCTGCGCCTGTGAAAGCGCTTCCAAGGAACGGTGCTGGCTTGCAAGAGCTTTCAGTGCTAACGCTTTTCAGGTGTGCGGAATTACTGGACGGTTTCAATGTCTCACCTGTGCTCTCCTTCAGCTGCGAGAGAGGATGAGCCGAAGATGAGGTGGCTAGAGAAGCACAGAGCCCCAGCCTTTGTGTGGCTCTACAAGGCTAGCCAAGGCATGGTTAGATCAAGGAGGAATAGTCAGTGCTAACGCTTTTCCTGTGTGAGCAATTCCTGGACGTTTTCAATTTCGGAGCTCAGCTCTACGAGAAGGAGAGATCGTGAGCGTGAGGTTAGGTGGGTAGAGAAGCGCAGAGCCCCAGTGTTGCTGCGCCTATGAAAGCGCTTCCAAGGAACGGTGCTGGCTTGCAAGAGCTTTCAGTGCTAACGCTTTTCAGGTGTGCGGAATTGCTGGACGGTTTCAATGTCTCCCCTGTGCTCTCCTTCAGCTGCGAGAGAGGATGAGCCGAAGATGAGGTGGCTAGAGAAGCACAGAGCCCCAGCCTTTGTGTGGCTCTGAAAGGCTAGCCAAGGCATGGTTAGATCAAGCAGGAGCATTCAGTGCTGGCACTTTTCCTTTGTGAGCAATTGCTGGACGTTTTCAATTTCGGAGCTCAGCTCTACGAGACTGAGAGATAGTGAGCGTGAGGTTAGGTGGGTAGAGAAGCGCAGAGCCCCAGTGTTGCTGCGCCTGTGAAAGCGCTTCCAAGGAACGGTGCTGGCTTGCAAGAGCATTCAGTGCTGGCACTTTTCCTGTGTGAGCAATTGCTGGACGTTTTCAATATCGGAGCTCAGCTCTACGAGAAGGAGAGATCGTGAGCGTGAGGTTAGGTGGGTAGAGAAGTGCAGAGCCCCAGTGTTGCTGCGCCTGTGAAAGCGCTTCCAAGGAATGGTGCTGGCTTGCAAGAGCTTTCAGTGCTGGCACTTTTCCTGTGTGAGCAATTGCTGGACGTTTTCAATTTCGGAGCTCAGCTCTTCGAGACGGAGAGATCGTGAGCGTGAGGTTAGGTGGGTAGAGAAGCGCAGAGCCCCAGTGTTGCTGCGCCTGTGAAAGCGTCTCCAAGGAACGGTGCTGGCTTGCAAGAGCTTTCAGAGTTAACGCTTTTCCTGTGTGCGGAATTACTGGACGGTTTCAATGTCTCACCTGTGCTCTCCTTCAGCTGCGAGAGAGGATGAGCCGAAGATGAGGTGGCTAGAGAAGCACAGAGCCCCAGCCTTTGTGTGGCTCTGAAAGGCTAGCCAAGGCATGGTTAGATCAAGCAGTAGCATTCAGTGCTGGCACTTTTCCTGTGTGAGCAATTGCTGGACGTTTTCAATTTCGGAGTTCAGCTCTACGAGAAGGAGAGATAGTGAGCGTGATGTTAGGTGGGTAGAGAAGCGCAGAGCCCCAGTGTTGCTGCACCGGTGAAAGCGCTTCCAAGGAACGGTGCTGGCTTGCAAGAGCTTTCAGTGCTGACACTTTTCCTGTGTGAGCAATTGCTGGACGATTTCAATTTCGGAGCTCAGCTCTACGAGACAGAGAGATAGTGAGCGTGAGGTTAGGTGGGTAGAGAAGTGCAGAGCCCCAGTGTTGCTGCACCGGTGAAAGCGCTTCCAAGGAACGGTGCTGGCTTGCAAGAGCTTTCAGAGTTAACGCTTTTCAGGTGTGTGGAATTGCAGGACGGTTTCAATGTCTCCCCTGTGCTCTCCTTCAGCTGCGAGAGAGGATGAGCCGAAGATGAGGTGGCTAGAGAAGCACAGAGCCCCAGCCTTTGTGTGGCTCTGAAAGGCTAGCCAAGGCATGGTTAGATCAAGGAGGAATAGTCAGTGCTGGCACTTTTCCTGTGTGAGGAATTGCTGGACGTTTTCAATTTCGGAGTTCAGCTCTACGAGGAGAGACAGTGAGCGTGATGTTAGGTGGGTAGAGAAGCGCAGAGCCCTAGTGTTGCTGCGCCTGTGAAAACGCTTCCAAGGAACGGTGCTGGCTTGCAAGAGCTTTCAGTGCTGGCACTTTTCCTCTGTGAGCAATTGCTGGACGATTTCAATTTCGGAGCTCAGCTCTACGAGACAGAGAGATAGTGAGCGTGAGGTTAGGTGGGTAGAGAAGTGCAGAGCCCCAGTGTTGCTGCAGCGGTGAAAGCACTTCCAAGGAACGGTGCTGGCTTGCAAGAGCTTTCAGAGTTAACGCTTTTCAGGTGTGCAGGATTGCTGGACGGTTTCAATGTCTCACCTGTGCTCTCCTTCAGCTGCGAGAGAGGATGAGCCGAAGGTGAGGTGGCTAGAGAAGCACAGAGCCCCAGCCTTTGTGTGGCTCTGAAAGGCTAGCCAAGGCATGGTTAGATCAAGCAGTAGCATTCAGTGCTGGCACTTTTCCTGTGTGAGGAATTGCTGGACGTTTTCAATTTCGGAGGTCAGCTCTACGAGAAGGAGAGATCGTGAGCGTGAGGTTAGGTGGGTAGAGAAGCGCAGAGCCCCAGTGTTGCTGCGCCTGTCAAAGCGCTTCCAAGGAATGGTGCTGGCTTGCCAGAGCTTTCAGTGCTAACGCTTTTCAGGTGTGCAGAATTGCTGGACGGTTTCAATGTCTCCCCTGTGCTCTCCTTCATCTGCGAGAGAGGATGAGCCGAAGAAGAGGTGGCTAGAGAAGCACAGAGCCCCAGCCTTTGTGTGGCTCTGAAAGGCTAGCCAAGGCATGGTTAGATCAAGCAGGAGCCTTCAGTGCTGGCACTTTTCCTGTGTGAGGAATTGCTGGACGTTTTCAATTTCGGAGGTCAGCTCTACGAGACGGAGAGATCGTGAGCGTGAGGTTAGGTGGGTAGAGAAGCGCAGAGCCCCAGTGTTGCTGCGCCTGTGAAAGCGCTTCCAAGGAACGGTGCTGGCTTGCAAGAGCTTTCAGTGCTAACGCTTTTCAGGTGTGCGGGATTGCTGGACGGTTTCAATGTCTCACCTGTGCTCTCCTTCAGCTGCGAGAGAGGATGAGCCGAAGATGAGGTGGCTAGAGAAGCACAGAGCCCCAGCCTTTGTGTGGCTCTGAAAGGCTAGCCAAGGCATGGTTAGATCAAGCAGTAGCATTCAGTGCTGGCACTTCTCCTGTGTGAGCAATTGCTGGACGTTTTCAATTTCGGATCTCAGCTCTACGAGAAGGAGAGATAGTGAGCGTGAGGTTAGGTGGGTAGAGAAGCGCAGAGCCCCAGTGTTGCTGCGCCTGTGAAAGCGCTTCCAAGGAACGGTGCTGGCTTGCAAGAGCTTTCAGTGCTAACGCTTTTCAGGTGTGCGGAATTGCTGGACGGTTTCAATGTCTCACCTGTGCTCTCCTTCAGCTGCGAGAGAGGATGAACCGAAGATGAGGTGGCTAGAGAAGCACAGAGCCCCAGCCTTTGTGTGGCTCTGAAAGGCTAGCCAAGGCATGGTTAGATCAAGCAGTAGCATTCAGTGCTGGCACTTTTCCTGTGTGAGGAATTGCTGGACGTTTTCAATTTCGGAGCTCAGCTCTACGAGACGGAGAGAGAGTGAGCGTGAGGTTAGGTGGGTAGAGAAGCGCAGAGCCCCAGTGTTCCTGCACCGGTGAAGGCGCTTCCAAGGAACGGTGCTGGCTTGCAAGAGCTTTCAGAGTTAACGCTTTTCAGGTGTGCGGAATTGCTGGACGGTTTCAATGTCTCACCTGTGCTCTCCTTCAGCTGCGAGAGAGGATGAGCCGAAGATGAGGTGGCTAGAGAAGCACAGAGCCCCAGCCTTTGTGTGGCTCTGAAAGGCTAGCCAAGGCATGGTTAGATCAAGCAGTAGCATTCAGTGCTGGCACTTCTCCTGTGTGAGCAATTGCTGGACGTTTTCAATTTCGGATCTCAGCTCTACGAGAAGGAGAGATAGTGAGCGTGAGGTTAGGTGGGTAGAGAAGCGCAGAGCCCCAGTGTTGCTGCGCCTGTGAAAGCGCTTCCAAGGAACGGTGCTGGCTTGCAAGAGCTTTCAGTGCTAACGCTTTTCAGGTGTGCGGAATTGCTGGACGGTTTCAATGTCTCACCTATGCTCTCCTTCAGCTGCGAGAGAGGATGAGCCGAAGATGAGGTGGCTAGAGAAGCACAGAGCCCCAGCCTTTGTGTGGCTCTGAAAGGCTAGCCAAGGCATCGTTAGATCAAGCAGGAGCCTTCAGTGCTGGCACTTTTCCTGCGTGAGCAATTGCTGGACGTTTTCAATTTCGGAGCTCAGCTCTACGAGAAGGAGAGATCGTGAGCGTGAGGTTAGGTGGGTAGAGAAGCGCAGAGCCCCAGTGTTGCTGCGCCTGTGAAAGCGCTTCCAAGGAATGGTGCTGGCTTGCAAGAGCTTTCAGTGCTGGCACTTTTCCTGTGTGAGCAATTGCTGGACGTTTTCAATTTCGGAGCTCAGCTCTACGAGACGGAGAGATCGTGAGCGTGAGGTTAGGTGGGTAGAGAAGCGCAGAGCCCCAGTGTTGCTGCACCGGTGAAAGCGCTTCCAAGGAACGGTGCTGGCTTGCAAGAGCTTTCAGAGTTAACGCTTTTCAGGTGTGCGGAATTGCTGGACGGTTTCAATGTCTCACCTGTGCTCTCCTTCAGCTGCGAGAGAGGATGAGCCGAAGATGAGGTGGCTAGAGAAGCACAGAGCCCCAGCCTTTGTGTGGCTCTGAAAGGCTAGCCAAGGCATGCTTAGATCAAGCAGTAGCATTCAGTGCTGGCACTTTTCCTGTGTGAGGAATTGCTGGACGTTTTCAATTTCGGAGCTCAGCTCTACGAGACGGAGAGAGAGTGAGCGTGAGGTTAGGTGGGTAGAGAAGCGCAGAGCCCCAGTGTTGCTGCACCGGTGAAAGCGCTTCCAAGGAGCGGTGCTGGCTTGCCAGAGCTTTCTGTGCTAACGCTTTTCAGGTGTGCGGAATTGCTGGACGGTTTCAATGTCTCACCTGTGCTCTCCTTCAGCTGCGAGAGAGGATGAGCCGAAGATGAGGTGGCTAGAGAAGCACAGAGCCCCAGCCTTTGTGTGGCTCTGAAAGGCTAGCCAAGGCATGCTTAGATCAAGCAGTAGCATTCAGTGCTGGCACTTTTCCTGTGTGAGGAATTGCTGGACGTTTTCAATTTCGGAGCTCAGCTCTACGAGACAGAGAGATAGTGAGCGTGAGGTTAGGTGGGTAGAGAAGCGCAGAGCCCCAGTGTTGCTGCGCCTGTGAAAGCGCTTCCAAGGAACGGTGCTGGCTTGCAAGAGCTTTCAGAGTTAACGCTTTTCAGGTGTGCGGGATTGCTGGACGGTTTCAATGTCTCACCTGTGCTCTCCTTCAGCTGCGAGAGAGGATGAGCCGAAGATGAGGTGGCTAGAGAAGCACAGAGCCCCAGCCTTTGTGTGGCTCTGAAAGGCTAGCCAAGGCATGGTTAGATCAAGCAGGAGCATTCAGTGCTGGCACTTTTCCTGTGTGAGCAATTGCTGGACGTTTTCAATTTCGGAGGTCAGCTCTACGAGGAGAGATAGTGAGCGTGAGGTTAGGTGGGTAGAGAAGCGCAGAGCCCCAGTGTTGCTGCGCCTGTGAAAGCGCTTCCAAGGAATGGTGCTGGCTTGCAAGAGCTTTCAGTGCTGGCACTTTTCCTGTGTGAGCAATTGCTGGACGATTTCAATTTCGGATCTCAGCTCTACGAGACGGAGAGATAGTGAGCGTGAGGTTAGGTGGGTAGAGAAGCGCAGAGCCCCAGTGTTGCTGCACCGGTGAAAGCGCTTCCAAGGAACGGTGCTGGCTTGCCAGAGCTTTCTGTGCTAACGCTTTTCAGGTGTGCGGAATTGCTGGACGGTTTCAATGTCTCACCTGTGCTCTCCTTCAGCTGCGAGAGAGGATGAGCCGAAGATGAGGTGGCTAGAGAAGCACAGAGCCCCAGCCTTTGTGTGGCTCTGAAAGGCTAGCCAAGGCATGGTTAGATCAAGCAGGAGCATTCAGTGCTGGCACTTTTCCTGTGTGAGGAATTGCTGGACGTTTTCAATTTCGGAGCTCAGCTCTACGAGAAGGAGAGATAGTGAGCGTGAGGTTAGGTGGGTAGAGAAGCGCAGAGCCCCAGTGTTGCTGCGCCTGTGAAAGCGCTTCCAAGGAACGGTGCTGGCTTGCAAGAGCTTTCAGTGCTAACGCTTTTCAGGTGTGCGGGATTGCTGGACGGTTTCAATGTCTCACCTGTGCTCTCCTTCAGCTGCGAGAGAGGATGAGCCGAAGATGAGGTGGCTAGAGAAGCACAGAGCCCCAGCCTTTGTGTGGCTCTGAAAGGCTAGCCAAGGCATGCTTAGATCAAGCAGTAGCATTCAGTGCTGGCACTTTTCCTGTGTGAGGAATTGCTGGACGTTTTCAATTTCGGAGGTCAGCTCTACGAGGAGAGATAGTGAGCGTGAGGTTAGGTGGGTAGAGAAGCGCAGAGCCCCAGTGTTGCTGCGCCTGGGAAAGCGCTTCCAAGGAATGGTGCTGGCTTGCAAGAGCTTTCAGTGCTGGCACTTTTCCTGTGTGAGCAATTGCTGGACGATTTCAATTTCGGATCTCAGCTCTACGAGACGGAGAGATAGTGAGCGTGAGGTTAGGTGGGTAGAGAAGCGCAGAGCCCCAGTGTTGCTGCAGCGGTGAAAGCGCTTCCAAGGAACGGTGCTGGCTTGCCAGAGCTTTCTGTGCTAACGCTTTTCAGGTGTGCGGGATTGCTGGACGGTTTCAATGTCTCACCTGTGCTCTCCTTCAGCTGCGAGAGAGGATGAGCCGAAGATGAGGTGGCTAGAGAAGCACAGAGCCCCAGCCTTTGTGTGGCTCTGAAAGGCTAGCCAAGGCATGGTTAGATCAAGCAGGAGCATTCAGTGCTGGCACTTTTCCTGTGTGAGGAATTGCTGGACGTTTTCAATTTCGGAGCTCAGCTCTACGAGAAGGAGAGATAGTGAGCGTGAGGTTAGGTGGGTAGAGAAGCGCAGAGCCCCAGTGTTGCTGCGCCTGTGAAAGCGCTTCCAAGGAACGGTGCTGGCTTGCAAGAGCTTTCAGTGCTAACGCTTTTCAGGTGTGCGGGATTACTGGACGGTTTCAATGTCTCACCTGTGCTCTCCTTCAGCTGCGAGAGAGGATGAGCCGAAGATGAGGTGGCTAGAGAAGCACAGAGCCCCAGCCTTTGTGTGGCTCTGAAAGGCTAGCCAAGGCATGGTTAGATCAAGCAGTAGCATTCAGTGCTGGCACTTCTCCTGTGTGAGCAATTGCTGGACGTTTTCAATTTCGGAGGTCAGCTCTACGAGAAGGAGAGATAGTGACCTTGAGGTTAGGTGGGTAGAGAAGCGCAGAGCCCCAGTGTTGCTGCGCCTGTGAAAGCGCTTCCAAGGTACGGTGCTGGCTTGCCAGAGCTTTCAGTGCTAACGCTTTTCAGGTGTGCGGAATTGCTGGACGGTTTCAATGTCTCACCTGTGCTCTCCTTCAGCTGCGAGAGAGGATGAGCCGAAGATGAGGTGGCTAGAGAAGCACAGAGCCCCAGCCTTTGTGTGGCTCTGAAAGGCTAGCCAAGGCATGGTTAGATCAAGGAGGAATATTCAGTGCTAACGCTTTTCCTGTGTGAGGAATTGCTGGACGTTTTCAATTTCGGAGTTCAGCTCTACGAGACGGAGAGATAGTGAGCGTGAGGTTAGGTGGGTAGAGAAGCGCAGAGCCCCAGTGTTGCAGCGCCTGTGAAAGCACTTCCAAGGAACGGTGCTGGCTTACAAGAGCTTTCAGTGCTAACGCTTTTCAGGTGTGCGGAATTGCTGGACGGTTTCAATGTCTCACCTGTGCTCTCCTTCAGCTGCGAGAGAGGATGAGCCGAAGATGAGGTGGCTAGAGAAGCACAGAGCCCCAGCCTTTGTGTGGCTCTGAAAGGCTAGCCAAGGCATGGTTAGATCAAGCAGTAGCATTCAGTGCTGGCACTTTTCCTGTGTGAGGAATTGCTGGACGTTTTCAATTTCGGAGCTCAGCTCTACGAGACAGAGAGATAGTGAGCGTGAGGTTAGGTGGGTAGAGAAGCGCAGAGCCCCAGTGTTCCTGCACCGGTGAAGGCGCTTCCAAGGAACGGTGCTGGCTTGCAAGAGCTTTCAGAGTTAACGCTTTTCAGGTGTGCGGAATTGCTGGACGGTTTCAATGTCTCACCTGTGCTCTCCTTCAGCTGCGAGAGAGGATGAGCCGAAGATGAGGTGGCTAGAGAAGCACAGAGCCCCAGCCTTTGTGTGGCTCTGAAAGGCTAGCCAAGGCACGGTTAGATCAAGGAGGAATATTCAGTGCTAACGCTTTTCCTGTGTGAGGAATTCCTGGACGTTTTCAATTTCGGAGCTCAGCTCTACGAGACGGAGAGATAGTGAGCGTGATGTTAGGTGGGTAGAGAAGCACAGAGCCCCAGTGTTGCTGCGCCTGTGAAAGCGCTTCCAAGGAACGGTGCTGGCTTGCAAGAGCTTTCAGTGCTAACGCTTTTCAGGTGTGCGGAATTGCTGGACGGTTTCAATGTCTCACCTATGCTCTCCTTCAGCTGCGAGAGAGGATGAGCCGAAGATGAGGTGGCTAGAGAAGCACAGAGCCCCAGCCTTTGTGTGGCTCTGAAAGGCTAGCCAAGGCATCGTTAGATCAAGCAGGAGCCTTCAGTGCTGGCACTTTTCCTGTGTGAGGAATTGCTGGACGTTTTCAATTTCGGAGCTCAGCTCTACGAGAAGGAGAGATCGTGAGCGTGAGGTTAGGTGGGTAGAGAAGCGCAGAGCCCCAGTGTTGCTGCGCCTGTGAAAGCGCTTCCAAGGAATGGTGCTGGCTTGCAAGAGCTTTCAGTGCTGGCACTTTTCCTGTGTGAGCAATTGCTGGACGTTTTCAATTTCGGAGGTCAGCTCTACGAGGAGAGATAGTGAGCGTGAGGTTAGGTGGGTAGAGAAGCGCAGAGCCCCAGTGTTGCTGCGCCTGTGAAAGCGCTTCCAAGGAATGGTGCTGGCTTGCAAGAGCTTTCAGTGCTGGCACTTTTCCTGTGTGAGCAATTGCTGGACGATTTCAATTTCGGATCTCAGCTCTACGAGACGGAGAGATAGTGAGCGTGAGGTTAGGTGGGTAGAGAAGCGCAGAGCCCCAGTGTTGCTGCACCGGTGAAAGCGCTTCCAAGGAACGGTGCTGGCTTGCCAGAGCTTTCAGTGCTAACGCTTTTCAGGTGTGCGGAATTGCTGGACGGTTTCAATGTCTCACCTGTGCTCTCCTTCAGCTGCGAGAGAGGATGAGCCGAAGATGAGGTGGCTAGAGAAGCACAGAGCCCCAGCCTTTGTGTGGCTCTGAAAGGCTAGCCAAGGCATGGTTAGATCAAGCAGTAGCATTCAGTGCTGGCACTTCTCCTGTGTGAGCAATTGCTGGACGTTTTCAATTTCGGAGCTCAGCTCTACGAGAAGGAGAGATAGTGAGCGTGAGGTTAGGTGGGTAGAGAAGCGCAGAGCCCCAGTGTTGCTGCGCCTGTGAAAGCGCTTCCAAGGAACGGTGCTGGCTTGCAAGAGCTTTCAGTGCTAACGCTTTTCAGGTGTGCGGAATTGCTGGACGGTTTCAATGTCTCCCCTGTGCTCTCCTTCAGCTGCGAGAGAGGATGAGCCGAAGAAGAGGTGGCTAGAGAAGCACAGAGCCCCAGCCTTTGTGTGGCTCTGAAAGGCTAGCCAAGGCATGCTTAGATCAAGGAGGAATATTCAGTGCTAACGCTTTTCCTGTGTGAGGAATTGCTGAGCGTTTTCAATTTCGGAGCTCAGCTCTACGAGACCGAGAGATAGTGAGCGTGAGGTTAGGTGGGTAGAGAAGCGCAGAGCCCCAGTGTTGCAGCGCCTGTGAAAGCGCTTCCAAGGAACGGTGCTGGCTTGCATTGCTTTCAGTGCTAACGCTTTTCAGTTGTGCGGAATTGCTGGACGGTTTCAATGTCTCACCTGTGCTCTCCTTCAGCTGTGAGAGAGGATGAGCCGAAGATGAGGTGGCTAGAGAAGCACAGAGCCCCAGCCTTTGTGTGGCTCTGAAAGGCTAGCCAAGGCATGCTTAGATCAAGCAGGAGCCTTCAGTGCTGGCACTTTTCCTGTGTGAGGAATTGCTGGACGTTTTCAATTTCGGAGCTCAGCTCTACGAGACAGAGAGATAGTGAGCGTGAGGTTAGGTGGGTAGAGAAGCGCAGAGCCCCAGTGTTGCTGCACCGGTGAAAGCGCTTCCAAGGAACGGTGCTGGCTTGCAAGAGCTTTCAGAGTTAACGCTTTTCAGGTGTGTGGAATTGCTGGACGGTTTCAATGTCTCACCTGTGCTCTCCTTCAGCTGCGAGAGAGGATGAGCCGAAGATGAGGTGGCTAGAGAAGCACAGAGCCCCAGCCTTTGTGTGGCTCTGAAAGGCTAGCCAAGGCATGCTTAGATCAAGGAGGAATAGTCAGTGCTAACACTTTTCCTGTGTGAGGAATTGCTGGACGTTTTCAATTTCGGAGCTCAGCTCTACGAGACGGAGAGAGAGTGAGCGTGAGTTAGTGTGTAGAGAAGTGCAGAGCCCCAGTGTTGCTGCGCCTGTGAAAGCGCTTCCAAGGAACGGTGCTGGCTTGCAAGAGCTTTCAGTGCTGGCACTTTTCCTGTGTGAGCAATTGCTGGACGTTTTCAATTTCGGAGCTCAGCTCTACGAGACAGACAGATAGTGAGCGTGAGGTTAGGTGGGTAGAGAAGCGCAGAGCCCCAGTGTTGCTGCACCGGTGAAAGCGCTTCCAAGGAACGGTGCTGGCTTGCAAGAGCTTTCAGTGCTAACGCTTTTCAGGTGTGCAGAATTGCTGGACGGTTTCAATGTCTCACCTGTGCTCTCCTTCAGCTGCGAGAGAGGATGAGCCGAAGATGAGGTGGCTAGAGAAGCACAGAGCCCCAGCCTTTGTGTGGCTTTGAAAGGCTAGCCAAGGCATGCTTAGATCAAGGAGGAATATTCAGTGCTAACGCTTTTCCTGTGTGAGGAATTGCTGGACGTTTTCAATTTCGGAGTTCAGCTCTACGAGACCGAGAGATAGTGAGCGTGAGGTTAGGTGGGTAGAGAAGCGCAGAGCCCCGGTGTTGCTGCGCCTGTGAAAGCGCTTCCAAGGAACGGTGCTGGCTTGCATTGCTTTCAGTGCTAACGCTTTTCAGGTGTGCGGAATTGCTGGACGGTTTCAATGTCTCACCTGTGCTCTCCTTCAGCTGCGAGAGAGGATGAGCCGAAGATGAGGTGGCTAGAGAAGCACAGAGCCCCAGCCTTTGTGTGGCTCTGAAAGGCTAGCCAAGGCATGGTTAGATCAAGCAGTAGCATTCAGTGCTGGCACTTTTCCTGTGTGAGCAATTGCTGGACGTTTTCAATTTCGGAGGTCAGCTCTACGAGAAGGAGAGATAGTGAGCGTGAGGTTAGGTGGGTAGAGAAGCGCAGAGCCCCAGTGTTGCTGCGCCTGGGAAAGCGCTTCCAAGGAACGGTGCTGGCTTGCAAGAGCTTTCAGTGCTGGCACTTTTCCTGTGTGAGCAATTGCTGGACGATTTCAATTTCGGATCTCAGCTCTACGAGACGGAGAGATAGTGAGCGTGAGGTTAGGTGGGTAGAGAAGCGCAGAGCCCCAGTGTTGCTGCACCGGTGAAAGCGCTTCCAAGGAACGGTGCTGGCTTGCCAGAGCTTTCTGTGCTAACGCTTTTCAGGTGTGCGGGATTGCTGGACGGTTTCAATGTCTCACCTGTGCTCTCCTTCAGCTGCGAGAGAGGATGAGCCGAAGATGAGGTGGCTAGAGAAGCACAGAGCCCCAGCCTTTGTGTGGCTCTGAAAGGCTAGCCAAGGCATGCTTAGATCAAGCAGGAGCATTCAGTGCTGGCACTTTTCCTGTGTGAGCAATTGCTGGACGTTTTCAATTTCGGAGCTCAGCTCTACGAGAAGGAGAGATAGTGAGCGTGAGGTTAGGTGGGTAGAGAAGCGCAGACCCCCGTGTTGCTGCGCCTGGGAAAGCGCTTCCAAGGAACGGTGCTGGCTTGCAAGAGCTTTCAGTGCTAACGCTTTTCAGGTGTGCGGGATTGCTGGACGGTTTCAATGTCTCACCTGTGCTCTCCTTCAGCTGCGAGAGAGGATGAGCCGAAGATGAGGTGGCTAGAGAAGCACAGAGCCCCAGCCTTTGTGTGGCTCTGAAAGGCTAGCCAAGGCATGGTTAGATCAAGCAGTAGCATTCAGTGCTGGCACTTCTCCTGTGTGAGCAATTGCTGGACGTTTTCAATTTCGGAGCTCAGCTCTACGAGAAGGAGAGATAGTGAGCGTGAGGTTAGGTGGGTAGAGAAGCGCAGAGCCCCAGTGTTGCTGCGCCTGTGAAAGCGCTTCCAAGGAACGGTGCTGGCTTGCCAGAGCTTTCAGTGCTAACGCTTTTCAGGTGTGCGGAATTGCTGGACGGTTTCAATGTCTCCCCTGTGCTCTCCTTCAGCTGCGAGAGAGGATGAGCCGAAGGTGAGGTGGCTAGAGAAGCACAGAGCCCCAGCCTTTGTGTGGCTCTGAAAGGCTAGCCAAGGCATGGTTAGATCAAGGAGGAATATTCAGTGCTAACGCTTTTCCTGTGTGAGGAATTGCTGGACGTTTTCAATTTCGGAGTTCAGCTCTACGAGACGGAGAGATAGTGAGCGTGAGGTTAGGTGGGTAGAGAAGCGCAGAGCCCCAGTGTTGCAGCGCCTGTGAAAGCACTTCCAAGGAACGGTGCTGGCTTACAAGAGCTTTCAGTGCTAACGCTTTTCAGGTGTGCGGAATTGCTGGACGGTTTCAATGTCTCACCTGTGCTCTCCTTCAGCTGCGAGAGAGGATGAGCCGAAGATGAGGTGGCTAGAGAAGCACAGAGCCCCAGCCTTTGTGTGGCTCTGAAAGGCTAGCCAAGGCATGCTTAGATCAAGCAGGAGCATTCAGTGCTGGCACTTTTCCTGTGTGAGGAATTCCTGGACGTTTTCAATTTCGGAGCTCAGCTCTACGAGACAGAGAGATAGTGAGCGTGAGGTTAGGTGGGTAGAGAAGCGCAGAGCCCCAGTGTTCCTGCACCGGTGAAGGCGCTTCCAAGGAACGGTGCTGGCTTGCAAGAGCTTTCAGAGTTAACGCTTTTCAGGTGTGCGGAATTGCTGGACGGTTTCAATGTCTCACCTGTGCTCTCCTTCAGCTGCGAGAGAGGATGAGCCGAAGATGAGGTGGCTAGAGAAGCACAGAGCCCCAGCCTTTGTGTGGCTCTGAAAGGCTAGCCAAGGCACGGTTAGATCAAGCAGGAATAGTCAGTGCTAACGCTTTTCCTGTGTGAGGAATTCCTGGACGTTTTCAATTTCGGAGCTCAGCTCTACGAGACGGAGAGATAGTGAGCGTGATGTTAGGTGGGTAGAGAAGCACAGAGCCCCAGTGTTGCTGCGCCTGTGAAAGCGCTTCCAAGGAACGGTGCTGGCTTGCAAGAGCTTTCAGTGCTAACGCTTTTCAGGTGTGCGGAATTGCTGGACGGTTTCAATGTCTCCCCTGTGCTCTCCTTCAGCTGCGAGAGAGGATGAGCCGAAGATGAGGTGGCTAGAGAAGCACAGAGCCCCAGCCTTTGTGTGGCTCTGAAAGGCTAGCCAAGGCATCGTTAGATCAAGCAGGAGCCTTCAGTGCTGGCACTTTTCCTGTGTGAGCAATTGCTGGACGTTTTCAATTTCGGAGCTCAGCTCTACGAGAAGGAGAGATCGTGAGCGTGAGGTTAGGTGGGTAGAGAAGCGCAGAGCCCCAGTGTTGCTGCGCCTGTGAAAGCGCTTCCAAGGAATGGTGCTGGCTTGCAAGAGCTTTCAGTGCTGGCACTTTTCCTGTGTGAGCAATTGCTGGACGTTTTCAATTTCGGAGGTCAGCTCTACGAGGAGAGATAGTGAGCGTGAGGTTAGGTGGGTAGAGAAGCGCAGAGCCCCAGTGTTGCTGCGCCTGTGAAAGCGCTTCCAAGGAATGGTGCTGGCTTGCAAGAGCTTTCAGTGCTGGCACTTTTCCTGTGTGAGCAATTGCTGGACGATTTCAATTTCGGATCTCAGCTCTACGAGACGGAGAGATAGTGAGCGTGAGGTTAGGTGGGTAGAGAAGCGCAGAGCCCCAGTGTTGCTGTGCCTGTGAAAGCGCTTCCAAGGAACGGTGCTGGCTTGCAAGAGCTTTCAGTGCTGGCACTTTTCCTGTGTGAGCAATTGCTGGACGTTTTCAATTTCGGAGCTCAGCTCTACGAGACGGAGAGATAGTGAGCGTGAGGTTAGGTGGGTAGAGAAGCGCAGAGCCCCAGTGTTGCTGCACCGGTGAAAGCGCTTCCAAGGAACGGTGCTGCATTGCAAGAGCTTTCAGTGCTAACGCTTTTCAGGTGTGCGGAATTGCTGGACGGTTTCAATGTCTCACCTGTGCTCTCCTTCAGCTGCGAGAGAGGATGAGCCGAAGGTGAGGTGGCTAGACAAGCACAGAGCCCCAGCCTTTGTGTGGCTCTGAAAGGCTAGCCAAGGCATGGTTAGATCAAGCAGTAGCATTCAGTGCTGGCACTTTTCCTGTGTGAGCAATTGCTGGACGTTTTCAATTTCGGAGCTCAGCTCTACGAGAAGGAGAGATAGTGAGCGTGAGGTTAGGTGGGTAGAGAAGCGCAGAGCCCCAGTGTTGCTGCGCCTGTGAAAGCGCTTCCAAGGAACGGTGCTGGCTTGCCAGAGCTTTCAGAGTTAACGCTTTTCAGGTGTGCGGAATTGCTGGACGGTTTCAATGTCTCACCTGTGCTCTCCTTCAGCTGCGAGAGAGGATGAGCCGAAGATGAGGTGGCTAGAGAAGCACAGAGCCCCAGCCTTTGTGTGGCTCTGAAAGGCTAGCCAAGGCATGCTTAGATCAAGGAGGAATATTCAGTGCTAACGCTTTTCCTGTGTGAGGAATTGCTGGACGTTTTCAATTTCGGAGTTCAGCTCTACGAGACCGAGAGATAGGGACCGTGAGGTTAGGTGGGTAGAGAAGCGCAGAGCCCCAGTGTTGCTGCGCCTGTGAAAGCGCTTCCAAGGAACGGTGCTGGCTTGCATTGCTTTCAGTGCTAACGCTTTTCAGGTGTGCGGAATTGCTGGACGGTTTCAATGTCTCACCGGTGCTCTCCTTCAGCTGCGAGAGAGGATGAGCCGAAGATGAGGTGGCTAGAGAAGCACAGAGCCCCAGCCTTTGTGTGGCTCTGAAAGGCTAGCCAAGGCATGGTTAGATCAAGCAGTAGCATTCAGTGCTGGCACTTTTCCTGTGTGAGCAATTGCTGGACGTTTTCAATTTCGGAGCTCAGCTCTACGAGACAGAGAGATAGTGAGCGTGAGGTTAGGTGGGTAGAGAAGCGCAGAGCCCCAATGTTCCTGCACCGGTGAAAGCGCTTCCAAGGAACGGTGCTGGCTTGCAAGAGCTTTCAGAGTTAACGCTTTTCAGGTGTGCGGAATTGCTGGACGGTTTCAATGTCTCACCTGTGCTCTCCTTCAGCTGCGAGAGAGGATGAGCCGAAGATGAGGTGGCTAGAGAAGCACAGAGCCCCAGCCTTTGTGTGGCTCTGAAAGGCTAGCCAAGGCATGCTTAGATCAAGGAGGAATAGTCAGTGCTAACTCTTTTCCTGTGTGAGGAATTGCTGGACGTTTTCAATTTCGGAGTTCAGCTCTACGAGACGGAGAGAGAGTGAGCGTGAGTTAGTGGGTAGAGAAGTGCAGAGCCCCAGTGTTGCTGCGCCTGTGAAAGCGCTTCCAAGGAACGGTGCTGGCTTGCAAGAGCTTTCAGTGCTGGCACTTTTCCTGTGTGAGCAATTGCTGGACGTTTTCAATTTCGGAGCTCAGCTCTATGAGACGGAGAGATAGTGAGCGTGAGGTTAGGTGGGTAGAGAAGCGCAGAGCCCCGGTGTTGCTGCGCCTGTGAAAGCGCTTCCAAGGAACGGTGCTGGCTTGCATTGCTTTCAGTGCTAACGCTTTTCAGGTGTGCGGAATTGCTGGACGGTTTCAATGTCTCACCTGTGCTCTCCTTCAGCTGCGAGAGAGGATGAGCCGAAGATGAGGTGGCTAGAGAAGCACAGAGCCCCAGCCTTTGTGTGGCTCTGAAAGGCTAGCCAAGGCATGGTTAGATCAAGCAGGAGCCTTCAGTGCTGGCACTTTTCCTGTGTGAGCAATTGCTGGACGTTTTCAATTTCGGAGCTCAGCTCTACGAGAAGGAGAGATAGTGAGCGTGAGGTTAGGTGGGTAGAGAAGCGCAGAGCCCCAGTGTTGCTGCACCTGTGAAAGCGCTTCCAAGGAACGGTGCTGGCTTGCAAGAGCTTTCAGTGCTAATGCTTTTCAGGTGTGCGGAATTACTGGACGGTTTCAATGTCTCACCTGTGCTCTCCTTCAGCTGCGAGAGAGGATGAGCCGAAGATGAGGTGGCTAGAGAAGCACAGAGCCCCAGCCTTTGTGTGGCTCTGAAAGGCTAGCCAAGGCATGGTTAGATCAAGCAGTAGCATTCAGTGCTGGCACTTTTCCTGTGTGAGCAATTGCTGGACGTTTTCAATTTCGGAGCTCAGCTCTACGAGAAGAAGAGATAGTGAGCGTGAGGTTAGGTGGGTAGAGAAGCGCAGAGCCCCAGTGTTGCTGCGCCTGTGAAAGCGCTTCCAAGGAACGGTGCTGGCTTGCAAGAGCTTTCAGTGCTAATGCTTTTCAGGTGTGCGGAATTACTGGACGGTTTCAATGTCTCACCTGTGCTCTCCTTCGGCTGCGAGAGAGGATGAGCCGAAGATGAGGTGGCTAGAGAAGCACAGAGCCCCAGCCTTTGTGTGGCTCTGAAAGGCTAGCCAAGGCATGCTTAGATCAAGGAGGAATATTCAGTGCTGGCACTTTTCCTGTGTGAGGAATTGCTGGACGTTTTCAATTTCGGAGCTCAGCTCTACGAGAAGGAGAGATCGTGAGCGTGAGGTTAGGTGGGTAGAGAAGCGCAGAGCCCCAGTGTTGCTGCGCCTGGGAAAGCGCTTCCAAGGAACGGTGCTGGCTTGCAAGAGCTTTCAGTGCTGACACTTTTCCTGTGTGAGGAATTGCTGGACGTTTTCAATTTCGGAGCTCAGCTCTACGAGACGGAGAGATAGTGAGCGTGAGGTTAGGTGGGTAGAGAAGTGCAGAGCCCCAGTGTTGCTGCACCGTTGAAAGCGCTTCCAAGGAACGGTGCTGGCTTGCCAGAGCTTTCAGTGCTAACGCTTTTCAGGTGTGCGGAATTGCTGGACGGTTTCAATGTCTCACCTGTGCTCTCCTTCGGCTGCGAGAGAGGATGAGCCAAAGATGAGGTGGCTAGAGAAGCACAGAGCCCCAGCCTTTGTGTGGCTCTGAAAGGCTAGCCAAGGCATGGTTAGATCAAGCAGGAGCCTTCACTGCTGGCACTTTTCCTGTGTGAGCAATTGCTGGACGTTTTCAATTTCGGAGGTCAGCTCTACGAGAAGGAGAGATCGTGAGCGTGAGGTTAGGTGGGTAGAGAAGCGCAGAGCCCCAGTGTTGCTGCGCCTGGGAAAGCGCTTCCAAGGAACGGTGCTGGCTTGCAAGAGCTTTCAGTGCTGGCACTTTTCCTGTGTGAGGAATTGCTGGACGTTTTCAATTTCGGAGCTCAGCTCTACGAGAAGGAGAGATAGTGAGCGTGAGGTTAGGTGGGTAGAGAAGCGCAGAGCCCCAGTGTTGCTGCGCCTGGGAAAACGCTTCCAAGGAACGGTGCTGGCTTGCAAGAGCTTTCAGTGCTGACACTTTTCCTGTGTGAGCAGTTGCTGGACGTTTTCAATTTCGGAGCTCAGCTCTACGAGACGGAGAGATAGTGAGCGTGAGGTTAGGTGGGTAGAGAAGCGCAGAGCCCCAGTGTTGCTGCACCTGTGAAAGCGCTTCCAAGGAACAGTGCTGGCTTGCAAGAGCTTTCAGTGCTAACGCTTTTCAGGTGTGCGGAATTGCTGGACGGTTTCAATGTCTCACCGGTGCTCTCCTTCAGCTGCGAGAGAGGATGAGCCGAAGATGAGGTGGCTAGAGAAGCACAGAGCCCCAGCCTTTGTGTGGCTCTGAAAGGCTAGCCAAGGCATGGTTAGATCAAGCAGTAGCATTCAGTGCTGGCACTTTTCCTGTGTGAGCAATTGCTGGACGTTTTCAATTTCGGAGCTCAGCTCTACGAGAAGAAGAGATAGTGAGCGTGAGGTTAGGTGGGTAGAGAAGCGCAGAGCCCCAGTGTTGCTGCGCCTGGGAAAGCGCTTCCAAGGAACGGTGCTGGCTTGCAAGAGCTTTCAGTGCTAATGCTTTTCAGGTGTGCGGAATTACTGGACGGTTTCAATGTCTCACCTGTGCTCTCCTTCGGCTGCGAGAGAGGATGAGCCGAAGATGAGGTGGCTAGAGAAGCACAGAGCCCCAGCCTTTGTGTGGCTCTGAAAGGCTAGCCAAGGCATGCTTAGATCAAGCAGTAGCATTCAGTGCTAACGCTTTTCATGTGTGAGCAATTGCTGGACGTTTTCAATTTCAGAGCTCAGCTCTACGAGACGGAGAGATAGTGAGCGTGAGGTTAGGTGGGTAGAGAAGCGCAGAGCCCCAGTGTTGCTGCACCGGTGAAAGCGCTTCCAAGGAACGGTGCTGGCTTGCAAGAGCTTTCAGTGCTAACGCTTTTCAGGTGTGCGGAATTGCTGGACAGTTTCAATGTCTCACCTGTGCTCTCCTTTGACTGTGAGAGAGGATGTGTTGAAGATGAGGTGGCTAGAGAAGCACAGAGCCCCAGCCTTTGTGTGGCTCTGAAAGGCTAACCAAGGCATGGTTAGATCAAGCAGTAGCATTCAGTGCTGGCACTTTTTGCTGTGTGAGCAATTGCTGGATGTTTTCAATTTCGGAGGTCAGCTCTACGAGACGGAGAGATAGTGAGCGTGAGGTTAGGTGGGTAGAGAAGCGCAGAGCCCCAGTGTTGCTGCGCCTGGGAAAACGCTTCCAAGGAACGGTGCTGGCTTGCAAGAGCTTTCAGTGCTGACACTTTTCCTGTGTGAGCAATTGCTGGACGTTTTCAATTTCAGAGCTCAGCTCTACGAGACAGAGAGATCGTGAGCGTGAGGTTAGGTGGGTAGAGAAGCGCAGAGCCCCAGTGTTGCTGCGCCTGTGAAAGCGCTTCCAAGGAACGGTGCTGGCTTGCAAGAGCTTTCAGTGCTAACGCTTTTGAGGTGTGCGGAATTGCTGGACGGTTTCAATGTCTCACCTGTGCTCTCCTTCAGCTGCGAGAGAGGATGAGCCGAAGATGAGGTGGCTAGAGAAGCACAGAGCCCCAGCCCTTGTGTGGCTCTGAAAGGCTAGCCAAGGCATGGTTAGATCAAGGAGGAATAGTCAGTGCTAACGCTTTTCCTGTGTGAGGAATTGCTGGACGTTTTCAATTTCGGAGCTCAGCTCTACGAGAAGGAGAGATAGTGAGCGTGAGGTTAGGTGGGTAGAGAAGTGCAGAGCCCCAGTGTTGCTGCGCCTGTGAAAGCGCTTCCAAGGAACGGTGCTGGCTTGCAAGAGCTTTCAGTGCTGGCACTTTTCCTGTGTGAGGAATTGCTGGACGTTTTCAATTTCGGATGTCAGCTCTACGAGAAGGAGAGATAGTGAGCGTGAGGTTAGGTGGGTAGAGAAGCGCAGAGCCCCAGTGTTGCTGCGCCTGTGAAAGCGCTTCCAAGGAACGGTGCTGGCTTGCAAGAGCTTTCAGTGCTAATGCTTTTCAGGTGTGCGGAATTACTGGACGGTTTCAATGTCTCACCTGTGCTCTCCTTCGGCTGCGAGAGAGGATGAGCCGAAGATGAGGTGGCTAGAGAAGCACAGAGCCCCAGCCTTTGTGTGGCTCTGAAAGGCTAGCCAAGGTATGGTTAGATCAAGCAGGAGCATTCAGTGCTGGCACTTTTCCTGTGTGAGGAATTGCTGGACGTTTTCAATTTCGGAGCTCAGCTCTACGAGAAGGAGAGATAGTGAGCGTGAGGTTAGGTGGGTAGAGAAGCGCAGAGCCCCAGTGTTGCTGCACCGGTGAAAGCGCTTCCAAGGAACGGTGCTGGCTTGCCAGAGCTTTCAGTGCTAACGCTTTTCAGATGTGCGGGATTGCTGGACGTTTTCAATGTCTCACCTGTGCTCTCCTTCGGCTGCGAGAGAGGATGAGCCGAAGATGAGGTGGCTAGAGAAGCACAGAGCCCCAGCCTTTGTGTGGCTCTGAAAGGCTAGCCAAGGCATGGTTAGATCAAGCAGTAGCATTCAGTGCTGGCACTTTTCCTGTGTGAGGAATTGCTGGACGTTTTCAATTTCGGAGCTCAGCTCTACGAGAAGGAGAGAGAGTGAGCGTGAGGTTAGGTGGGTAGAGAAGTGCAGAGCCCCAGTGTTGCTGCGCCTGTGAAAGTGCTTCCAAGGAACGGTGCTGGCTTGCAAGAGCTTTCAGTGCTGGCACTTTTCCTGTGTGAGCAATTGCTGGACCTTTTCAATTTCAGAGCTCAGCTCTACGAGACGGAGAGATAGTGAGCGTGAGGTTAGGTGGGTAGAGAAGCGCAGAGCCCCAGTGTTGCTGCGCCTGGGAAAGCGCTTCCAAGGAACGGTGCTGGCTTGCTAGAGCTTTCAGAGTTAACGCTTTTCAGGTGTGCGGAATTGCTGGACGGTTTCAATGTCTCACCTGTGCTCTCCTTCAGCTGCGAGAGAGGATGAGCCGAAGATGAGGTGGCTAGAGAAGCACAGAGCCCCAGCCTTTGTGTGGCTCTGAAAGGCTAGCCAAGGCATGCTTAGATCAAGCAGGAGCATTCAGTGCTGGCACTTTTCCTGTGTGAGGAATTGCTGGACGTTTTCAATTTCGGAGCTCAGCTCTACGAGACGGAGAGATAGTGAGCGTGAGGTTAGGTGGGTAGAGAAGCGCAGAGCCCCAGTGTTGCTGCACCTGTGAAAGCACTTCCAAGGAACGGTGCTGGCTTGCAAGAGCTTTCAGAGTTAACGCTTTTCAGGTGTGCGGAATTGCTGGACGGTTTCAATGTCTCACCTGTGCTCTCCTTCAGCTGCGAGAGAGGATGAGCCGAAGATGAGGTGGCTAGAGAAGCACAGAGCCCCAGCCTTTGTGTGGCTCTGAAAGGCTAGCCAAGGCATGCTTAGATCAAGGAGGAATAGTCAGTGCTAACGCTTTTCCTGTGTGAGGAATTGCTGGACGTTTTCATTTTCTGAGCTCAGCTCTACGAGACGGAGAGATAGTGAGCGTGAGGTTAGGTGGGTAGAGAAGTGCAGAGCCCCAGTGTTGCTGCGCCTGTGAAAGCGCTTCCAAGGAACGGTGCTGGCTTGCAAGAGCTTTCAGTGCTGGCACTTTTCCTGTGTGAGCAATTGCTGGACTTTTTCAATTTCGGAGATCAGCTCTACGAGACAGAGAGATATTGAGCGTGAGGTTAGGTGGGTAGAGAAGCGCAGAGCCCCAGTGTTGCTGCACCGGTGAAAGCGCTTCCAAGGAACGGTGCTGGCTTGCAAGAGCTTTCAGAGTTAACGCTTTTCAGGTGTGCGGAATTGCTGGACGGTTTCAATGTCTCACCTGTGCTCTCCTTCAGCTGCGAGAGAGGATGAGCCGAAGATGAGGTGGCTAGAGAAGCACAGAGCCCCAGACTTTGTGTGGCTCTGAAAGGCTAGCCAAGGCATGGTTAGATCAAGCAGGAGCCTTCAGTGCTGGCACTTTTCCTGTGTGAGGAATTGCTGGACGTTTTCAATTTCTGAGCTCAGCTCTACGAGACGGAGAGATAGTGAGCGTGAGGTTAGGTGGGTAGAGAAGCGCAGAGCCCCAGTGTTGCTGCGCCTGTGAAAGCGCTTCCAAGGAACGGTGCTGGCTGGCAAGAGCTTTCAGTGCTAACGCTTTTCAGGTGTGCGGAATTACTGGACGGTTTCAATGTCTCACCTGTGCTCTCCTTCGGCTGCGAGAGAGGATGAGCCGAAGATGAGGTGGCTAGAGAAGCACAGAGCCCCAGCTTTTGTGTGGCTCTGAAAGGCTAGCCAAGGCATGGTTAGATCAAGCAGGAGCATTCAGTGCTGGCACTTTTCCTGTGTGAGGAATTGCTGGACGTTTTCAATTTCGGAGCTCAGCTCTACGAGAAGGAGAGATAGTGAGCGTGAGGTTAGGTGGGTAGAGAAGTGCAGAGCCCCAGTGTTGCTGCGCCTGTGAAAGTGCTTCCAAGGAACGGTGCTGGCTAGCAAGAGCTTTCAGTGCTGGCACTTTTCCTGTGTGAGGAATTGCTGGACGTTTTCAATTTCGGAGCTCAGCTCTACGAGACGGAGAGATAGTGAGCGTGAGGTTAGGTGGGTAGAGAAGTGCAGAGCCCCAGTGTTGCTGCGCCTGTGAAAGCGCTTCCAAGGAACGGTGCTGGCTTGCAAGAGCTTTCAGAGTTAACGCTTTTCAGGTGTGCGGAATTGCTGGACGGTTTCAATGTCTCACCTGTGCTCTCCTTCAGCTGCGAGAGAGGATGAGCCGAAGATGAGGTGGCTAGAGAAGCACAGAGCCCCAGCCTTTGTGTGGCTCTGAAAGGCTAGCCAAGGCATGGTTAGATCAAGCAGTAGCATTCAGTGCTGGCACTTTTCCTGTGTGAGGAATTGCTGGACGTTTTCAATTTTGGAGCTCAGCTCTACGAGACGGAGAGATAGTGAGCGTGAGGTTAGGTGGGTAGAGAAGCGCAGAGCCCCAGTGTTGCTGCACCTGTGAAAGCACTTCCAAGGAACGGTGCTGGCTTGCAAGAGCTTTCAGAGTTAACGCTTTTCAGGTGTGCAGAATTGCTGGACGGTTTCAATGTCTCCCCTGTGCTCTCCTTCAGCTGCGAGAGAGGATGAGCCGAAGATGAGGTGGCTAGAGAAGCACAGAGCCCCAGCCTTTGTGTGGCTCTGAAAGGCTAGCCAAGGCATGGTTAGATGAAGCAGGAGCCTTCAGTGCTGGCACTTTTCCTGTGTGAGCAATTGCTGGACGTTTTCAATTTCGGAGGTCAGCTCTACGAGAAGGAGAGATCGTGAGCGTGAGGCTAGGTGGGTAGAGAAGCGCAGAGCCCCAGTGTTGCTGCGCCTGTGAAAGCGCTTCCAAGGAACGGTGCTGGCTTGCAAGAGCTTTCAGTGCTGACACTTTTCCTGTGTGAGGAATTGCTGGACGTTTTCAATTTCGGAGCTCAGCTCTACGAGACGGAGAGATAGTGAGCGTGAGGTTAGGTGGGTAGAGAAGCGCAGAGCCCCAGTGTTGCTGCACCTGTGAAAGCGCTTCCAAGGAACGGTGCTGGCTTGCAAGAGCTTTCAGTGCTAATGTTTTCAGGTGTGCGGAATTACAGGACGGTTTCAATGTCTCACCTGTGCTCTCCTTCGGCTGCGAGAGAGGATGAGCCGAAGATGAGGTGGCTAGAGAAGCACAGAGCCCCAGCCTTTGTGTGGCTCTGAAAGGCTAGCCAAGGCATGGTTAGATCAAGCAGTAGCATTCAGTGCTGGCGCTTTTCCTGTGTGAGGAATTGCTGGACGTTTTCAATTTCGGAGCTCAGCTCTACGAGACGGAGAGATAGTGAGCGTGAGGTTAGGTGGGTAGAGAAGCACAGAGCCCCAGCCTTTGTGTGGCTCTGAAAGGCTAGCCAAGGCATGGTTAGATCAAGGAGGAATAGTCAGTGCTAACGCTTTTCCTGTGTGAGGAATTCCTGGACGTTTTCAATTTCGGAGCTCAGCTCTACAAGAAGGAGAGATAGTGAGCGTGAGGTTAGGTGGGTAGAGAAGTGCAGAGCCCCAGTGTTGCTGCGCCTGTGAAAGCGCTTCCAAGGAACGGTGCTGGCTTGCAAGAGCTTTCAGTGCTGGCACTTTTCCTGTGTGAGGAATTGCTGGACGTTTTCAATTTCGGATATCAGCTCTACGAGAAGGAGAGATAGTGAGCGTGAGGTTAGGTGGGTAGAGAAGCGCAGAGCCCCAGTGTTGCTGCACCGGTGAAAGCGCTTCCAAGGAACGGTGCTGGCTTGCAAGAGCTTTCAGTGCTAACGCTTTTCAGGTGTGCGGAATTGCTGGACGGTTTCAATGTCTCACCTGTGCTCTCCTTCGGCTGCGAGAGAGGATGAGCCGAAGATGAGGTGGCTAGAGAAGCACAGAGCCCCAGCCTTTGTGTGGCTCTGAAAGGCTAGCCAAGGCATGGTTAGATCAAGCAGTAGCATTCAGTGCTGGCACTTTTCCTGTGTGAGCAATTGCTGGACGTTTTCAATTTCGGAGCTCAGCTCTACGAGACAGAGAGATAGTGAGCGTGACGTTAGGTGGGTAGAGAAGCGCAGAGCCCCAGTGTTGCTGCGCCATGAAAGCGCTTCCAAGGAACGGTGCTGGCTTGCAAGAGCTTTCAGTGCTAACGCTTTTCAGGTGTGCGGAATTGCTGGACGGTTTCAATGTCTCCCCTGTGCTCTCCTTCAGCTGCGAGAGAGGATGAGCCGAAGATGAGGTGGCTAGAGAAGCACAGAGCCCCAGCCTTTGTGTGGCTCTGAAAGGCTAGCCAAGGCATGCTTAGATCAAGGAGGAATAGTCAGTGCTAACGCTTTTCCTGTGTGAGCAATTGCTGGACGTTTTCAATTTCGGAGCTCAGCTCTACAAGAAGGAGAGATAGTGAGCGTGAGGTTAGGTGGGTAGAGAAGTGCAGAGCCCCAGTGTTGCTGCGCCTGTGAAAGCGCTTCCAAGGAACGGTGCTGGCTTCCAAGAGCTTTCAGTGCTAGCACTTTTCCTGTGTGAGGAATTGCTGGACGTTTTCAATTTCGGAGCTCAGCTCTACGAGACGGAGAGATAGTGAGCGTGAGGTTAGGTGGCTAGAGAAGCGCAGAGCCCCAGTGTTGCTGCACCGGTGAAAGCGCTTCCAAGGAACGGTGCTGGCTTGCAAGAGCTTTCAGTGCTAACGCTTTTCAGGTGTGCAGAATTGCTGGACGGTTTCAATGTCTCACCTGTGCTCTCCTTCAGCTGCGAGAGAGGATGAGCCGAAGATGAGGTGGCTAGAGAAGCACAGAGCCCCAGCCTTTGTGTGGCTCTGAAAGGCTAGCCAAGGCATGGTTAGATCAAGCAGTAGCATTCAGTGCTGGCACTTTTCCTGTGTGAGGAATTGCTGGACGTTTTCAATTTCGGAGCTCAGCTCTACGAGAAGGAGAGATCGTGAGCGTGAGGTTAGGTGGGTAGAGAAGCGCAGAGCCCCAGTGTTGCTGCGCCTGTGAAAGCGCTTCCAAGGAACGGTGCTGGCTTGCAAGAGCTTTCAGTGCTAACGCTTTTGAGGTGTGCAGAATTGCTGGACGGTTTCAATGTCTCACCTGTGCTCTCCTTCAGCTGCGAGAGAGGATGAGCCGAAGATGAGGTGGCTAGAGAAGCACAGAGCCCCAGCCTTTGTGTGGCTCTGAAAGGCTAGCCAAGGTATGGTTAGATCAAGCAGGAGCATTCAGTGCTGGCACTTTTCGTGTGTGAGGAATTGCTGGACGTTTTCAATTTCGGAGGTCAGCTCTACGAGAAGGAGAGATAGTGAGCGTGAGGTTAGGTGGGTAGAGAAGCGCAGAGCCCCAGTGTTGCTGCACCGGTGAAAGCGCTTCCAAGGAACGGTGCTGGCTTGCAAGAGCTTTCAGTGCTAACGCTTTTCAGGTGTGCGGAATTGCTGGACGGTTTCAATGTGTCACCTGTGCTCTCCTTCAGCTGCGAGAGAGGATGAGCCGAAGATGAGGTGGCTAGAGAAGCACAGAGCCCCAGCCTTTGTGTGGCTCTGAAAGGCTAGCCAAGGCATGCTTAGATCAAGCAGTAGCATTCAGTGCTGCCACTTTTCCTGTGTGAGGAATTGCTGGACGTTTTCAATTTCGGAGCTCAGCTCTACGAGAAGGAGAGATCGTGAGCGTGAGGTTAGGTGGGTAGAGAAGCGCAGAGCCCCAGTGTTGCAGCGCCTGTGAAAGCGCTTCCAAGGAACGGTGCTGGCTTGCCAGAGCTTTCAGTGCTAACGCTTTTCAGGTGTGCAGAATTGCTGGACGGTTTCAATGTCTCAACTGTGCTCTCCTTCAGCTGCGAGAGAGGATGAGCCGAAGATGAGGTGGCTAGAGAAGCACAGAGCCCCAGCCTTTGTGTGGCTCTGAAAGGCTAGCCAAGGTATGGTTAGATCAAGCAGGAGCATTCAGTGCTGGCACTTTTCGTGTGTGAGGAATTGCTGGACGTTTTCAATTTCGGAGCTCAGCTCTACGAGAAGGAGAGATAGTGAGCGTGAGGTTAGGTGGGTAGAGAAGCGCAGAGCCCCAGTGTTGCTGCACCGGTGAAAGCGCTTCCAAGGAACGGTGCTGGCTTGCAAGAGCTTTCAGTGCTAACGCTTTTCAGGTGTGCGGAATTGCTGGACGGTTTCAATGTGTCACCTGTGCTCTCCTTCAGCTGCGACAGAGGATGAGCCGAAGATGAGGTGGCTAGAGAAGCACAGAGCCCCAGCCTTTGTGTGGCTCTGAAAGGCTAGCCAAGGCATGGTTAGATCAAGCAGGAGCATTCAGTGCTGGCACTTTTCCTGTGTGAGGAATTGCTGGATGTTTTCAATTTCGGAGCTCAGCTCTACGAGACGGAGAGATAGTGAGCGTGAGGTTAGGTGGGTAGAGAAGCGCAGAGCCCCAGTGTTGCTGCGCCTGTGAAAGCGCTTCCAAGGAACGGTGCTGGCTTGCAAGAGCTTTCAGTGCTGGCACTTTTCCTGTGTGAGCAATTGCTGGACGTTTTCAATTTCGGAGCTCAGCTCTACGAGAAGGAGAGATAGTGAGCGTGAGGTTAGGTGGGTAGAGAAGCGCAGAGCCCCAGTGTTGCTGCGCCTGTGAAAGCGCTTCCAAGGAACGGTGCTGGCTTGCAAGAGCTTTCAGTGCTAACGCTTTTCAGGTGTGCGGAATTGCTGGACGGTTTCAATGTCTCACCTGTGCTCTCCTTTGACTGCGAGAGAGGATGAGCCGAAGATGAGGTGGCTAGAGAAGCACAGAGCCCCAGCCTTTGTGTGGCTCTGAAAGGCTAGCCAAGGCATGCTTAGATCAAGCAGGAGCATTCAGTGCTGGCACTTTTCCTGTGTGAGGAATTGCTGGACGTTTTCAATTTCGGAGTTCAGCTCTACGAGAAGGAGAGATAGTGAGCGTGAGGTTAGGTGGGTAGAGAAGTGCAGAGCCCCAGTGTTGCTGCGCCTGTGAAAGAGCTTCCAAGGAACGGTGCTGGCTTGCAAGAGCTTTCAGTGCTGGCACTTTTCCTGTGTGAGGAATTGCTGGACGTTTTCAATTTCGGAGCTCAGCTCTACGAGAAGGAGAGATAGTGAGCGTGAGGTTAGGTGGGTAGAGAAGCGCAGAGCCCCAGTGTTGCTGCGCCTGTGAAAGCGCTTCCAAGGAACGGTGCTGGCTTGCAAGAGCTTTCAGAGTTAACGCTTTTCAGGTGTGCGGAATTGCTGGACGGTTTCAATGTCTCACCTGTGCTCTCCTTCAGCTGCGAGAGAGGATGAGCCGAAGATGAGGTGGCTAGAGAAGCACAGAGCCCCAGCCTTTGTGTGGCTCTGAAAGGCTAGCCAAGGCATGGTTAGATCAAGCAGTAGCATTCAGTGCTAACGCTTTTCCTGTGTGAGGAATTTCTGGACGTTTTCATTTTCTGAGCTCAGCTCTACGAGACGGAGAGATAGTGAGCGTGAGGTTAGGTGGGTAGAGAAGTGCAGAGCCCCAGTGTTGCTGCGCCTGTGAAAGCGCTTCCAAGGAATGGTGCTGGCTTGCAAGAGCTTTCAGTGCTGGCACTTTTCCTGTGTGAGCAATTGCTGGACGTTTTCAATTTCGGAGCTCAGCTCTACGAGACAGAGAGATATTGAGCGTGAGGTTAGGTGGGTAGAGAAGCGCAGAGCCCCAGTGTTGCTGCACCGGTGAAAGCGCTTCCAAGGAACGGTGCTGGCTTGCAAGAGCTTTCAGAGTTAACGCTTTTCAGGTGTGCGGAATTGCTGGACGGTTTCAATGTCTCACCTGTGCTCTCCTTCAGCTGCGAGAGAGGATGAGCCGAAGATGAGGTGGGTAGAGAAGCACAGAGCCCCAGCCTTTGTGTGGCTCTGAAAGGCTAGCCAAGGCATCGTTAGATCAAGCAGGAGCATTCAGTGCTGGCACTTTTCCTGTGTGAGGAATTGCTGGACGTTTTCAATTTCGGAGGTCAGCTCTACGAGAAGGAGAGATAGTGAGCGTGAGGTTAGGTGGGTAGAGAAGCGCAGAGCCCCAGTGTTGCTGCGCCTGGGAAAGCGCTTCCAAGGAACGGTGCTGGCTTGCAAGAGCTTTCAGTGCTGGCACTTTTCCTGTGTGAGCAATTGCTGGACGTTTTCAATTTCGGAGCTCAGCTCTACGAGACGGAGAGATAGTGAGCGTGAGGTTAGGTGGGTAGAGAAGCGCAGAGCCCCAGTGTTGCTGCGCCTGTGAAAGCGCTTCCAAGGAACGGTGCTGGCTTGCCAGAGCTTTCAGTGCTAACGCTTTTCAGGTGTGCGGAATTGCTGGACGGTTTCAATGTCTCACCTGTGCTCTCCTTCAGCTGCGAGAGAGGATGAGCCGAAGATGAGGTGGCTAGAGAAGCACAGAGCCCCAGCCTTTGTGTGGCTCTGAAAGGCTAGCCAAGGCATGCTTAGATCAAGCAGTAACATTCAGTGCTGGCACTTTTCCTGTGTGAGGAATTGCTGGACGTTTTCAATTTCGGAGCTCAGCTCTACGAGACTTAGAGATAGTGAGCGTGAGGTTAGGTGGGTAGAGAAGCGCAGAGCCCCAGTGTTGCTGCGCCTGTGAAAGCGCTTCCAAGGAACGGTGCTGGCTTGCAAGAGCTTTCAGTGCTGGCACTTTTCATGTGTGAGCAATTGCTGGACGTTTTCAATTTCGGAGCTCAGCTCTACGAGACAGAGAGATATTGAGCGTGAGGTTAGGTGGGTAGAGAAGCACAGAGCCCCAGTGTTGCTGCGCCTGTGAAAGCGCTTCCAAGGAACGGTGCTGGCTTGCCAGAGCTTTCAGTGCTAACGCTTTTCAGGTGTGCGGAATTGCTGGACGGTTTCAATGTCTCACCTGTGCTCTCCTTCAGCTGCGAGAGAGGATGAGTTGAAGATGAGGTGGCTAGAGAAGCACAGAGCCCCAGCCTTTGTGTGGCTCTGAAAGGCTAGCCAAGGCATGGTTAGATCAAGCAAGAGCTTTCAGTGCTGGCACTTTTCCTGTGTGAGGAATTGCTGGACGTTTTCAATTTCGGAGTTCAGCTCTACGAGACGGAGAGATCGTGAGCGTGAGGTTAGGTGGGTAGAGAAGTGCAGAGCCCCAGTGTTGCTGCGCCTGGGAAAGCGCTTCCAAGGAACGGTGCTGGCTTGCAAGAGCTTTCAGTGCTGGCACTTTTCCTGTGTGAGGAATTGCTGGACGTTTTCAATTTCGGAGCTCAGCTCTACGAGACGGAGAGATAGTGAGCGTGAGGTTAGGTGGGTAGAGAAGCGCAGAGCCCCAGTGTTGCTGCGCCTGTGAAAGCGCTTCCAAGGAATGGTGCTGGCTTGCAAGAGCTTTCAGAGTTAACGCTTTTCCTGTGTGCGGAATTGCTGGACGGTTTCAATGTCTCACCTGTGCTCTCCTTCAGCTGCGAGAGAGGATGAGCCGAAGATGAGGTGGCTAGAGAAGCACAGAGCCCCAGCCTTTGTGTGGCTCTGAAAGGCTAGCCAAGGCATGCTTAGATCAAGCAGGAATAGTCAATGCTAACGCTTTTCCTGTGTGAGGAATTGCTGGACGTTTTCAATTTCGGAGCTCAGCTCTACGAGACGGAGAGATAGTGAGCGTGAGGTTAGGTGGGTAGAGAAGCGCAGAGCCCCAGTGTTGCTGCACCGTTGAAAGCGCTTCCAAGGAACGGTGCTGGCTTGCAAGAGCTTTCAGTGCTAACGCTTTTCAGGTGTGCGGAATTGCTGGACGGTTTCAATGTCTTACCTGTGCTCTCCTTCAGCTGCGAGAGAGGATGAGTTGAAGATGAGGTGGCTAGAGAAGCACAGAGCCCCAGCCTTTGTGTGGCTCTGAAAGGCTAGCCAAGGCATGCTTAGATCAAGCAGTAGCATTCAGTGCTGGCACTTTTCCTGTGTGAGGAATTGCTGGACGTTTTCAATTTCGGAGTTCAGCTCTACGAGAAGGAGAGATAGTGAGCGTGAGGTTAGGTGGGTAGAGAAGTGCAGAGCCCCAGTGTTGCTGCGCCTGTGAAAGCGCTTCCAAGGAACGGTGCTGGCTTGCAAGAGCTTTCAGTGCTGGCACTTTTCCTGTGTGAGGAATTGCTGGACGTTTTCAATTTCGGAGGTCAGCTCTACGAGACAGAGAGATAGTGAGCGTGAGGTTAGGTGGGTAGAGAAGCGCAGAGCCCCAGTGTTGCTGCGCCTGTGAAAGCGCTTCCAAGGAACGGTGCTGGCTTGCCAGAGCTTTCAGTGCTAACGCTTTTCAGGTGTGCGGAATTGCTGGACGGTTTCAATGTCTCACCTGTGCTCTCCTTTGACTGCGAGAGAGGATGAGCCGAAGATGAGGTGGCTAGAGAAGCACAGAGCCCCAGCCTTTGTGTGGCTCTGAAAGGCTAGCCAAGGCATGCTTAGATCAAGCAGGAGCATTCAGTGCTGGCACTTTTCCTGTGTGAGGAATTGCTGGACGTTTTCAATTTCGGAGTTCAGCTCTACGAGACGTAGAGATAGTGAGCGTGAGGTTAGGTGGGTAGAGAAGTGCAGAGCCCCAGTGTTGCTGCGCCTGTGAAAGCGCTTCCAAGGAACGGTGCTGGCTTGCAAGAGCTTTCAGTGCTGGCACTTTTCCTGTGTGAGGAATTGCTGGACGTTTTCAATTTCGGAGCTCAGCTCTACGAGAAGGAGAGATAGTGAGCGTGAGGTTAGGTGGGTAGAGAAGCGCAGAGCCCCAGTGTTGCTGCGCCTGTGAAAGCGCTTCCAAGGAACGGTGCTGGCTTGCAAGAGCTTTCAGAGTTAACGCTTTTCAGGTGTGCGGAATTGCTGGACGGTTTCAAAGTCTCCCCTGTGCTCTCCTTCAGCTGCGAGAGAGGATGAGCCGAAGATGAGGTGGCTAGAGAAGCACAGAGCCCCAGCCTTTGTGTGGCTCTGAAAGGCTAGCCAAGGCATGGTTAGATCAAGCAGTAGCATTCAGTGCTAACGCTTTTCCTGTGTGAGGAATTTCTGGACGTTTTCATTTTCTGAGCTCAGCTCTACGAGACGGAGAGATAGTGAGCGTGAGGTTAGGTGGGTAGAGAAGTGCAGAGCCCCAGTGTTGCTGCGCCTGTGAAAGCGCTTCCAAGGAACGGTGCTGGCTTGCAAGAGCTTTCAGTGCTGGCACTTTTCCTGTGTGAGGAATTGCTGGACGTTTTCAATTTCGGAGCTCAGCTCTACGAGACAGAGAGATATTGAGCGTGAGGTTAGGTGGGTAGAGAAGCGCAGAGCCCCAGTGTTGCTGCACCGGTGAAAGCGCTTCCAAGGAACGGTGCTGGCTTGCAAGAGCTTTCAGAGTTAACGCTTTTCAGGTGTGCGGAATTGCTGGACGGTTTCAATGTCTCACCTGTGCTCTCCTTCAGCTGCGAGAGAGGATGAGCCGAAGATGAGGTGGGTAGAGAAGCACAGAGCCCCAGCCTTTGTGTGGCTCTGAAAGGCTAGCCAAGGCATGGTTAGATCAAGCAGGAGCATTCAATGCTGGCACTTTTCCTGTGTGAGGAATTGCTGGACGTTTTCAATTTCGGAGGTCAGCTCTACGAGAAGGAGAGATAGTGAGCGTGAGGTTAGGTGGGTAGAGAAGCGCAGAGCCCCAGTGTTGCTGCGCCTGGGAAAGCGCTTCCAAGGAACGGTGCTGGCTTGCAAGAGCTTTCAGTGCTGGCACTTTTCCTGTGTGAGCAATTGCTGGATGTTTTCAATTTCGGAGCTCAGCTCTACGAGACGGAGAGATAGTGAGCGTGAGGTTAGGTGGGTAGAGAAGCGCAGAGCCCCAGTGTTGCTGCGCCTGTGAAAACGCTTCCAAGGAACGGTGCTGGCTTGCCAGAGCTTTCAGTGCTAACGCTTTTCAGGTGTGCGGGATTGCTGGACGGTTTCAATGTCTCACCTGTGCTCTCCTTCAGCTGCGAGAGAGGATGAGCCGAAGATGAGGTGGCTAGAGAAGCACAGAGCCCCAGCCTTTGTGTGGCTCTGAAAGGCTAGCCAAGGCATGCTTAGATCAAGCAGTAACATTCAGTGCTGGCACTTTTCCTGTGTGAGCAATTGCTGGACGTTTTCAATTTCGGAGCTCAGCTCTACGAGACTTAGAGATAGTGAGCGTGAGGTTAGGTGGGTAGAGAAGCGCAGAGCCCCAGTGTTGCTGCGCCTGTGAAAGCGCTTCCAAGGAACGGTGCTGGCTTGCAAGAGCTTTCAGTGCTGGCACTTTTCCTGTGTGAGGAATTGCTGGACGTTTTCAATTTCGGAGCTCAGCTCTACGAGACAGAGAGATATTGAGCGTGAGGTTAGGTGGGTAGAGAAGCGCAGAGCCCCAGTGTTGCTGCGCCTGTGAAAGCGCTTCCAAGGAACGGTGCTGGCTTGCCAGAGCTTTCAGTGCTAACGCTTTTCAGGTGTGCGGAATTGCTGGACAGTTTCAATGTCTCACCTGTGCTCTCCTTCAGCTGCGAGAGAGGATGAGCCGAAGATGAGGTGGCTAGAGAAGCACAGAGCCCCAGCCTTTGTGTGGCTCTGAAAGGCTAGCCAAGGCATGCTTAGATCAAGCAAGAGCTTTCAGTGCTGGCACTTTTCCTGTGTGAGGAATTGCTGGACGTTTTCAATTTCGGAGTTCAGCTCTACGAGACGGAGAGATCGTGAGCGTGAGGTTAGGTGGGTAGAGAAGTGCAGAGCCCCAGTGTTGCTGCGCCTGTGAAAGCGCTTCCAAGGAACGGTGCTGGCTTGCAAGAGCTTTCAGTGCTGGCACTTTTCCTGTGTGAGGAATTGCTGGACGTTTTCAATTTCGGAGCTCAGCTCTACGAGACGGAGAGATAGTGAGCGTGAGGTTAGGTGGGTAGAGAAGCGCAGAGCCCCAGTGTTGCTGTGCCTGTGAAAGCGCTTCCAAGGAATGGTGCTGGCTTGCAAGAGCTTTCAGAGTTAACGCTTTTCCTGTGTGCGGAATTGCTGGACGGTTTCAATGTCTCACCTGTGCTCTCCTTCAGCTGCGAGAGAGGATGAGCCGAAGATGAGGTGGCTAGAGAAGCACAGAGCCCCAGCCTTTGTGTGGCTCTGAAAGGCTAGCCAAGGCATGCTTAGATCAAGGAGGAATAGTCAGTGCTAACGCTTTTCCTGTGTGAGGAATTGCTGGACGTTTTCAATTTCGGAGCTCAGCTCTACGAGACGGAGAGATAGTGAGCGTGAGGTTAGGTGGGTAGAGAAGTGCAGAGCCCCAGTGTTGCTGCGCCTGGGAAAGCGCTTCCAAGGAACGGTGCTGGCTTGCAAGAGCTTTCAGTGCTAACGCTTTTCAGGTGTGCGGAATTGCTGGACGGTTTCAATGTCTCACCTGTGCTCTCCTTTGACTGCGAGAGAGGATGAGCCGAAGATGAGGTGGCTAGAGAAGCACAGAGCCCCAGCCTTTGTGTGGCTCTGAAAGGCTAGCCAAGGCATGGTTAGATCAAGCAGTAGCATTCAGTGCTGGCACTTTTCCTGTGTGAGCAATTGCTGGACGTTTTCAATTTCGGAGCTCAGCTCTACGAGACAGAGAGATAGTGAGCGTGAGGTTAGGTGGGTAGAGAAGCGCAGAGCCCCAGTGTTGCTGCGCCTGTGAAAGCGCTTCCAAGGAACGGTGCTGGCTTGCAAGAGCTTTCAGTGCTAATGCTTTTCAGGTGTGCGGAATTGCTGGACGGTTTCAATGTCTCACCTATGCTCTCCTTCAGCTGCGAGAGAGGATGAGCCGAAGATGAGGTGGCTAGAGAAGCACAGAGCCCCAGCCTTTGTGTGGCTCTGAAAGGCTAGCCAAGGCATGGTTAGATCAAGCAGGAGCATTCAGTGCTGGCACTTTTCCTGTGTGAGCAATTGCTGGACGTTTTCAATTTCGGAGCTCAGCTCTACGAGATGGAGAGATAGTGAGCGTGAGGTTAGGTGGGTAGAGAAGCGCAGAGCCCCAGTGTTGCTGCGCCTGGGAAAGCGCTTCCAAGGAACGGTGCTGGCTTGCAAGAGCTTTCAGTGCTGGCACTTTTCCTGTGTGAGGAATTGCTGGACGTTTTCAATTTCAGAGCTCAGCTCTACGAGAAGGAGAGATAGTGAGCGTGAGGTTAGGTGGGTAGAGAAGCGCAGAGCCCCAGTGTTGCTGCGCCTGTGAAAGCGCTTCCAAGGAACGGTGCTGGCTTGCAAGAGCTTTCAGAGTTAACGCTTTTCAGGTGTGCGGAATTGCTGGACGGTTTCAATGTCTCACCTGTGCTCTCCTTCAGCTGCGAGAGAGGATGAGCCGAAGATGAGGTGGCTAGAGAAGCACAGAGCCCCAGCCTTTGTGTGGCTCTGAAAGGCTAGCCAAGGCATGCTTAGATCAAGGAGGAATAGTCAGTGCTAACGCTTTTCCTGTGTGAGGAATTGCTGGACGTTTTCAATTTCGGAGGTCAGCTCTACAAGAAGGAGAGATAGTGAGCGTGAGGTTAGGTGGGTAGAGAAGCGCAGAGCCCCAGTGTTGCTGCGCCTGTGAAAGCGCTTCTAAGGAACGGTGCTGGCTTGCAAGAGCTTTCAGTGCTGCACTTTTCCTGTGTGAGGAATTGCTGGACGTTTTCAATTTCGGAGCTCAGCTCTACGAGACAGAGAGATAGTGAGCGTGAGGTTAGGTGGGTAGAGAAGCGCAGAGCCCCAGTGTTGCTGCGCCTGGGAAAGCGCTTCCAAGGAACGGTGCTGGCTTGCAAGAGCTTTCAGTGCTAACGCTTTTCAGGTGTGCGGAATTGCTGGACGGTTTCAATGTCTCACCTGTGCTCTCCTTTGACTGCGAGAGAGGATGAGTTGAAGATGAGGTGGCTAGAGAAGCACAGAGCCCCAGCCTTTGTGTGGCTCTGAAAGGCTAGCCAAGGCATGCTTAGATCAAGCAAGAGCTTTCAGTGCTGGCACTTTTCCTGTGTGAGGAATTGCTGGACGTTTTCAATTTCGGAGCTCAGCTCTACGAGACAGAGAGAGAGTGAGCGTGAGGTTAGGTGGGTAGAGAAGTGCAGAGCCCCAGTGTTGCTGCGCCTGTGAAAGCACTTCCAAGGAACGGTGCTGGCTTGCAAGAGCTTTCAGTGCTGGCACTTTTCCTGCGTGAGGAATTGCTGGACGTTTTCAATTTCGGAGATCAGCTCTACGAGACAGAGAGATAGTGAGCGTGAGGTTAGGTGGGTAGAGAAGTGCAGAGCCCCAGTGTTGCTGCGCCTGGGAAAGCGCTTCCAAGGAACGGTGCTGGCTTGCCAGAGCTTTCAGTGCTAACGCTTTTCAGGTGTGCGGAATTGCTGGACGGTTTCAATGTCTCACCTGTGCTCTCCTTCAGCTGCGAGAGAGGATGAGCCGAAGATGAGGTGGCTAGAGAAGCACAGAGCCCCAGCCTTTGTGTGGCTCTGAAAGGCTAGCCAAGGCATGGTTAGATCAAGCAGGAGCATTCAGTGCTGGCACTTTTCCTGTGTGAGCAATTGCTGGACGTTTTCAATTTCGGAGCTCAGCTCTACGAGACAGAGAGATAGTGAGCGTGAGGTTAGGTGGGTAGAGAAGCGCAGAGCCCCAGTGTTGCTGCGCCTGTGAAAGCGCTTCCAAGGAACGGTGCTGGCTTACAAGAGCTTTCAGTGCTAACGCTTTTCAGGTGTGCGGAATTACTGGACGGTTTCAATGTCTCACCTGTGCTCTCCTTCGGCTGCGAGAGAGGATGAGCCGAAGATGAGGTGGCTAGAGAAGCACAGAGCCCCAGCCTTTGTGTGGCTCTGAAAGGCTAGCCAAGGCATGGTTAGATCAAGCAGTAGCATTCAGTGCTGGCACTTTTCCTGTGTGAGGAATTGCTGGACGTTTTCAATTTCGGAGCTCAGCTCTACGAGGAGAGATCGTGAGCGTGAGGTTAGGTGGGTAGAGAAGTGCAGAGCCCCAGTGTTGCTGCGCCCGGGAAAGCGCTTCCAAGGAACGGTGCTGGCTTGCAAGAGCTTTCAGTGCTGGCACTTTTCCTGTGTGAGGAATTGCTGGACGTTTTCAATTTCAGAGCTCAGCTCTACGAGACGGAGAGATAGTGAGCGTGACGTTAGGTGGGTAGAGAAGCGCAGAGCCCCAGTGTTGCTGCGCCTGGGAAAGCGCTTCCAAGGAACGGTGCTGGCTTGCAAGAGGTTTCAGAGTTAACGCTTTTCAGGTGTGCGGAATTGCTGGACGGTTTCAATGTCTCACCTGTGCTCTCCTTCAGCTGCGAGAGAGGATGAGCCGAAGATGAGGTGGCTAGAGAAGCACAGAGCCCCAGCCTTTGTGTGGCTCTGAAAGGCTAGCCAAGGCATGCTTAGATCAAGCAGTAGCATTCAGTGCTGACACTTTTCCTGTGTGAGCAATTGCTGGACGTTTTCAATTTTGGAGCTCAGCTCTACGAGACGGAGAGATAGTGAGCGTGAGGTTAGGTGGGTAGAGAAGCGCAGAGCCCCAGTGTTGCTGCGCCTGGGAAAGCGCTTCCAAGGAACGGTGCTGGCTTGCAAGAGCTTTCAGTGCTAATGCTTTTCAGGTGTGCGGAATTGCTGGACGGTTTCAATGTCTCACCTGTGCTCTCCTTCAGCTGCGAGAGAGGATGAGCCGAAGATGAGGTGGCTAGAGAAGCACAGAGCCCCAGCCTTTGTGTGGCTCTGAAAGGCTAGCCAAGGCATGCTTAGATCAAGGAGGAATATTCAGTGCTGGCACTTTTCCTGTGTGAGGAATTGCTGGACGTTTTCAATTTCGGAGCTCAGCTCTACGAGACGGAGAGATAGTGAGCGTGAGGTTAGGTGGGTAGAGAAGTGCAGAGCCCCAGTGTTGCTGCACCGGTGAAAGCGCTTCCAAGGAACGGTGCTGGCTTGCCAGAGCTTTCAGTGCTAACGCTTTTCAGGTGTGCGGAATTGCTGGACGGTTTCAATGTCTCACCTGTGCTCTCCTTCAGCTGCGAGAGAGGATGAGCCGAAGATGAGGTGGCTAGAGAAGCACAGAGCCCCAGCCTTTGTGTGGCTCTGAAAGGCTAGCCAAGGCATGCTTAGATCAAGCAGGAGCATTCAGTGCTGGCACTTTTCCTGTGTGAGGAATTGCTGGATGTTTTCAATTTCGGAGGTCAGCTCTACGAGACTGAGAGATAGTGAGCGTGAGGTTAGGTGGGTAGAGAAGTGCAGAGCCCCAGTGTTGCTGCGCCTGTGAAAGCGCTTCCAAGGAACGGTGCTGGCTTGCAAGAGCTTTCAGTGCTAACGCTTTTCAGGTGTGCGGAATTGCTGGACGGTTTCAATGTCTCACCTGTGCTCTCCTTTGACTGCGAGAGAGGATGAGTTGAAGATGAGGTGGCTAGAGAAGCACAGAGCCCCAGCCTTTGTGTGGCTCTGAAAGGCTAGCCAAGGCATGCTTAGATCAAGGAGGAATATTCAGTGCTAACGCTTTTCCTGTGTGAGGAATTGCTGGACGTTTTCATTTTCGGAGCTCAGCTCTACGAGACGGAGAGATAGTGAGCGTGAGGTTAGGTGGGTAGAGAAGTGCAGAGCCCCAGTGTTGCTGCGCCTGTGAAAGCGCTTCCAAGGAACGGTGCTGGCTTGCAAGAGCTTTCAGTGCTGGCACTTTTCCTGTGTGAGGAATTGCTGGACGTTTTCAATTTCGGAGCTCAGCTCTACGAGACAGAGAGATCGTGAGCGTGAGGTTAGGTGGGTAGAGAAGCGCAGAGCCCCAGTGTTGCTGCACCGGTGAAAGCGCTTCCAAGGAACGGTGCTGGCTTGCAAGAGCTTTCAGAGTTAACGCTTTTCAGGTGTGTGGGATTGCTGGACGGTTTCAATGTCTCACCTGTGCTCTCCTTCAGCTGCGAGAGAGGATGAGCCGAAGATGAGGTGGCTAGAGAAGCACAGAGCCCCAGCCTTTGTGTGGCTCTGAAAGGCTAGCCAAGGCATGGTTAGATCAAGCAGTAGCATTCAGTGCTGGCGCTTTTCCTGTGTGAGCAATTGCTGGACGTTTTCAATTTCAGAGCTCAGCTCTACGAGAAGGAGAGATAGTGAGCGTGAGGTTAGGTGGGTAGAGAAGCGCAGAGCCCCAGTGTTGCTGCGCCTGTGAAAGCGCTTCCAAGGAACAGTGCTGGCTTGCAAGAGCTTTCAGTGCTAACGCTTTTCAGGTGTGTGGGATTGCTGGACGGTTTCAATGTCTCCCCTGTGCTCTCCTTCAGCTGCGAGAGAGGATGAGCCGAAGATGAGGTGGCTAGAGAAGCACAGAGCCCCAGCCTTTGTGTGGCTCTGAAAGGCTAGCCAAGGCATGCTTAGATCAAGGAGCAATATTCAGTGCTAACGCTTTTCCTGTGTGAGGAATTGCTGGACGTTTTCAATTTCGGAGCTCAGCTCTACTAGACTTAGAGATAGTGAGCGTGAGGTTAGGTGGGTAGAGAAGTGCAGAGCCCCAGTGTTGCTGCGCCTGTGAAAGCGCTTCCAAGGAACGGTGCTGGCTTGCAAGAGCTTTCAGTGCTGGCACTTTTCCTGTGTGAGCAATTGCTGGACGTTTTCAATTTCAGAGCTCAGCTCTACGAGACGGAGAGATAGTGAGCGTGAGGTTAGGTGGGTAGAGAAGCGCAGAGCCCCAGTGTTGCTGCGCCTGTGAAAGCGCTTCCAAGGAACGGTGCTGGCTTGCAAGAGCTTTCAGTGCTAACGCTTTTCAGGTGTGCGGAATTGCTGGACGGTTTCAATGTCTCACCTGTGCTCTCCTTCAGCTGCGAGAGAGGATGAGCCGAAGAAGAGGTGGCTAGAGAAGCACAGAGCCCCAGCCTTTGTGTGGCTCTGAAAGGCTAGCCAAGGCATGCTTAGATCAAGGAGGAGCCTTCAGTGCTAACGCTTTTCCTGTGCGAGGAATTGCTGGACGTTTTCAATTTCGGAGCTCAGCTCTACGAGAAGGAGAGATAGTGAGCGTGAGGTTAGGTGGGTAGAGAAGCGCAGAGCCCCAGTGTTGCTGCGCCTGTGAAAGCACTTCCAAGGAACGGTGCTGGCTTGCAAGAGCTTTCAGTGCTAACGCTTTTCAGGTGTGTGGAATTGCTGGACGGTTTCAATGTCTCCCCTGTGCTCTCCTTCAGCTGCGAGAGAGGATGAGCCGAAGATGAGGTGGCTTGAGAAGCACAGAGCCCCAGCCTTTGTGTGGCTCTGAAAGGCTAGCCAAGGCATGGTTAGATCAAGCAGGAGCCTTCAGTGCTGGCACTTTTCCTGTGTGAGGAATTGCTGGACGTTTTCAATTTCGGAGCTCAGCTCTATGAGAAGGAGAGATAGTGAGCGTGAGGTTAGGTGGGTAGAGAAGTGCAGAGCCCCAGTGTTGCTGCGCCTGGGAAAGCGCTTCCAAGGAACGGTGCTGGCTTGCAAGAGCTTTCAGTGCTGGCACTTTTCCTGTGTGAGGAATTGCTGGACGTTTTCAATTTCGGATCTCAGCTCTACGAGACAGAGAGATAGTGAGCGTGAGGTTAGGTGGGTAGAGAAGCGCAGAGCCCCAGTGTTGCTGCACCGGTGAAAGCGCTCCCAAGGAACGGTGCTGGCTTGCCAGAGCTTTCAGTGCTAACGCTTTTCAGGTGTGCGGAATTGCTGGACGGTTTCAATGTCTCACCTGTGCTCTCCTTCAGCTGCGAGAGAGGATGAGCCGAAGATGAGGCGGCTAGAGAAGCACAGAGCCCCAGCCTTTGTGTGGCTCTGAAAGGCTAGCCAAGGCATGGTTAGATCAAGCAGGAGCCTTCAGTGCTGGCACTTTTCCTGTGTGAGCAATTGCTGGACGTTTTCAATTTCGGAGCTCATCTCTACGAGACGGAGAGATAGTGAGCGTGAGGTTAGGTGGGTAGAGAAGTGCAGAGCCCCAGTGTTGCTGCGCCTGTGAAAGCGCTTCCAAGGAACGGTGCTGGCTTGCAAGAGCTTTCAGTGCTGGCACTTTTCCTGTGTGAGGAATTGCTGGACGTTTTCAATTTCGGAGCTCAGCTCTACGAGACCGAGAGATAGTGAGCGTGAGGTTAGGTGGGTAGAGAAGCGCAGAGCCCCAGTGTTGCTGCACCGGTGAAAGCGCTTCCAAGGAACGGTGCTGGCTTGCAAGAGCTTTCAGAGTTAATGCTTTTCCTGTGTGCGGAATTGCTGGACGGTTTCAATGTCTCACCTGTGCTCTCCTTCAGCCGCGAGAGAGGATGAGCCGAAGATGAGGTGGCTAGAGAAGCACAGAGCCCCAGCCTTTGTGTGGCTCTGAAAGGCTAGCCAAGGCATGCTTAGATCAAGCAGGAGCCTTCAGTGCTGGCACTTTTCCTCTGTGAGGAATTGCTCGACGTTTTCAATTTCGGAGCTCAGCTCTACGAGACGTAGAGAGAGTGAGCGTGAGGTTAGGTGGGTAGAGAAGCGCAGAGCCCCAGTGTTGCTGCGCCTGTGAAAGCACTTCCAAGGAACGGTGCTGGCTTGCAAGAGCTTTCAGAGTTAACGCTTTTCAGGTGTGCGGAATTGCTGGACGGTTTCAATGTCTCACCTGTGCTCTCCTTCAGCTGCGAGAGAGGATGAGCCGAAGATGAGGTGGCTAGAGAAGCACAGAACCCCAGCCTTTGTGTGGCTCTGAAAGGCTAGCCAAGGCATGCTTAGATCAAGCAGTAGCATTCAGTGCTGGCACTTTTCCTGTGTGAGGAATTGCTGGACGTTTTCAATTTTGGAGGTCAGCTCTACGAGACGTAGAGAGAGTGAGCGTGAGGTTAGGTGGGTAGAGAAGCGCAGAGCCCCAGTGTTGCTGCGCCTGTGAAAGCGCTTCCAAGGAACGGTGCTGGCTTGCAAGAGCTTTCAGTGCTAAAGCTTTTCAGGTGTGCAGAATTGCTGGACGGTTTCAATGTCTCAACTGTGCTCTCCTTTGACTGCGAGAGAGGATGAGCCGAAGATGAGGTGGCTAGAGAAGCACAGAGCCCCAGCCTTTGTGTGGCTCTGAAAGGCTAGCCAAGGCATCGTTAGATCAAGCAGTAGCATTCAGTGCTGGCACTTTTCCTGTGTGAGCAATTGCTGGACGTTTTCATTTTCGGAGCTCAGCTCTACGAGAAGGAGAGATAGTGAGCGTGAGGTTAGGTGGGTAGAGAAGCGCAGAGCCCCAGTGTTGCTGCGCCTGTGAAAGCGCTTCCAAGGAACGGTGCTGGCTTGCAAGAGCTTTCAGTGCTGGCACTTTTCCTGTGTGAGGAATTGCTGGACGTTTTCAATTTCGGAGCTCAGCTCTACGAGACAGAGAGATCGTGAGCGTGAGGTTAGGTGGGTAGAGAAGCGCAGAGCCCCAGTGTTGCTGCACCGGTGAAAGCGCTTCCAAGGAACGGTGCTGGCTTGCAAGAGCTTTCAGAGTTAACGCTTTTCAGGTGTGTGGGATTGCTGGACGGTTTCAATGTCTCACCTGTGCTCTCCTTCAGCTGCGAGAGAGGATGAGCCGAAGATGAGGTGGCTAGAGAAGCACAGAGCCCCAGCCTTTGTGTGGCTCTGAAAGGCTAGCCAAGGCATGGTTAGATCAAGCAGTAGCATTCAGTGCTGGCGCTTTTCCTGTGTGAGCAATTGCTGGACGTTTTCAATTTCAGAGCTCAGCTCTACGAGAAGGAGAGATAGTGAGCGTGAGGTTAGGTGGGTAGAGAAGCGCAGAGCCCCAGTGTTGCTGCGCCTGTGAAAGCGCTTCCAAGGAACGGTGCTGGCTTGCAAGAGCTTTCAGTGCTAACGCTTTTCAGGTGTGTGGGATTGCTGGACGGTTTCAATGTCTCCCCTGTGCTCTCCTTCAGCTGCGAGAGAGGATGAGCCGAAGATGAGGTGGCTAGAGAAGCACAGAGCCCCAGCCTTTGTGTGGCTCTGAAAGGCTAGCCAAGGCATGCTTAGATCAAGGAGCAATATTCAGTGCTAACGCTTTTCCTGTGTGAGGAATTGCTGGACGTTTTCAATTTCGGAGCTCAGCTCTACTAGACTTAGAGATAGTGAGCGTGAGGTTAGGTGGGTAGAGAAGTGCAGAGCCCCAGTGTTGCTGCGCCTGTGAAAGCGCTTCCAAGGAACGGTGCTGCCTTGCAAGAGCTTTCAGTGCTGGCACTTTTCCTGTGTGAGCAATTGCTGGACGTTTTCAATTTCAGAGCTCAGCTCTACGAGACGGAGAGATAGTGAGCGTGAGGTTAGGTGGGTAGAGAAGCGCAGAGCCCCAGTGTTGCTGCGCCTGTGAAAGCGCTTCCAAGGAACGGTGCTGGCTTGCAAGAGCTTTCAGTGCTAACGCTTTTCAGGTGTGCGGAATTGCTGGACGGTTTCAATGTCTCACCTGTGCTCTCCTTCAGCTGCGAGAGAGGATGAGCCGAAGAAGAGGTGGCTAGAGAAGCACAGAGCCCCAGCCTTTGTGTGGCTCTGAAAGGCTAGCCAAGGCATGCTTAGATCAAGGAGGAGCTTTCAGTGCTGGCACTTTTCCTGTGCGAGGAATTGCTGGACGTTTTCAATTTCGGAGCTCAGCTCTACGAGAAGGAGAGATAGTGAGCGTGAGGTTAGGTGGGTAGAGAAGCGCAGAGCCCCAGTGTTGCTGCGCCTGTGAAAGCACTTCCAAGGAACGGTGCTGGCTTGCAAGAGCTTTCAGTGCTAACGCTTTTCAGGTGTGTGGAATTGCTGGACGGTTTCAATGTCTCCCCTGTGCTCTCCTTCAGCTGCGAGAGAGGATGAGCCGAAGATGAGGTGGCTTGAGAAGCACAGAGCCCCAGCCTTTGTGTGGCTCTGAAAGGCTAGCCAAGGCATGGTTAGATCAAGCAGGAGCCTTCAGTGCTGGCACTTTTCCTGTGTGAGGAATTGCTGGACGTTTTCAATTTCGGAGCTCAGCTCTATGAGAAGGAGAGATAGTGAGCGTGAGGTTAGGTGGGTAGAGAAGTGCAGAGCCCCAGTGTTGCTGCGCCTGGGAAAGCGCTTCCAAGGAACGGTGCTGGCTTGCAAGAGCTTTCAGTGCTGGCACTTTTCCTGTGTGAGGAATTGCTGGACGTTTTCAATTTCGGATCTCAGCTCTACGAGACAGAGAGATAGTGAGCGTGAGGTTAGGTGGGTAGAGAAGCGCAGAGCCCCAGTGTTGCTGCACCGGTGAAAGCGCTCCCAAGGAACGGTGCTGGCTTGCCAGAGCTTTCAGTGCTAACGCTTTTCAGGTGTGCGGAATTGCTGGACGGTTTCAATGTCTCACCTGTGCTCTCCTTCAGCTGCGAGAGAGGATGAGCCGAAGATGAGGCGGCTAGAGAAGCACAGAGCCCCAGCCTTTGTGTGGCTCTGAAAGGCTAGCCAAGGCATGGTTAGATCAAGCAGGAGCCTTCAGTGCTGGCACTTTTCCTGTGTGAGGAATTGCTGGACGTTTTCAATTTCGGAGCTCAGCTCTACGAGACGGAGAGATAGTGAGCGTGAGGTTAGGTGGGTAGAGAAGTGCAGAGCCCCAGTGTTGCTGCGCCTGTGAAAGCGCTTCCAAGGAACGGTGCTGGCTTGCAAGAGCTTTCAGTGCTGGCACTTTTCCTGTGTGAGGAATTGCTGGACGTTTTCAATTTCGGAGCTCAGCTCTACGAGACCGAGAGATAGTGAGCGTGAGGTTAGGTGGGTAGAGAAGCGCAGAGCCCCAGTGTTGCTGCACCGGTGAAAGCGCTTCCAAGGAACGGTGCTGGCTTGCAAGAGCTTTCAGAGTTAATGCTTTTCCTGTGTGCGGAATTGCTGGACGGTTTCAATGTCTCACCTGTGCTCTCCTTCAGCCGCGAGAGAGGATGAGCCGAAGATGAGGTGGCTAGAGAAGCACAGAGCCCCAGCCTTTGTGTGGCTCTGAAAGGCTAGCCAAGGCATGCTTAGATCAAGCAGGAGCCTTCAGTGCTGGCACTTTTCCTCTGTGAGGAATTGCTCGACGTTTTCAATTTCGGAGCTCAGCTCTACGAGACGTAGAGAGAGTGAGCGTGAGGTTAGGTGGGTAGAGAAGCGCAGAGCCCCAGTGTTGCTGCGCCTGTGAAAGCACTTCCAAGGAACGGTGCTGGCTTGCAAGAGCTTTCAGAGTTAACGCTTTTCAGGTGTGCGGAATTGCTGGACGGTTTCAATGTCTCACCTGTGCTCTCCTTCAGCTGCGAGAGAGGATGAGCCGAAGATGAGGTGGCTAGAGAAGCACAGAACCCCAGCCTTTGTGTGGCTCTGAAAGGCTAGCCAAGGCATGCTTAGATCAAGCAGTAGCATTCAGTGCTGGCACTTTTCCTGTGTGAGCAATTGCTGGACGTTTTCAATTTTGGAGGTCAGCTCTACGAGACGTAGAGAGAGTGAGCGTGAGGTTAGGTGGGTAGAGAAGCGCAGAGCCCCAGTGTTGCTGCGCCTGTGAAAGCGCTTCCAAGGAACGGTGCTGGCTTGCAAGAGCTTTCAGTGCTAAAGCTTTTCAGGTGTGCAGAATTGCTGGACGGTTTCAATGTCTCACCTGTGCTCTCCTTCAGCTGCGAGAGAGGATGAGCCGAAGATGAGGTGGCTAGAGAAGCACAGAGCCCCAGCCTTTGTGTGGCTCTGAAAGGCTAGCCAAGGCATCGTTAGATCAAGCAGTAGCATTCAGTGCTGGCACTTTTCCTGTGTGAGCAATTGCTGGACGTTTTCATTTTCGGAGCTCAGCTCTACGAGAAGGAGAGATAGTGAGCGTGAGGTTAGGTGGGTAGAGAAGCGCAGAGCCCCAGTGTTGCTGCGCCTGTGAAAGCGCTTCCAAGGAACGGTGCTGGCTTGCAAGAGCTTTCAGTGCTGGCACTTTTCCTGTGTGAGCAATTGCTGGACCTTTTCAATTTCGGAGTTCAGCTCTACGAGACGGAGAGATAGTGAGCGTGAGGTTAGGTGGGTAGAGAAGTGCAGAGCCCCAGTGTTGCTGCGCCTGTGAAAGCGCTTCCAAGGAACGGTGCTGGCTTGCAAGAGCTTTCAGTGCTGGCACTTTTCCTGTGTGAGCAATTGCTGGACGTTTTCAATTTCGGAGCTCAGCTCTACGAGACGGAGAGATAGTGAGCGTGAGGTTAGGTGGGTAGAGAAGTGCAGAGCCCCAGTGTTGCTGCGCCTGTGAAAGCGCTTCCAAGGAACGGTGCTGGCTTGCAAGAGCTTTCAGAGTTAACGCTTTTCAGGTGTGCGGAATTGCTGGACGGTTTCAATGTCTCACCTGTGCTCTCCTTCAGCTGCGAGAGAGGATGAGTTGAAGATGAGGTGGCTAGAGAAGCACAGAGCCCCAGCCTTTGTGTGGCTCTGAAAGGCTAGCCAAGGCATGCTTAGATCAAGGAGGAATAGTCAGTGCTAACGCTTTTCCTGTGTGAGGAATTGCTGGACGTTTTCAATTTCGGAGTTCAGCTCTACGAGAAGGAGAGATAGTGAGCGTGAGGTTAGGTGGGTAGAGAAGCGCAGAGCCCCAGTGTTGCTGCGCCCGGGAAAGCGCTTCCAAGGAACGGTGCTGGCTTGCAAGAGCTTTCAGTGCTGGCACTTTTCCTGTGTGAGCAATTGCTGGACGTTTTCAATTTCGGAGCTCAGCTCTACGAGACGGAGAGATAGTGAGCGTGAGGTTAGGTGGGTAGAGAAGCGCAGAGCCCCAGTGTTGCTGCGCCTGGGAAAGCGCTTCCAAGGAACGGTGCTGGCTTGCAAGAGCTTTCAGAGTTAACGCTTTTCAGGTGTGCGGAATTGCTGGACGGTTTCAATGTCTCCCCTGTGCTCTCCTTCAGCTGCGAGAGAGGATGAGCCGAAGATGAGGTGGCTAGAGAAGCACAGAGCCCCAGCCTTTGTGTGGCTCTGAAAGGCTAGCCAAGGCATGGTTAGATCAAGCAGGAGCATTCAATGCTGGCACTTTTTCTGTGTGAGCAATTGCTGGACGTTTTCAATTTCGGAGCTCAGCTCTACGAGAAGGAGAGATAGTGAGCGTGAGGTTAGGTGGGTAGAGAAGCGCAGAGCCCCAGTGTTGCTGCGCCTGTGAAAGCGCTTCCAAGGAACGGTGCTGGCTTGCAAGAGCTTTCAGTGCTGGCACTTTTCCTGTGTGAGCAATTGCTGGACTTTTTCAATTTCGGAGGTCAGCTCTACGAGACGGAGAGATAGTGAGCGTGAGGTTAGGTGGGTAGAGAAGCGCAGAGCCCCAGTGTTGCTGCGCCTGTGAAAGCGCTTCCAAGGAACGGTGCTGGCTTGCAAGAGCTTTCAGTGCTGACACTTTTCCTGTGTGAGCAATTGCTGGACGTTTTCAATTTCGGAGCTCAGCTCTACGAGACGGAGAGATAGTGAGCGTGAGGTTAGGTGGGTAGAGAAGCGCAGAGCCCCAGTGTTGCTGCGCCTGTGAAAACGCTTCCAAGGAAAGGTGCTGGCTTGCAAGAGCTTTCAGAGTTAACGCTTTTCAGGTGTGCGGAATTGCTGGACGATTTCAATGTCTCACCTGTGCTCTCCTTCAGCTGCGAGAGAGGATGAGCCGAAGATGAGGTGGCTAGCGAAGCACAGAGCCCCAGCCTTTGTGTGGCTCTGAAAGGCTAGCCAAGGCATGCTTAGATCAAGCAGTAGCATTCAGTGCTGGCACTTTTCCTGTGTGAGCAATTGCTGGACGTTTTCAATTTCGGAGCTCAGCTCTACGAGACGGAGAGATAGTGAGCGTGAGGTTAGGTGGGTAGAGAAGCGCAGAGCCCCAGTGTTGCTGCGCCTGTGAAAGCGCTTCCAAGGAACGGTGCTGGCTTGCAAGAGCTTTCAGTGCTGGCACTTTTCCTGTGTGAGGAATTGCTGGATGTTTTCAATTTCGGAGCTCAGCTCTACGAGACGGAGAGATAGTGAGCGTGAGGTTAGGTGGGTAGAGAAGCGCAGAGCCCCAGTGTTGCTGCACCGGTGAAAGCGCTTCCAAGGAACGGTGCTGGCTTGCAAGAGCTTTCAGAGTTAACGCTTTTCAGGTGTGCGGAATTACTGGACGGTTTCAATGTCTCACCTGTGCTCTCCTTCAGCTGCGAGAGAGGATGAGCCGAAGATGAGGTGGCTAGAGAAGCACAGAGCCCCAGCCTTTGTGTGGCTCTGAAAGGCTAGCCAAGGCATGGTTAGATCAAGCAGGAGCCTTCAGTGCTGGCACTTTTCCTGTGTGAGGAATTGCTGGACGTTTTCAATTTCTGAGCTCAGCTCTACGAGACGGAGAGATAGTGAGCGTGAGGTTAGGTGGGTAGAGAAGCGCAGAGCCCCAGTGTTGCTGCGCCTGTGAAAGCGCTTCCAAGGAACGGTGCTGGCTTGCAAGAGCTTTCAGTGCTGGCACTTTTCCTGTGTGAGCAATTGCTGGACGTTTTCAATTTCGGAGCTCAGCTCTACGAGACGTAGAGATAGTGAGCGTGAGGTTAGGTGGCTAGAGAAGCGCAGAGCCCCAGCGTTGCTGCGCCTGTGAAAGCGCTTCCAAGGAACGGTGCTGGCTTGCAAGAGCTTTCAGAGTTAACGCTTTTCCTGTGTGCGGAATTGCTGGACGGTTTCAATGTCTCACCTGTGCTCTCCTTCAGCTGCGAGAGAGGATGAGCCGAAGATGAGGTGGCTAGAGAAGCACAGAGCCCCAGCCTTTGTGTGGCTCTGAAAGGCTAGCCAAGGCATGCTTAGATCAAGGAGGAATAGTCAGTGCTAACGCTTTTCCTGTGTGAGGAATTGCTGGACGTTTTCAATTTCTGAGCTCAGCTCTACGAGACGGAGAGATAGTGAGCGTGAGGTTAGGTGGGTAGAGAAGTGCAGAGCCCCAGTGTTGCTGCGCCTGTGAAAGCGCTTCCCAGGAACGGTGCTGGCTTGCAAGAGCTTTCAGTGCTGGCACTTTTCATGTGTGAGCAATTGCTGGACGTTTTCAATTTCGGAGCTCAGCTCTACGAGACAGAGAGATAGTGAGCGTGAGGTTAGGTGGGTAGAGAAGCGCAGAGCCCCAGTGTTGCTGCGCCTGTGAAAGCGCTTCCAAGGAACGGTGCTGGCTTGCAAGAGCTTTCAGTGCTGGCACTTTTCAGGTGTGCGGAATTACTGGACGGTTTCAATGTCTCACCTGTGCTCTCCTTTGACTGCGAGAGAGGATGAGCCGAAGATGAGGTGGCTAGAGAAGCACAGAGCCCCAGCCTTTGTGTGGCTCTTAAAGGCTAGCCAAGGCATGGTTAGATCAAGCAGGAGCCTTCAGTGCTGGCACTTTTCCTGTGTGAGCAATTGCTGGACGTTTTCAATTTCGGAGCTCAGCTCTACGAGACGGAGAGATAGTGAGCGTGAGGTTAGGTGGGTAGAGAAGTGCAGAGCCCCAGTGTTGCTGCGCCTGTGAAAGCGCTTCCAAGGAACGGTGCTGGCTTGCAAGAGCTTTCAGTGCTGGCACTTTTCCTGTGTGAGCAATTGCTGGACGTTTTCAATTTCGGAGCTCAGCTCTACGAGACGGAGAGAGAGTGAGCGTGAGGTTAGGTGGGTAGAGAAGCGCAGAGCCCCAGTGTTGCTGCACCGGTGAAAGCGCTTCCAAGGAACGGTGCTGGCTTGCAAGAGCTTTCAGAGTTAACGCTTTTCCTGTGTGCGGAATTGCTGGACGGTTTCAATGTCTCACCTGTGCTCTCCTTCAGCTGCGAGAGAGGATGAGCCGAAGATGAGGTGGCTAGAGAAGCACAGAGCCCCAGCCTTTGTGTGGCTCTGAAAGGCTAGCCAAGGCATGGTTAGATCAAGCAGTAGCATTCAGTGCTGGCACTTTTCCTGTGTGAGCAATTGCTGGACGTTTTCAATTTCGGAGCTCATCTCTACGAGAAGGAGAGATCGTGAGCGTGAGGTTAGGTGGATAGAGAAGCGCAGAGCCCCAGTGTTGCTGTGCCTGGGAAAGCACTTCCAAGGAACGGTGCTGGCTTGCAAGAGCTTTCAGTGCTGGCACTTTTCCTGTGTGAGCAATTGCTGGACGTTTTCAATTTCGGAGCTCAGCTCTACGAGACGGAGAGATAGTGAGCGTGAGGTTAGGTGGGTAGAGAAGCGCAGAGCCCCGGTGTTGCTGCACTGGTGAAAGCACTTCCAAGGAACGGTGCTGGCTTGCAAGAGCTTTCAGAGTTAACGCTTTTCAGGTGTGCGGAATTGCTGGACGGTTTCAATGTCTCACCTGTGCTCTCCTTCAGCTGCGAGAGAGGATGAGCCGAAGATGAGGTGGCTAGAGAAGCACAGAGCCCCAGCCTTTGTGTGGCTCTGAAAGGCTAGCCAAGGCATGCTTAGATCAAGGAGGAATAGTCAGTGCTAACGCTTTTCCTGTGTGAGGAATTGCTGGACGTTTTCAATTTCGGAATTCAGCTCTACGAGAAGGAGAGATAGTGACCGTGACGTTAGGTGGGTAGAGAAGTGCAGAGCCCCAGTGTTGCTGCGCCTGTGAAAGCGCTTCCAAGGAACGGTGCTGGCTTGCAAGAGCTTTCAGTGCTGGCACTTTTCCTGTGTGAGCAATTGCTGGACGTTTTCAATTTCGGAGGTCAGCTCTACGAGACGGAGAGATAGTGAGCGTGAGGTTAGGTGGGTAGAGAAGCGCAGAGCCCCAGTGTTGCTGCGCCTGTGAAAGCGCTTCCAAGGAACGGTGCTGGTTTGCAAGAGCTTTCAGAGTTAACGCTTTTCAGGTGTGCGGAATTACTGGACGGTTTCAATGTCTCACCTGTGCTCTCCTTCAGCTGCGAGAGAGGATGAGCCGAAGATGAGGTGGCTAGAGAAGCACAGAGCCCCAGCCTTTGTGTGGCTCTGAAAGGCTAGCCAAGGCATGCTTAGATCAAGCAGTAGCATTCAGTGCTGGCACTTTTCCTGTGTGAGGAATTGCTGGACGTTTTCAATTTCGGAGCTCAGCTCTACGAGACGGAGAGAGAGTGAGCGTGAGGTTAGGTGGGTAGAGAAGCGCAGAGCCCCAGTGTTGCTGCGCCTGTGAAAGCGCTTCCAAGGAACGGTGCTGGCTTGCAAGAGCTTTCAGTGCTGGCACTTTTCCTGTGTGAGCAATTGCTGGACGTTTTCAATTTCGGAGCTCAGCTCTACGAGACGGAGAGATAGTGAGCGTGAGGTTAGGTGGCTAGAGAAGCGCAGAGCCCCAGTGTTGCTGCGCCTGTGAAAGCGCTTCCAAGGAACGGTGCTGGCTTGCAAGAGCTTTCAGAGTTAACGCTTTTCAGGTGTGCGGAATTGCTGGACGGTTTCAATGTCTCACCTGTGCTCTCCTTCAGCTGCGAGAGAGGATGAGCCGAAGATGAGGTGGCTAGAGAAGCACAGAGCCCCAGCCTTTGTGTGGCTCTGAAAGGCTAGCCAAGGCATGCTTAGATCAAGGAGGAATAGTCAGTGCTAACGCTTTTCCTGTGTGAGGAATTGCTGGACGTTTTCAATTTCGGAGCTCAGCTCTACGAGACAGAGAGATAGTGAGCGTGAGGTTAGGTGGGTAGAGAAGTGCAGAGCCCCAGTGTTGCTGCGCCTGGGAAAGCGCTTCCAAGGAACGGTGCTGGCTTGCAAGAGCTTTCAGTGCTGGCACTTTTCATGTGTGAGCAATTGCTGGACGTTTTCAATTTCGGAGCTCAGCTCTACGAGACAGAGAGATAGTGAGCGTGAGGTTAGGTGGGTAGAGAAGCGCAGAGCCCCAGTGTTGCTGCACCGGTGAAAGCGCTTCCAAGGAACGGTGCTGGCTTGCAAGAGCTTTCAGTGCTAACGCTTTTCAGGTGTGCGGAATTGCTGGACGGTTTCAATGTCTCCCCTGTGCTCTCCTTCAGCTGCGAGAGAGGATGAGCCGAAGATGAGGTGGCTAGAGAAGCACAGAGCCCCAGCCTTTGTGTGGCTCTGAAAGGCTAGCCAAGGCATGCTTAGATCAAGCAGGAGCCTTCAGTGCTGGCACTTTTCCTGTGTGAGCAATTGCTGGACGTTTTCAATTTCGGAGCTCAGCTCTACGAGACGGAGAGATCGTGAGCGTGAGGTTAGGTGGGTAGAGAAGCGCAGAGCCCCAGTGTTGCTGCGCCTGGGAAAGCGCTTCCAAGGAACGGTGCTGGCTAGCAAGAGCTTTCAGTGCTAACGCTTTTCAGGTGTGCGGAATTACTGGACGGTTTCAATGTCTCACCTGTGCTCTCCTTCAGCTGCGAGAGAGGATGAGCCGAAGATGAGGTGGCTAGAGAAGCACAGAGCCCCAGCCTTTGTGTGGCTCTGAAAGGCTAGCCAAGGCATGCTTAGATCAAGCAGGAGCCTTCAGTGCTGGCACTTTTCCTGTGTGAGGAATTGCTGGACGTTTTCAATTTCGGAGGTCAGCTCTACGAGACGGAGAGATCGTGAGCGTGAGGTTAGGTGGGTAGAGAAGCGCAGAGCCCCAGTGTTGCTGCGCCTGGGAAAGCGCTTCCAAGGAACGGTGCTGGCTTGCAGGAGCTTTCAGTGCTAACGCTTTTCAGGTGTGCGGAATTGCTGGACGGTTTCAATGTCTCACCTGTGCTCTCCTTCAGCTGCGAGAGAGGATGAGTTGAAGATGAGGTGGCTAGAGAAGCACAGAGCCCCAGCCTTTGTGTGGCTCTGAAAGGCTAGCCAAGGCATGCTTAGATCAAGCAGTAGCATTCAGTGCTGGCACTTTTCCTGTGTGAGCAATTGCTGGACGTTTTCAATTTCGGAGTTCAGCTCTACGAGACGGAGAGATAGTGAGCGTGAGGTTAGGTGGGTAGAGAAGTGCAGAGCCCCAGTGTTGCTGCGCCTGTGAAAGCGCTTCCAAGGAACGGTGCTGGCTTGCAAGAGCTTTCAGAGTTAACGCTTTTCAGGTGTACGGAATTGCTGGACGGTTTCAATGTCTCACCTGTGCTCTCCTTCAGCTGCGAGAGAGGATGAGCCGAAGATGAGGTGGCTAGAGAAGCACAGAGCCCCAGCCTTTGTGTGGCTCTGAAAGGCTAGCCAAGGCATGCTTAGATCAAGGAGGAATAGTCAGTGCTAACGCTTTTCCTGTGTGAGGAATTGCTGGACGTTTTCAATTTCGGAGCTCAGCTCTACGAGACGGAGAGATAGTGAGCGTGAGGTTAGGTGGGTAGAGAAGCGCAGAGCCCCAGTGTTGCTGCGCCTGTGAAAGCGCTTCCAAGGAACGGTGCTGGCTTGCAAGAGCTTTCAGTGCTAACGCTTTTGAGGTGTGCGGAATTACTGGACGGTTTCAATGTCTCACCTGTGCTCTCCTTCAGCTGCGAGAGAGGATGAGCCGAAGATGAGGTGGCTAGAGAAGCACAGAGCCCCAGCCTTTGTGTGGCTCTGAAAGGCTAGCCAAGGCATGCTTAGATCAAGCAGTAGCATTCAGTGCTGGCACTTTTCCTGTGTGAGCAATTGCTGGACGTTTTCAATTTCGGAGCTCAGCTCTACGAGAAGGAGAGAGAGTGAGCGTGAGGTTAGGTGGGTAGAGAAGTGCAGAGCCCCAGTGTTGCTGCGCCTGTGAAAGCGCTTCCAAGGAACGGTGCTGGCTTGCAAGAGCTTTCAGTGCTGGCACTTTTCCTGTGTGAGGAATTGCTGGACGTTTTCAATTTCGGAGCTCAGCTCTACGAGACGTAGAGATAGTGAGCGTGAGGTTAGGTGGCTAGAGAAGCGCAGAGCCCCAGTGTTGCTGCGCCTGTGAAAGCGCTTCCAAGGAACGGTGCTGGCTTGCAAGAGCTTTCAGAGTTAACGCTTTTCAGGTGTGCGGAATTGCTGGACGGTTTCAATGTCTCACCTGTGCTCTCCTTCAGCTGCGAGAGAGGATGAGCCGAAGATGAGGTGGCTAGAGAAGCACAGAGCCCCAGCCTTTGTGTGGCTCTGAAAGGCTAGCCAAGGCATGCTTAGATCAAGGAGGAATAGTCAGTGCTAACGCTTTTCCTGTGTGAGGAATTGCTGGACGTTTTCAATTTCGGAGCTCAGCTCTACGAGAAGGAGAGATCGTGAGCGTGAGGTTAGGTGGGTAGAGAAGCGCAGAGCCCCAGTGTTGCTGCGCCTGGGAAAGCGCTTCCAAGGAACGGTGCTGGCTTGCAAGAGCTTTCAGTGCTAACGCTTTTCAGGTGTGCGGAATTGCTGGACGGTTTCAATGTCTCACCTGTGCTCTCCTTTGACTGCGAGAGAGGATGAGCCGAAGATGAGGTGGCTAGAGAAGCACAGAGCCCCAGCCTTTGTGTGGCTCTGAAAGGCTAGCCAAGGCATGCTTAGATCAAGCAGGAGCCTTCAGTGCTGGCACTTTTCCTGTGTGAGGAATTGCTGGACGTTTTCAATTTCGGAGCTCAGCTCTACGAGACGGAGAGATCGTGAGCGTGAGGTTATGTGGGTAGAGAAGTGCAGAGCCCCAGTGTTGCTGCGCCTGTGAAAGCGCTTCCAAGGAACGGTGCTGGCTTGCAAGAGCTTTCAGTGCTGGCACTTTTCCTGTGTGAGCAATTGCTGGACGTTTTCAATTTCGGAGCTCAGCTCTACGAGACGGAGAGATAGTGAGCGTGAGGTTAGGTGGGTAGAGAAGCGCAGAGCCCCAGTGTTGCTGCGCCTGGGAAAGCGCTTCCAAGGAACGGTGCTGGCTTGCAAGAGCTTTCAGAGTTAACGCTTTTCAGGTGTGCGGAATTGCTGGACGGTTTCAATGTCTCACCGGTGCTCTCCTTCAGCTGCGAGAGAGGATGAGCCGAAGATGAGGTGGCTAGAGAAGCACAGAGCCCCAGCCTTTGTGTGGCTCTGAAAGGCTAGCCAAGGCATGGTTAGATCAAGCAGTAGCATTCAGTGCTGGCACTTTTCCTGTGTGAGCAATTGCTGGACGTTTTCAATTTCTGAGCTCATCTCTACGAGAAGGAGAGAGAGTGAGCGTGAGGTTAGGTGGGTAGAGAAGCGCAGAGCCCCAGTGTTGCTGCGCCTGTGAAAGCACTTCCAAGGAACGGTGCTGGCTTGCAAGAGCTTTCAGTGCTGGCACTTTTCCTGTGTGAGCAATTGCTGGACGTTTTCAATTTCGGAGCTCAGCTCTACGAGACGGAGAGATAGTGAGCGTGAGGTTAGGTGGGTAGAGAAGCGCAGAGCCCCAGTGTTGCTGCACCGGTGAAAGCGCTTCCAAGGAACGGTGCTGGCTTGCAAGAGCTTTCAGAGTTAACGCTTTTCAGGTGTGCGGAATTGCTGGACGGTTTCAATGTCTCCCCTGTGCTCTCCTTCAGCTGCGAGAGAGGATGAGCCGAAGATGAGGTGGCTAGAGAAGCACAGAGCCCCAGCCTTTGTGTGGCTCTGAAAGGCTAGCCAAGGCATGCTTAGATCAAGGAGGAATAGTCAGTGCTAACGCTTTTCCTGTGTGAGGAATTGCTGGACGTTTTCAATTTCGGAGCTCAGCTCTACGAGAAGGAGAGATAGTGAGCGTGAGGTTAGGTGGGTAGAGAAGCGCAGAGCCCCAGTGTTGCTGCGCCTGGGAAAGCGCTTCCAAGGAACGGTGCTGGCTTGCAAGAGCTTTCAGTGCTGGCACTTTTCCTGTGTGAGCAATTGCTGGACGTTTTCAATTTCGGAGCTCAGCTCTACGAGACGGAGAGATAGTGAGCGTGAGGTTAGGTGGGTAGAGAAGCGCAGAGCCCCAGTGTTGCTGCGCCTGTGAAAGCGCTTCCAAGGAACGGTGCTGGTTTGCAAGAGCTTTCAGAGTTAACGCTTTTCAGGTGTGCGGAATTGCTGGACGGTTTCAATGTCTCACCTGTGCTCTCCTTCAGCTGCGAGAGAGGATGAGCCGAAGATGAGGTGGCTAGAGAAGCACAGAGCCCCAGCCTTTGTGTGGCTCTGAAAGGCTAGCCAAGGCATGGTTAGATCAAGCAGGAGCATTCAATGCTCGCACTTTTCCTGTGTGAGCAATTGCTGGACGTTTTCAATTTCGGAGGTCAGCTCTACGAGAAGGAGAGATAGTGAGCGTGAGGTTAGGTGGGTAGAGAAGCGCAGAGCCCCAGTGTTGCTGCGCCTGTGAAAGCGCTTCCAAGGAACGGTGCTGGCTTGCAAGAGCTTTCAGTGCTGGCACTTTTCCTGTGTGAGGAATTGCTGGACGTTTTCAATTTCGGAGCTCAGCTCTACGAGACGGAGAGAGAGTGAGCGTGAGGTTAGGTGGGTAGAGAAGCGCAGAGCCCCAGTGTTGCTGCGCCTGTGAAAACGCTTCCAAGGAAAGGTGCTGGCTTGCAAGAGCTTTCAGAGTTAACGCTTTTCAGGTGTGCGGAATTACTGGACGATTTCAATGTCTCACCTGTGCTCTCCTTCAGCTGCGAGAGAGGATGAGCCGAAGATGAGGTGGCTAGAGAAGCACAGAGCCCCAGCCTTTGTGTGGCTCTGAAAGGCTAGCCAAGGCATGCTTAGATCAAGCAAGAGCTTTCAGTGCTGGCACTTTTCCTGTGTGAGCAATTGCTGGACGTTTTCAATTTCGGAGCTCAGCTCTACGAGACGGAGAGATCGTGAGCGTGAGGTTAGGTGGGTAGAGAAGCGCAGAGCCCCGGTTTTGCTGCGCCTGGGAAAGCGCTTCCAAGGAACGGTGCTGGCTTGCAAGAGCTTTCAGTGCTAACGCTTTTCAGGTGTGCGGAATTGCTGGACGGTTTCAATGTCTCACCTGTGCTCTCCTTCAGCTGCGAGAGAGGATGAGCCGAAGATGAGGTGGCTAGAGAAGCACAGAGCCCCAGCCTTTGTGTGGTTCTGAAAGGCTAGCCAAGGCATGCTTAGATCAAGCAGGAGCCTTCAGTGCTGGCACTTTTCCTGTGTGAGGAATTGCTGGACGTTTTCAATTTCGGAGGTCAGCTCTACGAGACGGAGAGATCGTGAGCGTGAGGTTAGGTGGGTAGAGAAGCGCAGAGCCCCAGTGTTGCTGCGCCTGGGAAAGTGCTTCCAAGGAACGGTGCTGGCTTGCAAGAGCTTTCAGTGCTGGCACTTTTCCTGTGTGAGGAATTGCTGGATGTTTTCAATTTCGGAGCTCAGCTCTACGAGACGGAGAGATAGTGAGCGTGAGGTTAGGTGGGTAGAGAAGCGCAGAGCCCCAGTGTTGCTGCACCGGTGAAAGCGCTTCCAAGGAACGGTGCTGGCTTACCAGAGCTTTCAGAGTTAACGCTTTTCCTGTGTGCGGAATTGCTGGACGATTTCAATGTCTCACCTGTGCTCTCCTTCAGCTGCGAGAGAGGATGAGCCGAAGATGAGGTGGCTTGAGAAGCACAGAGCCCCAGCCTTTGTGTGGCTCTGAAAGGCTAGCCAAGGCATGGTTAGATCATGCAGTAGCCTTCAGTGCTGGCACTTTTCCTGTGTGAGCAATTGCTGGACGTTTTCAATTTCGGAGCTCAGCTCTACGAGACGGAGAGATAGTGAGCGTGAGGTTAGGTGGGTAGAGAAGTGCAGAGCCCCAGTGTTGCTGCGCCTGGGAAAGCGCTTCCAAGGAACGGTGCTGGCTTGCAAGAGCTTTCAGTGCTGGCACTTTTCCTGTGTGAGCAATTGCTGGATGTTTTCAATTTCGGAGGTCAGCTCTACGAGACGGAGAGATAGTGAGCGTGAGGTTAGGTGGGTAGAGAAGCGCAGAGCCCCAGTGTTGCTGCGCCTGTGAAAGCGCTTCCAAGGAATGCTGCTGGCTTGCCAGTGCTTTCAGTGCTAACGCTTTTCAAGTGTGCGGAATTGCTGGACGGTTTCAATGTCTCACCTGTGCTCTCCTTCAGCTGCGAGAGAGGATGAGCCAAAGATGAGGTGGCTAGAGAAGCACAGAGCCCCAGCCTTTGTGTGGCTCTGAAAGGCTAGCCAAGGCATGCTTAGATCAAGGAGGAATAGTCAGTGCTAACGCTTTTCCTGTGTGAGGAATTGCTGGACGTTTTCAATTTCGGAGCTCAGCTCTACGAGACAGAGAGATCGTGAGCGTGAGGTTAGGTGGGTAGAGAAGCACAGAGCCCCAGTGTTGCTGCGCCTGGGAAAGCGCTTCCAAGGAACGGTGCTGGCTTGCAAGAGCTTTCAGTGCTGACACTTTTCCTGTGTGAGGAATTGCTGGACGTTTTCAATTTCGGAGCTCAGCTCTACGAGACGGAGAGATAGTGAGCGTGAGGTTAGGTGGGTAGAGAAGCGCAGAGCCCCAGTGTTGCTGCGCCTGTGAAAACGCTTCCAAGGAAAGGTGCTGGCTTGCCAGAGCTTTCAGAGTTAACGCTTTTCAGGTGTGCGGAATTGCTGGACGGTTTCAATGTCTCACCTGTGCTCTCCTTCAGCTGCGAGAGAGGATGAGCTGAAGATGAGGTGGCTAGAGAAGCACAGAGCCCCAGCCTTTGTGTGGCTCTGAAAGGCTAGCCAAGGCATCGTTAGATAAAGCAAGAGCTTTCAGTGCTGGCACTTTTCCTGTGTGAGCAATTGCTGGACGTTTTCAATTTCGGAGCTCAGCTCTACGAGACGGAGAGATAGTGAGCGTGAGGTTAGGTGGGTAGAGAAGCGCAGAGCCCCAGTGTTGCTGCACCGGTGAAAGCGCTTCCAAGGAACGGTGCTGGCTAGCAAGAGCTTTCAGTGCTGGCACTTTTCCTGTGTGAGGAATTGCTGGACGTTTTCAATTTCGGAGCTCAGCTCTACGAGACAGAGAGATAGTGAGCGTGAGGTTAGGTGGGTAGAGAAGCGCAGAGCCCCAGTGTTGCTGCACCGGTGAAAGCGCTTCCAAGGAACGGTGCTGGCTTGCAAGAGCTTTCAGTGCTGGCACTTTTCCTGTGTGAGGAATTGCTGGATGGTTTCAATGTCTCACCTGTGCTCTCCTTCAGCTGCGAGAGAGGATGAGCCGAAGATGAGGTGGCTAGAGAAGCACAGAGCCCCAGCCTTTGTGTGGCTCTGAAAGGCTAGCCAAGGCATGCTTAGATCAAGCAGGAGCCTTCAGTGCAAACGCTTTTCCTGTGTGAGCAATTGCTGGACGTTTTCAATTTTGGAGCTCAGCTCTACGAGACGGAGAGATCGTGAGCGTGAGGTTAGGTGGGTAGAGAAGCGCAGAGCCCCAGTGTTGCTGCGCCTGGGAAAGCGCTTCCAAGGAACGGTGCTGGCTTGCAAGAGCTTTCAGAGTTAACGCTTTTCAGGTGTGCGGAATTGCTGGACGGTTTCAATGTCTCACCGGTGCTCTCCTTCAGCTGCGAGAGAGGATGAGCCGAAGATGAGGTGGCTAGAGAAGCACAGAGCCCCAGCCTTTGTGTGGCTCTGAAAGGCTAGCCAAGGCATCGTTAGATCAAGCAAGAGCTTTCAGTGCTGGCACTTTTCCTGTGTGAGGAATTGCTGGACGTTTTCAATTTCGGAGCTTAGCTCTACGAGACAGAGAGATAGTGAGCGTGAGGTTAGGTGGGTAGAGAAGCGCAGAGCCCCAGTGTTGCTGCGCCTGTGAAAGCGCTTCCAAGGAACGGTGCTGGCTTGCAAGAGCTTTCAGAGTTAACGCTTTTCAGGTGTGCGGAATTGCTGGACGGTTTCAATGTCTCACCTGTGCTCTCCTTGAGCTGCGAGAGAGGATGAGCCGAAGATGAGGTGGCTAGAGAAGCACAGAGCCCCAGCCTTTGTGTGGCTCTGAAAGGCTAGCCAAGGCATGCTTAGATCAAGCAAGAGCTTTCAGTGCTGGCACTTTTCCTGTGTGAGCAATTGCTGGACGTTTTCAATTTCTGAGCTCAGCTCTACGAGACGGAGAGATAGTGAGCGTGACATTAGGTGGCTAGAGAAGTGCAGAGCCCCAGTGTTGCTGCGCCTGTGAAAGCGCTTCCAAGGAACGGTGCTGGCTAGCAAGAGCTTTCAGTGCTGGCACTTTTCCTGTGTGAGCAATTGCTGGACGTTTTCAATTTCGGAGCTCAGCTCTACGAGATGGAGAGAGAGTGAGCGTGAGGTTAGGTGGGTAGAGAAGCGCAGAGCCCCAGTGTTGCTGCGCCTGTGAAAGCGCTTCCAAGGAACGGTGCTGGCTTGCAAGAGCTTTCAGTGCTGGCACTTTTCCTGTGTGAGGAATTGCTGGACGTTTTCAATTTCGGAGCTCAGCTCTACGAGACGGAGAGATAGTGAGCGTGAGGTTAGGTGGGTAGAGAAGCGCAGAGCCCCAGTGTTGCTGCGCCTGTGAAAACGCTTCCAAGGAAAGGTGCTGGCTTGCAAGAGCTTTCAGAGTTAACGCTTTTCAGGTGTGCGGAATTGCTGGACGGTTTCAATGTCTCACCTGTGCTCTCCTTCAGCTGCGAGAGAGGATGAGCCGAAGATGAGGTGGCTAGAGAAGCACAGAGCCCCAGCCTTTGTGTGGCTCTGAAAGGCTAGCCAAGGCATGGTTAGATCAAGCAAGAGCTTTCAGTGCTGGCACTTTTCCTGTGTGAGGAATTGCTGGACGTTTTCAATTTCGGAGCTCAGCTCTACGAGACGGAGAGAGAGTGAGCGTGAGGTTAGGTGGGTAGAGAAGTGCAGAGCCCCAGTGTTGCTGCGCCTGGGAAAGCGCTTCCAAGGAACGGTGCTGGCTTGCAAGAGCTTTCAGTGCTGGCACTTTTCCTGTGTGAGCAATTGCTGGACGTTTTCAATTTCGGAGCTCAGCTCTACGAGACGGAGAGATAGTGAGCGTGAGGTTAGGTGGGTAGAGAAGCGCAGAGCCCCAGTGTTGCTGCGCCTGGGAAAGCGCTTCCAAGGAACGGTGCTGGCTTGCAAGAGCTTTCAGAGTTAACGCTTTTCCTGTGTGCGGAATTGCTGGACGGTTTCAATGTCTCACCTGTGCTCTCCTTCAGCTGCGAGAGAGGATGAGCCGAAGATGAGGTGGCTAGAGAAGCACAGAGCCCCAGCCTTTGTGTGGCTCTGAAAGGCTAGCCAAGGCATGGTTAGATCAAGCAGTAGCATTCAGTGCTGGCACTTTTCCTGTGTGAGCAATTGCTGGACGTTTTCAATTTCGGAGCTCATCTCTACGAGAAGGAGAGATCGTGAGCGTGAGGTTAGGTGGGTAGAGAAGCGCAGAGCCCCAGTGTTGCTGCGCCTGGGAAAGCACTTCCAAGGAACGGTGCTGGCTTGCAAGAGCTTTCAGTGCTGGCACTTTTCCTGTGTGAGCAATTGCTGGACGTTTTCAATTTCGGAGGTCAGCTCTACGAGACGGAGAGATAGTGAGCGTGAGGTTAGGTGGGTAGAGAAGCGCAGAGCCCCGGTGTTGCTGCACCGGTGAAAGCGCTTCCAAGGAACGGTGCTGGCTTGCAAGAGCTTTCAGAGTTAACGCTTTTCAGGTGTGCGGAATTGCTGGACGGTTTCAATGTCTCACCTGTGCTCTCCTTCAGCTGCGAGAGAGGATGAGTTGAAGATGAGGTGGCTAGAGAAGCACAGAGCCCCAGCCTTTGTGTGGCTCTGAAAGGCTAGCCAAGGCATGCTTAGATCAAGGAGGAATAGTCAGTGCTAACGCTTTTCCTGTGTGAGCAATTGCTGGACGTTTTCAATTTCGGAGCTCAGCTCTACGAGAAGGAGAGATAGTGAGCGTGAGGTTAGGTGGGTAGAGAAGCGCAGAGCCCCAGTGTTGCTGCGCCTGTGAAAGCGCTTCCAAGGAACGGTGCTGGCTTGCAAGAGCTTTCAGTGCTGGCACTTTTCCTGTGTGAGCAATTGCTGGACGTTTTCAATTTCGGAGGTCAGCTCTACGAGACGGAGAGATAGTGAGCGTGAGGTTAGGTGGGTAGAGAAGCGCAGAGCCCCAGTGTTGCTGCGCCTGTGAAAGCGCTTCCAAGGAACGGTGCTGGCTTGCAAGAGCTTTCAGTGCTGACACTTTTCCTGTGTGAGCAATTGCTGGACGTTTTCAATTTCGGAGCTCAGCTCTACGAGACGGAGAGATCGTGAGCGTGAGGTTAGGTGGGTAGAGAAGCGCAGAGCCCCAGTGTTGCTGCACCAGTGAAAGCGCTCCCAAGGAACGGTGCTGGCTTGCCAGAGCTTTCAGTGCTACTGCTTTTCAGGTGTGCGGAATTGCTGGACGGTTTCAATGTCTCACCTGTGCTCTCCTTTTACTGCGAGAGAGGATGAGCCGAAGATGAGGTGGCTAGAGAAGCACAGAGCCCCAGCCTTTGTGTGGCTCTGAAAGGCTAGCCAAGGCATGCTTAGATCAAGCAGTAGCATTCAGTGCTGGCACTTTTCCTGTGTGAGCAATTGCTGGATGTTTTCAATTTCGGAGCTCAGCTCTACGAGACGGAGAGATAGTGAGCGTGAGGTTAGGTGGGTAGAGAAGCGCAGAGCCCCAGTGTTGCTGCGCCTGTGAAAGCGCTTCCAAGGAACGGTGCTGGCTTGCAAGAGCTTTCAGTGCTGGCACTTTTCCTGTGTGAGGAATTGCTGGATGTTTTCAATTTCGGAGCTCAGCTCTACGAGACGGAGAGATAGTGAGCGTGAGGTTAGGTGGGTAGAGAAGCGCAGAGCCCCAGTGTTGCTGCACCGGTGAAAGCGCTTCCAAGGAACGGTGCTGGCTTACCAGAGCTTTCAGAGTTAACGCTTTTCCTTTGTGCGGAATTGCTGGACGATTTCAATGTCTCACCTGTGCTCTCCTTCAGCTGCGAGAGAGGATGAGCCGAAGATGAGGTGGCTTGAGAAGCACAGAGCCCCAGCCTTTGTGTGGCTCTGAAAGGCTAGCCAAGGCATGGTTAGATCATGCAGTAGCCTTCAGTGCTGGCACTTTTCCTGTGTGAGCAATTGCTGGACGTTTTCAATTTCGGAGCTCAGCTCTACGAGACGGAGAGATAGTGAGCGTGAGGTTAGGTGGGTAGAGAAGCGCAGAGCCCCAGTGTTGCTGCGCCTGTGAAAGCGCTTCCAAGGAACGGTGCTGGCTTGCAAGAGCTTTCAGTGCTGGCACTTTTCCTGTGTGAGCAATTGCTGGATGTTTTCAATTTCGGAGGTCAGCTCTACGAGACGGAGAGATAGTGAGCGTGAGGTTAGGTGGGTAGAGAAGCGCAGAGCCCCAGTGTTGCTGCGCCTGTGAAAGCGCTTCCAAGGAATGGTGCTGGCTTGCCAGTGCTTTCAGTGCTAACGCTTTTCAAGTGTGCGGAATTGCTGGACGGTTTCAATGTCTCACCTGTGCTTTCCTTCAGCTGCGAGAGAGGATGAGCCGAAGATGAGGTGGCTAGAGAAGCACAGAGCCCCAGCCTTTGTGTGGCTCTGAAAGGCTAGCCAAGGCATGCTTAGATCAAGGAGGAATAGTCAGTGCTAACGCTTTTCCTGTGTGAGGAATTGCTGGACGTTTTCAATTTCGGAGCTCAGCTCTACGAGAAGGAGAGAGAGTGAGCGTGAGGTTAGGTGGGTAGAGAAGCGCAGAGCCCCGGTGTTGCTGCGCCTGTGAAAGCGCTTCCAAGGAACGGTGCTGGCTTGCAAGAGCTTTCAGTGCTAACTCTTTTCAGGTGTGCGGAATTGCTGGACGGTTTCAATGTCTCACCTGTGCTCTCCTTCGACTGCGAGAGAGGATAAGTTGAAGATGAGGTGGCTAGAGAAGCACAGAGCCCCAGCCTTTGTGTGGCTCTGAAAGGCTAGCCAAGGCATGCTTAGATCAAGGAGGAATATTCAGTGCTAACGCTTTTCCTGTGTGAGGAATTGCTGGACGTTTTCAATTTCGGAGCTCAGCTCTACGAGACAGAGAGATCGTGAGCGTGAGGTTAGGTGGGTAGAGAAGCGCAGAGCCCCAGTGTTGCTGCGCCTGTGAAAGCACTTCCAAGGAACGGTGCTGGCTTGCAAGAGCTTTCAGTGCTGACACTTTTCCTGTGTGAGCAGTTGCTGGACGTTTTCAATTTCGGAGCTCAGCTCTACGAGACGGAGAGATAGTGAGCGTGAGGTTAGGTGGGTAGAGAAGCGCAGAGCCCCAGTGTTGCTGCGCCTGTGAAAACGCTTCCAAGGAAAGGTGCTGGCTTGCAAGAGCTTTCAGAGTTAACGCTTTTCAGGTGTGCGGAATTGCTGGACGGTTTCAATGTCTCACCTGTGCTCTCCTTCAGCTGCGAGAGAGGATGAGCCGAAGATGAGGTGGCTAGAGAAGCACAGAGCCCCAGCCTTTGTGTGGCTCTGAAAGGCTACCCAAGGCATCGTTAGATCAAGCAAGAGCTTTCAGTGCTGGCACTTTTCCTGTGTGAGCAATTGCTGGACGTTTTCAATTTCGGAGCTCAGCTCTACGAGACGGAGAGATAGTGAGCGTGAGGTTAGGTGGGTAGAGAAGCGCAGAGCCCCAGTGTTGCTGCACCGGTGAAAGCGCTTCCAAGGAACGGTGCTGGCTAGCAAGAGCTTTCAGTGCTGGCACTTTTCCTGTGTGAGGAATTGCTGGACGTTTTCAATTTCGGAGCTCAGCTCTACGAGACAGAGAGATAGTGAGCGTGAGGTTAGGTGGGTAGAGAAGCGCAGAGCCCCAGTGTTGCTGCACCGGTGAAAGCGCTTCCAAGGAACGGTGCTGGCTTGCCAGAGCTTTCAGAGTTAACGCTTTTCCTGTGTGCGGAATTGCTGGACGGTTTCAATGTCTCACCTGTGCTCTCCTTCAGCTGCGAGAGAGGATGAGCCGAAGATGAGGTGGCTAGAGAAGCACAGAGCCCCAGCCTTTGTGTGGCTCTGAAAGGCTAGCCAAGGCATGCTTAGATCAAGCAGGAGCATTCAGTGCTGGCACTTTTCCTGTGTGAGCAATTGCTGGACGTTTTCAATTTCGGAGCTCAGCTCTACGAGAAGGAGAGAGAGTGAGCGTGAGGTTAGGTGGGTAGAGAAGCGCAGAGCCCCAGTGTTGCTGCGCCTGTGAAAGCGCTTCCAAGGAACGGTGCTGGCTTGCAAGAGCTTTCAGTGCTGGCCCTTTTCCTGTGTGAGGAATTGCTGGACGTTTTCAATTTCGGAGCTCAGCTCTACGAGACGTAGAGATAGTGAGCGTGAGGTTAGGTGGGTAGAGAAGCGCAGAGCCCCAGTGTTGCTGCGCCTGTGAAAGCGCTTCCAAGGAACGGTGCTGGCTTGCAAGAGCTTTCAGTGCTGGCACTTTTCAGGTGTGCGGAATTTCTGGACGGTTTCAATGTCTCACCTGTGCTCTCCTTCAGCTGCGAGAGAGGATGAGCCGAAGATGAGGTGGGTAGAGAAGCACAGAGCCCCAGCCTTTGTGTGGCTCTGAAAGGCTAGCCAAGGCATGCTTAGATCAAGCAGTAGCATTCAGTGCTGGCACTTTTCCTGTGTGAGGAATTGCTGGACGTTTTCAATTTCGGAGCTCAGCTCTACGAGAAGGAGAGAGAGTGAGCGTGAGGTTAGGTGGGTAGAGAAGTGCAGAGCCCCAGTGTTGCTGCGCCTGGGAAAGCGCTTCCAAGGAACGGTGCTGGCTTGCAAGAGCTTTCAGTGCTGGCACTTTTCCTGTGTGAGGAATTGCTGGACGTTTTCAATTTCGGAGCTCAGCTCTACGAGACGTAGAGATAGTGAGCGTGAGGTTAGGTGGGTAGAGAAGCGCAGAGCCCCAGTGTTGCTGCGCCTGTGAAAGCGCTTCCAAGGAACGGTGCTGGCTTGCAAGAGCTTTCAGTGCTGGCACTTTTCAGGTGTGCGGAATTTCTGGACGGTTTCAATGTCTCACCTGTGCTCTCCTTCAGCTGCGAGAGAGGATGAGCCGAAGATGAGGTGGCTAGAGAAGCACAGAGCCCCAGCCTTTGTGTGGCTCTGAAAGGCTAGCCAAGGCATGCTTAGATCAAGCAGGAGCCTTCAGTGCTGGCACTTTTCCTGTGTGAGCAATTGCTGGACGTTTTCAATTTCGGAGGTCAGCTCTACGAGAAGGAGAGATCGTGAGCGTGAGGTTAGGTGGGTAGAGAAGCGCAGAGCCCCAGTGTTGCTGCGCCTGGGAAAGCGCTTCCAAGGAACGGTGCTGGCTTGCAAGAGCTTTCAGAGTTAACGCTTTTCAGGTGTGCGGAATTGCTGGATGGTTTCAATGTCTCACCTGTGCTCTCCTTCAGCTGCGAGAGAGGATGAGCCGAAGATGAGGTGGCTAGAGAAGCACAGAGCCCCAGCCTTTGTGTGGCTCTGAAATGCTAGCCAAGGCATGCTTAGATCAAGCAGGAGCCTTCAGTGCTGGCACTTTTCCTGTGTGAGGAATTGCTGGACGTTTTCAATTTCGGAGCTCATCTCTACGAGAAGGAGAGATCGTGAGCGTGAGGTTAGGTGGGTAGAGAAGCACAGAGCCCCAGTGTTGCTGCGCCTGTGAAAGCGCTTCCAAGGAACGGTGCTGGCTTGCAAGAGCTTTCAGAGTTAACGCTTTTCAGGTGTGCGGAATTGCTGGACGGTTTCAATGTCTCACCTGTGCTCTCCTTCAGCTGCGAGAGAGGATGAGCCGAAGATGAGGTGGCTAGAGAAGCACAGAGCCCCAGCCTTTGTGTGGCTCTGAAAGGCTAGCCAAGGCATGCTTAGATCAAGCAGGAGCCTTCAGTGCTAACGCTTTTCCTGTGTGAGCAATTGCTGGACGTTTTCAATTTCGGAGCTCAGCTCTACGAGACGGAGAGAGAGTGAGCGTGAGGTTAGGTGGGTAGAGAAGCGCAGAGCCCCAGTGTTGCTGCGCCTGTGAAAGCGCTTCCAAGGAATGGTGCTGGCTTGCAAGAGCTTTCAGTGCTGGCCCTTTTCCTGTGTGAGGAATTGCTGGACGTTTTCAATTTCGGAGCTCAGCTCTGCGAGACGTAGAGATAGTGAGCGTGAGGTTAGGTGGGTAGAGAAGCGCAGAGCCCCAGTGTTGCTGCGCCTGTGAAAGCGCTTCCAAGGAACGGTGCTGGCTTGCAAGAGCTTTCAGAGTTAACGCTTTTCAGGTGTGCGGAATTGCTGGACGGTTTCAATGTCTCACCGGTGCTCTCCTTCAGCTGCGAGAGAGGATGAGCCGAAGATGAGGTGGCTAGAGAAGCACAGAGCCCCAGCCTTTGTGTGGCTCTGAAAGGCTAGCCAAGGCATCGTTAGATCAAGCAAGAGCTTTCAGTGCTGGCACTTTTCCTGTGTGAGGAATTGCTGGACGTTTTCAATTTCGGAGGTCAGCTCTACGAGACGGAGTGATAGTGAGCGTGAGGTTAGGTGGGTAGAGAAGCGCAGAGCCCCAGTGTTGCTGCGCCTGTGAAAGCGCTTCCAAGGAACGGTGCTGGCTTGCAAGAGCTTTCAGTGCTGGCACTTTTCAGGTGTGCGGAATTTCTGGACGGTTTCAATGTCTCACCTGTGCTCTCCTTCAGCTGCGAGAGAGGATGAGCCGAAGATGAGGTGGCTAGAGAAGCACAGAGCCCCAGCCTTTGTGTGGCTCTGAAAGGCTAGCCAAGGCATGCTTAGATCAAGCAGGAGCCTTCAGTGCTGGCACTTTTCCTGTGTGAGGAATTGCTGGACGTTTTCAATTTCGGAGCTCAGCTCTACGAGAAGGAGAGATCGTGAGCGTGAGGTTAGGTGGGTAGAGAAGCGCAGAGCCCCAGTGTTGCTGCGCCTGGGAAAGCGCTTCCAAGGAACGGTGCTGGCTTGCAAGAGCTTTCAGAGTTAACGCTTTTCAGGTGTGCGGAATTGCTGGATGGTTTCAATGTCTCACCTGTGCTCTCCTTCAGCTGCGAGAGAGGATGAGCCGAAGATGAGGTGGCTAGAGAAGCACAGAGCCCCAGCCTTTGTGTGGCTCTGAAAGGCTAGCCAAGGCATCGTTAGATCAGGCAAGAGCCTTCAGTGCTGGCACTTTTCCTGTGTGAGGAATTGCTGGACGTTTTCAATTTCGGAGCTCATCTCTACGAGAAGGAGAGATCGTGAGCGTGAGGTTAGGTGGGTAGAGAAGCACAGAGCCCCAGTGTTGCTGCGCCTGTGAAAGCACTTCCAAGGAACGGTGCTGGCTTGCAAGAGCTTTCAGAGTTAACGCTTTTCAGGTGTGCGGAATTGCTGGACGGTTTCAATGTCTCACCTGTGCTCTCCTTCAGCTGCGAGAGAGGATGAGCCGAAGATGAGGTGGCTAGAGAAGCACAGAGCCCCAGCCTTTGTGTGGCTCTGAAAGGCTAGCCAAGGCATGCTTAGATCAAGCAGGAGCCTTCAGTGCTAACGCTTTTCCTGTGTGAGCAATTGCTGGACGTTTTCAATTTCGGAGCTCAGCTCTACGAGACGGAGAGATCGTGAGCATGACATTAGGTGGGTAGAGAAGCGCAGAGCCCCAGTGTTGCTGCGCCTGTGAAAGCGCTTCCAAGGAATGGTGCTGGCTTGCAAGAGCTTTCAGTGCTGGCCCTTTTCCTGTGTGAGGAATTGCTGGACGTTTTCAATTTCGGAGCTCAGCTCTGCGAGACGTAGAGATAGTGAGCGTGAGGTTAGGTGGGTAGAGAAGCGCAGAGCCCCAGTGTTGCTGCGCCTGTGAAAAGGCTTCCAAGGAACGGTGCTGGCTTGCAAGAGCTTTCAGAGTTAACGCTTTTCAGGTGTGCGGAATTGCTGGACGGTTTCAATGTCTCACCGGTGCTCTCCTTCAGCTGCGAGAGAGGATGAGCCGAAGATGAGGTGGCTAGAGAAGCACAGAGCCCCAGCCTTTGTGTGGCTCTGAAAGGCTAGCCAAGGCATCGTTAGATCAAGCAAGAGCTTTCAGTGCTGGCACTTTTCCTGTGTGAGGAATTGCTGGACGTTTTCAATTTCGGAGCTTAGCTCTACGAGACGGAGTGATAGTGAGCGTCAGGTTAGGTGGGTAGAGAAGCGCAGAGCCCCAGTGTTGCTGCGCCTGTGAAAGCGCTTCCAAGGAACGGTGCTGGCTTGCAAGAGCTTTCAGAGTTAACGCTTTTCAGGTGTGCGGAATTGCTGGACGGTTTCAATGTCTCACCTGTGCTCTCCTTCAGCTGCGAGAGAGGATGAGCCGAAGATGAGGTGGCTAGAGAAGCACAGAGCCCCAGCCTTTGTGTGGCTCTGAAAGGCTAGCCAAGGCATGCTTAGATCAAGCAAGAGCTTTCAGTGCTGGCACTTTTCCTGTGTGAGCAATTGCTGGACGTTTTCAATTTCTGAGCTCAGCTCTACGAGACGGAGAGATCGTGAGCATGACATTAGGTGGGTAGAGAAGTGCAGAGCCCCAGTGTTGCTGCGCCTGTGAAAGCGCTTCCAAGGAACGGTGCTGGCTAGCAAGAGCTTTCAGTGCTGGCACTTTTCCTGTGTGAGCAATTGCTGGATGTTTTCAATTTCGGAGCTCAGCTCTACGAGATGGAGAGAGAGTGAGCGTGAGGTTAGGTGGGTAGAGAAGCGCAGAACCCCAGTGTTGCTGCGCCTGTGAAAGCGCTTCCAAGGAACGGTGCTGCATTGCAAGAGCTTTCAGTGCTGGCACTTTTCCTGTGTGAGGAATTGCTGGATGTTTTCAATTTCGGAGGTCAGCTCTACGAGACGGAGAGATAGTGAGCGTGAGGTTAGGTGGGTAGAGAAGCGCAGAGCCCCAGTGTTGCTGCGCCTGGGAAAGTGCTTCCAAGGAACGGTGCTGGCTTGCAAGAGCTTTCAGAGTTAACGCTTTTCCTGTGTGCGGAATTGCTGGACGGTTTCAATGTCTCACCTGTGCTCTCCTTCAGCTGCGAGAGAGGATGAGCTGAAGATGAGGTGGCTAGAGAAGCACAGAGCCCCAGCCTTTGTGTGGCTCTGAAAGGCTAGCCAAGGCATGCTTAGATCAAGGAGGAATAGTCAGTGCTAACGCTTTTCCTGTGTGAGGAATTGCTGGACGTTTTCAATTTCGGAGCTCAGCTCTACGAGAAGGAGAGATCGTGAGCGTGAGGTTAGGTGGGTAGAGAAGCGCAGAGCCCCAGTGTTGCTGCGCCTGTGAAAGCGCTTCCAAGGAACGGTGCTGGCTTGCAAGAGCTTTCAGTGCTGGCACTTTTCCTGTGTGAGGAATTGCTGGACGTTTTCAATTTCAGAGCTCAGCTCTACGAGACGGAGAGATAGTGAGCGTGAGGTTAGGTGGGTAGAGAAGCGCAGAGCCCCGGTGTTGCTGCACCGGTGAAAGCGCTTCCAAGGAACGGTGCTGGCTTGCAAGAGCTTTCAGTGCTAACGCTTTTCAGGTGTGCGGAATTGCTGGACGGTTTCAATGTCTCACCTGTGCTCTCCTTCAGCTGCGAGAGAGGATGAGCCGAAGATGAGGTGGCTAGAGAAGCACAGAGCCCCAGCCTTTGTGTGGCTCTGAAAGGCTAGCCAAGGCATGCTTAGATCAAGGAGGAATAGTCAGTGCTGGCACTTTTCCTGTGTGAGCAATTGCTGGACGTTTTCAATTTCGGAGCTCAGCTCTACGAGAAGGAGAGATCGTGAGCGTGAGGTTAGGTGGGTAGAGAAGTGCAGAGCCCCAGTGTTGCTGCGCCTGGGAAAGCGCTTCCAAGGAACGGTGCTGGCTTGCAAGAGCTTTCAGTGCTGGCACTTTTCCTGTGTGAGGAATTGCTGGATGTTTTCAATTTCGGAGCTCAGCTCTACGAGACGGAGAGATAGTGAGCGTGAGGTTAGGTGGGTAGAGAAGCGCAGAGCCCCAGTGTTGCTGCACCGGTGAAAGCGCTTCCAAGGAACGGTGCTGGCTTGCAAGAGCTTTCAGAGTTAACGCTTTTCCTGTGTGCGGAATTGCTGGACGGTTTCAATGTCTCACCTGTGCTCTCCTTCAGCTGCGAGAGAGGATGAGTTGAAGATGAGGTGGCTAGAGAAGCACAGAGCCCCAGCCTTTGTGTGGCTCTGAAAGGCTAGCCAAGGCATGGTTAGATCAAGCAGGAGCTTTCAGTGCTGGCACTTTTCCTGTGTGAGCAATTGCTGGACGTTTTCAATTTCGGAGCTCAGCTCTACGAGACGGAGAGATAGTGAGCGTGAGGTTAGGTGGGTAGAGAAGCGCAGAGCCCCAGTGTTGCTGCACCGGTGAAAGCGCTTCCAAGGAACGGTGCTGGCTTGCAAGAGCTTTCAGTGCTGGCACTTTTCCTCTGTGAGCAATTGCTGGACGTTTTCAATTTCGGAGCTCAGCTCTACGAGACCGAGAGATAGTGAGCGTGAGGTTAGGTGGGTAGAGAAGCGCAGAGCCCCAGTGTTGCTGCACCGGTGAAAGCGCTTCCAAGGAACGGTGCTGGCTTGCAAGAGCTTTCAGAGTTAACGCTTTTCCTGTGTGCGGAATTGCTGGACGGTTTCTATGTCTCACCTGTGCTCTCCTTCAGCTGCGAGAGAGGATGAGCCGAAGATGAGGTGGCTAGAGAAGCACAGAGCCCCAGCCTTTGTGTGGCTCTGAAAGGCTGGCCAAGGCATGCTTAGATCAAGCAGGAGCCTTCAGTGCTGGCACTTTTCCTGCGTGAGGAATTGCTGGACGTTTTCAATTTCGGAGCTCAGCTCTACGAGACGGAGAGATCGTGAGCGTGAGGTTAGGTGGGTAGAGAAGCGCAGAGCCCCAGTGTTGCTGCGCCTGGGAAAGCGCTTCCAAGGAACGGTGCTGGCTTGCAAGAGCTTTCAGAGTTAACGCTTTTCCTGTGTGCGGAATTGCTGGACGGTTTCAATGTCTCACCTGTGCTCTCCTTCAGCTGCGAGAGAGGATGAGCCGAAGATGAGGTGGCTAGAGAAGCACAGAGCCCCAGCCTTTGTGTGGCTCTGAAATGCTAGCCAAGGCATGGTTAGATCAAGCAGGAGCATTCAGTGCTGGCACTTTTCCTGTGTGAGGAATTGCTGGACGTTTTCAATTTCGGAGGTCAGCTCTACGAGAAGGAGAGAGAGTGAGCGTGAGGTTAGGTGGGTAGAGAAGTGCAGAGCCCCAGTGTTGCTGCGCCTGTGAAAGCGCTTCCAAGGAACGGTGCTGGCTTGCAAGAGCTTTCAGTGCTGGCACTTTTCCTGTGTGAGGAATTGCTGGACGTTTTCAATTTCGGAGCTCAGCTCTACGAGACGGAGAGATAGTGAGCGTGAGGTTAGGTGGGTAGAGAAGCGCAGAGCCCCAGTGTTGCTGCGCCTGTGAAAGCGCTTCCAAGGAACGGTGCTGGCTTGCAAGAGCTTTCAGTGCTGGCACTTTTCATGTGTGCGGAATTGCTGGACGGTTTCAATGTCTCACCTGTGCTCTCCTTCAGCTGCGAGAGAGTATGAGCCGAAGATGAGGTGGCTAGAGAAGCACAGAGCCCCAGCCTTTGTGTGGCTCTGAAAGGCTAGCCAAGGCATGCTTAGATCAAGCAGGAGCCTTCAGTGCTGGCACTTTTCCTGTGTGAGGAATTGCTGGACGTTTTCAATTTCGGAGCTCAGCTCTACGAGAAGGAGAGATCGTGAGCGTGAGGTTAGGTGGGTAGAGAAGCGCAGAGCCCCAGTGTTGCTGCGCCTGGGAAAGCGCTTCCAAGGAACGGTGCTGGCTTGCAAGAGCTTTCAGAGTTAACGCTTTTCCTGTGTGCGGAATTGCTGGACGGTTTCAATTTCGGAGCTCAGCTCTACGAGACGGAGAGATAGTGAGCGTGAGGTTAGGTGGGTAGAGAAGCGCAGAGCCCCAGTGTTGCTGCACCGGTGAAAGCGCTTCCAAGGAACGGTGCTGGCTTGCAAGAGCTTTCAGTGCTAACGCTTTTCAGGTGTGCGGAATTGCTGGACGGTTTCAATGTCTCACCTGTGCTCTCCTTCAGCTGCGAGAGAGGATGAGCCGAAGATGAGGTGGCTAGAGAAGCACAGAGCCCCAGCCTTTGTGTGGCTCTGAAAGGCTAGCCAAGGCATCGTTAGATCAAGCAAGAGCTTTCAGTGCTGGCACTTTTCCTGTGTGAGCAATTGCTGGACGTTTTCAATTTCTGAGCTTAGCTCTACGAGACAGAAAGATAGTGAGCGTGAGGTTAGGTGGGTAGAGAAGCGCAGAGCCCCAGTGTTGCTGCGCCTGTGAAAGCGCTTCCAAGGAACGGTGCTGGCTTGCAAGAGCTTTCAGAGTTAACGCTTTTCAGGTGTGCGGAATTGCTGGACGGTTTCAATGTCTCACCTGTGCTCTCCTTCAGCTGCGAGAGAGGATGAGCCGAAGATGAGGTGGCTAGAGAAGCACAGAGCCCCAGCCTTTGTGTGGCTCTGAAAGGCTAGCCAAGGCATCGTTACATCAAGCAAGAGCTTTCAGTGCTGGCACTTTTCCTGTGTGAGGAATTGCTGGACGTTTTCAATTTCGGAGGTCAGCTCTACGAGAAGGAGAGATAGTGAGCGTGACGTTAGGTGGGTAGAGAAGTGCAGAGCCCCAGTGTTGCTGTGCCTGTGAAAGCGCTTCCAAGGAACGGTGCTGGCTAGCAAGAGCTTTCAGTGCTGGCACTTTTCCTGTGTGAGCAATTGCTGGATGTTTTCAATTTCGGAGCTCAGCTCTACGAGATGGAGAGAGAGTGAGCGTGAGGTTAGGTGGGTAGAGAAGCGCAGAGCCCCAGTGTTGCTGCGCCTGGGAAAGCGCTTCCAAGGAACGGTGCTGGCTTGCAAGAGCTTTCAGTGCTGGCACTTTTCCTGTGTGAGGAATTGCTGGATGTTTTCAATTTCGGAGGTCAGCTCTACGAGACGGAGAGGTAGTGAGCGTGAGGTTAGGTGGGTAGAGAAGCGCAGAGCCCCAGTGTTGCTGCACCGGTGAAAGCGCTTCCAAGGAACGGTGCTGGCTTGCAAGAGCTTTCAGAGTTAACGCTTTTCAGGTGTGCGGAATTGCTGGACGGTTTCAATGTCTCACCTGTGCTCTCCTTCAGCTGCGAGAGAGGATGAGCCGAAGATGAGGTGGCTAGAGAAGCACAGAGCCCCAGCCTTTGTGTGGCTCTGAAAGGCTAGCCAAGGCATGCTTAGATCAAGGAGGAATAGTCAGTGCTAACGCTTTTCCTGCATGAGGAATTGCTGGACGTTTTCAATTTCGGAGCTCAGCTCTACGAGAAGGAGAGATAGTGAGCGTGAGGTTAGGTGGGTAGAGAAGTGCAGAGCCCCAGTGTTGCTGCGCCTGTGAAAGCACTTCCAAGGAACGGTGCTGGCTTGCAAGAGCTTTCAGTGCTGGCACTTCTCCTGTGTGAGCAATTGCTGGACGTTTTCAATTTCGGAGCTCAGCTCTACGAGACGGAGAGATAGTGAGCGTGATGTTAGGTGGGTAGAGAAGTGCAGAGCCCCAGTGTTGCTGCGCCTGGGAAAGCGCTTCCAAGGAACGGTGCTGGCTTGCAAGAGCTTTCAGAGTTAACGGTTTTCCTGTGTGCGGAATTGCTGGACGGTTTCAATGTCTCACCTGTGCTCTCCTTCAGCTGCGAGAGAGGATGAGCCGAAGATGAGGTGGCTAGAGAAGCACAGAGCCCCAGCCTTTGTGTGGCTCTGAAAGGCTAGCCAAGGCATGCTTAGATCAAGGAGGAATATTCAGTGCTAACGCTTTTCCTGTGTGAGGAATTGCTGGACATTTTCAATTTCGGAGCTCAGCTCTACGAGACGGAGAGATCGTGAGCGTGAGGTTAGGTGGGTAGAGAAGTGCAGAGCCCCAGTGTTGCTGCGCCTGTGAAAGCGCTTCCAAGGAACGGTGCTGCATTGCAAGAGCTTTCAGTGCTGGCACTTTTCCTGTGTGAGCAATTGCTGGACGTTTTCAATTTCGGAGCTCAGCTCTACGAGACGGAGAGATAGTGAGCGTGAGGTTAGGTGGGTAGAGAAGCGCAGAGCCCCAGTGTTGCTGCACCGGTGAAAGCGCTTCCAAGGAATGGTGCTGGCTTGCAAGAGCTTTCAGAGTTAACGCTTTTCAGGTGTGCGGAATTGCTGGACGGTTTCAATGTCTCACCTGTGCTCTCCTTCAGCTGCGAGAGAGGATGAGCCGAAGATGAGGTGGCTAGAGAAGCACAGAGCCCCAGCCTTTGTGTGGCTCTGAAAGGCTAGCCAAGGCATGCTTAGATCAAGCAGTAGCATTCACTGCTGCCACATTTCCTGTGTGAGGAATTGCTGGACGTTTTCAATTTCGGAGCTCAGCTCTACGAGATGGAGAGAGAGTGAGCGTGAGGTTAGGTGGGTAGAGAAGTGCAGAGCCCCAGTGTTGCTGCGCCTGTGAAAGCGCTTCCAAGGAATGGTGCTGGTTTGCAAGAGCTTTCAGTGCTAACGCTTTTCAGGTGTGCGGAATTGCTGGACGGTTTCAATGTCTCACCTGTGCTCTCCTTCAGCTGCGAGAGAGGATGAGCCGAAGATGAGGTGGCTAGAGAAGCACAGAGCCCCAGCCTTTGTGTGGCTCTGAAAGGCTAGCCAAGGCATGCTTAGATCAAGCAGGAGCATTCAGTGCTGGCACTTTTCCTGTGTGAGCAATTGCTGGACGTTTTCAATTTCGGAGCTCAGCTCTACGAGAAGGAGAGACAGTGAGCGTGAGGTTAGGTGGGTAGAGAAGTGCAGAGCCCCAGTGTTGCTGCGCCTGTGAAAGCGCTTCCAAGGAACGGTGCTGGCTTGCAAGAGCTTTCAGTGCTGGCACTTTTCCTGTGTGAGGAATTGCTGGACGTTTTCAATTTCGGAGCTCAGCTCTACGAGACGGAGAGACAGTGAGCGTGAGGTTAGGTGGGTAGAGAAGCGCAGAGCCCCAGTGTTGCTGCGCCTGTGAAAGCGCTTCCAAGGAACGGTGCTGGCTTGCAAGAGCTTTCAGTGCTGGCACTTTTCATGTGTGCGGAATTTCTGGACGGTTTCAATGTCTCACCTGTGCTCTCCTTCAGCTGCGAGAGAGTATGAGCCGAAGATGAGGTGGCTAGAGAAGCACAGAGCCCCAGCCTTTGTGTGGCTCTGAAAGGCTGGCCAAGGCATGGTTAGATCATGCAGTAGCCTTCAGTGCTGGCACTTTTCCTGTGTGAGCAATTGCTGGACGTTTTCAATTTCGGAGCTCATCTCTACGAGAAGGAGAGATCGTGAGCGTGAGGTTAGGTGGGTAGAGAAGTGCAGAGCCCCAGTGTTGCTGCGCCTGGGAAAGCACTTCCAAGGAACGGTGCTGGCTTGCAAGAGCTTTCAGTGCTGGCACTTTTCCTGTGTGAGCAATTGCTGGACGTTTTCAATTTCGGAGCTCAGCTCTACGAGACGGAGAGATAGTGAGCGTGAGGTTAGGTGGCTAGAGAAGCGCAGAGCCCCAGTGTTGCTGCGCCTGTGAAAACGCTTCCAAGGAAAGGTGCTGGCTTGCAAGAGCTTTCAGAGTTAACGCTTTTCAGGTGTGCGGAATTGCTGGACGGTTTCAATGTCTCACCTGTGCTCTCCTTCAGCTGCGAGAGAGGATGAGCCGAAGATGAGGTGGCTAGAGAAGCACAGAGCCCCAGCCTTTGTGTGGCTCTGAAAGGCTAGCCAAGGCATGCTTAGATCAAGCAGGAGCATTCAGTGCTGGCACTTTTCCTGTGTGAGCAATTGCTGGACGTTTTCAATTTCGGAGCTCAGCTCTACGAGACAGAGAGATAGTGAGCGTGAGGTTAGGTGGGTAGAGAAGTGCAGAGCCCCAGTGTTGCTGCGCCTGGGAAAGCGCTTCCAAGGAACGGTGCTGGCTTGCAAGAGCTTTCAGTGCTGGCACTTTTCCTGTGTGAGGAATTGCTGGACGTTTTCAATTTCGGAGGTCAGCTCTACGAGACGGAGAGATAGTGAGCGTGAGGTTAGGTGGGTAGAGAAGCGCAGAGTCCCAGTGTTGCTGCACCGGTGAAAGCGCTTCCAAGGAACGGTGCTGGCTTGCAAGAGCTTTCAGAGTTAACGCTTTTCAGGTGTGCGGAATTGCTGGACGGTTTCAATGTCTCACCTGTGCTCTCCTTCAGCTGCGAGAGAGGATGAGCCGAAGATGAGGTGGCTAGAGAAGCACAGAGCCCCAGCCTTTGTGTGGCTCTGAAAGGCTAGCCAAGGCATGCTTAGATCAAGCAGTAGCATTCACTGCTGGCACATTTCCTGTGTGAGGAATTGCTGGACGTTTTCAATTTCGGAGCTCAGCTCTACGAGATGGAGAGAGAGTGAGCGTGAGGTTAGGTGGGTAGAGAAGTGCAGAGCCCCAGTGTTGCTGCGCCTGTGAAAGCGCTTCCAAGGAACGGTGCTGGCTTGCAAGAGCTTTCAGTGCTGGCACTTTTGCTGTGTGAGGAATTGCTGGATGTTTTCAATTTCGGAGCTCAGCTCTACGAGACGGAGAGATAGTGAGCGTGAGGTTAGGTGGGTAGAGAAGCGCAGAGCCCCAGTGTTGCTGCGCCTGTGAAAGCGCTTCCAAGGAATGGTGCTGGCTTGCAAGAGCTTTCAGTGCTAACGCTTTTCAGGTGTGCGGAATTGCTGGACGGTTTCAATGTCTCCCCTGTGCTCTCCTTCAGCTGCGAGAGAGGATGAGCCGAAGATGAGGTGGCTAGAGAAGCACAGAGCCCCAGCCTTTGTGTGGCTCTGAAAGGCTAGCCAAGGCATGCTTAGATCAAGCAGGAGCATTCAGTGCTGGCACTTTTCCTGTGTGAGCAATTGCTGGACGTTTTCAATTTCGGAGCTCAGCTCTACGAGAAGGAGAGACAGTGAGCGTGAGGTTAGGTGGGTAGAGAAGTGCAGAGCCCCAGTGTTGCTGCGCCTGTGAAAGCGCTTCCAAGGAACGGTGCTGGCTTGCAAGAGCTTTCAGTGCTGGCACTTTTCCTGTGTGAGGAATTGCTGGACGTTTTCAATTTCGGAGCTCAGCTCTACGAGAAGGAGAGATAGTGAGCGTGAGGTTAGGTGGGTAGAGAAGCGCAGAGCCCCAGTGTTGCTGCGCCTGTGAAAGCGCTTCCAAGGAACGGTGCTGGCTTGCAAGAGCTTTCAGTGCTGGCACTTTTCATGTGTGCGGAATTTCTGGACGGTTTCAATGTCTCACCTGTGCTCTCCTTTGACTGCGAGAGAGTATGAGCCGAAGATGAGGTGGCTAGAGAAGCACAGAGCCCCAGCCTTTGTGTGGCTCTGAAAGGCTGGCCAAGGCATGCTTAGATCAAGCAGGAGCATTCAGTGCTGGCACTTTTCCTGTGTGAGGAATTGCTGGACGTTTTCAATTTCGGAGCTCAGCTCTACGAGAAGGAGAGATAGTGAGCGTGAGGTTAGGTGGGTAGAGAAGCGCAGAGCCCCAGTGTTGCTGCGCCTGGGAAAGCGCTTCCAAGGAACGGTGCTGGCTTGCAAGAGCTTTCAGAGTTAACGCTTTTCCTGTGTGCGGAATTGCTGGACGGTTTCAATGTCTCACCTGTGCTCTCCTTCAGCTGCGAGAGAGGATGAGCCGAAGATGAGGTGGCTAGAGAAGCACAGAGCCCCAGCCTTTGTGTGGCTCTGAAAGGCTAGCCAAGGCATGCTTAGATCAAGCAGGAGCCTTCAGTGCTGGCACTTTTCCTGTGTGAGCAATTGCTGGACGTTTTCAATTTCGGAGCTCATCTCTACGAGAAGGAGAGATCGTGAGCGTGAGGTTAGGTGGGTAGAGAAGTGCAGAGCCCCAGTGTTGCTGCGCCTGTGAAAGCACTTCCAAGGAACGGTGCTGGCTTGCAAGAGCTTTCAGTGCTGGCACTTTTCCTGTGTGAGCAATTGCTGGACGTTTTCAATTTCGGAGGTCAGCTCTACGAGACGGAGAGATAGTGAGCGTGAGGTTAGGTGGCTAGAGAAGCGCAGAGCCCCAGTGTTGCTGCACCGGTGAAAGCGCTTCCAAGGAACGGTGCTGGCTTGCCAGAGCTTTCAGTGCTAACGCTTTTCAGGTGTGCGGAATTTCTGGACGGTTTCAATGTCTCACCTGTGCTCTCCTTCAGCTGCGAGAGAGGATGAGCCGAAGATGAGGTGGCTAGAGAAGCACAGAGCCCCAGCCTTTGTGTGGCTCTGAAAGGCCAGCCAAGGCATGGTTAGATCAAGCAGGAGCCTTCAGTGCTGGCACTTTTCCTGTGTGAGGAATTGCTGGACGTTTTCAATTTCGGAGCTCAGCTCTACGAGACGGAGAGATCGTGAGCGTGAGGTTAGGTGGGTAGAGAAGCGCAGAGCCCCAGTGTTGCTGCGCCTGTGAAAGCGCTTCCAAGGAACGGTGCTGGCTTGCAAGAGCTTTCAGAGTTAACGCTTTTGAGGTGTGCGGAATTGCTGGACGGTTTCAATGTCTCCCCTGTGCTCTCCTTCAGCTGCGAGAGAGGATGAGCCGAAGATGAGGTGGCTAGAGAAGCACAGAGCCCCAGCCTTTGTGTGGCTCTGAAAGGCTAGCCAAGGCATCGTTAGATCAGGCAAGAGCTTTCAGTGCTGGCACTTTTCCTGTGTGAGGAATTGCTGGACGTTTTCAATTTCGGAGCTTAGCTCTACGAGACGGAGAGATAGTGAGCGTGAGGTTAGGTGGGTAGAGAAGCGCAGAGCCCCAGTGTTGCTGCGCCTGTGAAAGCGCTTCCAAGGAACGGTGCTGGCTTGCAAGAGCTTTCAGAGTTAACGCTTTTCAGGTGTGCGGAATTGCTGGACGGTTTCAATGTCTCACCTGTGCTCTCCTTCAGCTGCGAGAGAGGATGAGCCGAAGATGAGGTGGCTAGAGAAGCACAGAGCCCCAGCCTTTGTGTGGCTCTGAAAGGCTAGCCAAGGCATGGTTAGATCAAGCAAGAGCTTTCAGTGCTGGCACTTTTCCTGTGTGAGCAATTGCTGGACGTTTTCAATTTCGGAATTCAGCTCTACGAGACGGAGAGATCGTGAGCGTGACATTAGGTGGGTAGAGAAGTGCAGAGCCCCAGTGTTGCTGCGCCTGTGAAAGCGCTTCCAAGGAACGGTGCTGGCTAGCAAGAGCTTTCAGTGCTGGCACTTTTCCTGTGTGAGCAATTGCTGGACGTTTTCAATTTCGGAGCTCAGCTCTACGAGACAGAGAGAGAGTGAGCGTGAGGTTAGGTGGGTAGAGAAGCGCAGAGCCCCAGTGTTGCTGCACCGGTGAAAGCGCTTCCAAGGAACGGTGCTGGCTTGCAAGAGCTTTCAGTGCTGGCACTTTTCCTGTGTGAGGAATTGCTGGATGTTTTCAATTTCGGAGGTCAGCTCTACGAGACGGAGAGATAGTGAGCGTGAGGTTAGGTGGGTAGAGAAGTGCAGAGCCCCAGTGTTGCTGCGCCTGGGAAAGCGCTTCCAAGGAACGGTGCTGGCTTGCAAGAGCTTTCAGAGTTAACGGTTTTCCTGTGTGCGGAATTGCTGGACGGTTTCAATGTCTCACCTGTGCTCTCCTTCAGCTGCGAGAGAGGATGAGTTGAAGATGAGGTGGCTAGAGAAGCACAGAGCCCCAGCCTTTGTATGGCTCTGAAAGGCTAGCCAAGGCATGCTTAGTTCAAGGAGGAATAGTCAGTGCTAACGCTTTTCCTGTGTGAGCAATTGCTGGACGTTTTCAATTTCGGAGGTCAGCTCTACGAGAAGGAGAGAGAGTGAGCGTGAGGTTAGGTGGGTAGAGAAGCGCAGAGCCCCAGTGTTGCTGCGCCTGTGAAAGCGCTTCCAAGGAACGGTGCTGGCTTGCAAGAGCTTTCAGTGCTGGCACTTTTCCTGTGTGAGCAATTGCTGGACGTTTTCAATTTCGGAGCTCAGCTCTACGAGACGGAGAGATAGTGAGCGTGAGGTTAGGTGGGTAGAGAAGCGCAGAGCCCCAGTGTTGCTGCGCCTGTGAAAGCGCTTCCAAGGAACGGTGCTGGCTTGCAAGAGCTTTCAGTGCTGGCACTTTTCATGTGTGCGGAATTTCTGGACGGTTTCAATGTCTCACCTGTGCTCTCCTTTGACTGCGAGAGAGTATGAGCCGAAGATGAGGTGGCTAGAGAAGCACAGAGCCCCAGCCTTTGTGTGGCTCTGAAAGGCTGGCCAAGGCATGCTTAGATCAAGCAGGAGCCTTCAGTGCTGGCACTTTTCCTGTGTGAGGAATTGCTGGACGTTTTCAATTTCGGAGCTCAGCTCTACGAGAAGGAGAGATAGTGAGCGTGAGGTTAGGTGGGTAGAGAAGCGCAGAGCCCCAGTGTTGCTGCGCCTGGGAAAGCGCTTCCAAGGAACGGTGCTGGCTTGCAAGAGCTTTCAGAGTTAACGCTTTTCCTGTGTGCGGAATTGCTGGACGGTTTCAATGTCTCACCTGTGCTCTCCTTCAGCTGCGAGAGAGGATGAGCCGAAGATGAGGTGGCTAGAGAAGCACAGAGCCCCAGCCTTTGTGTGGCTCTGAAAGGCTAGCCAAGGCATGCTTAGATCAAGCAGGAGCCTTCAGTGCTGGCACTTTTCCTGTGTGAGCAATTGCTGGACGTTTTCAATTTCGGAGCTCATCTCTACGAGAAGGAGAGATCGTGAGCGTGAGGTTAGGTGGGTAGAGAAGTGCAGAGCCCCAGTGTTGCTGCGCCTGTGAAAGCACTTCCAAGGAACGGTGCTGGCTTGCAAGAGCTTTCAGTGCTGGCACTTTTCCTGTGTGAGCAATTGCTGGACGTTTTCAATTTCGGAGGTCAGCTCTACGAGACGGAGAGATAGTGAGCGTGAGGTTAGGTGGCTAGAGAAGCGCAGAGCCCCAGTGTTGCTGCACCGGTGAAAGCGCTTCCAAGGAACGGTGCTGGCTTGCCAGAGCTTTCAGTGCTAACGCTTTTCAGGTGTGCGGAATTGCTGGACGGTTTCAATGTCTCACCTGTGCTCTCCTTCAGCTGCGAGAGAGGATGAGCCGAAGATGAGGTGGCTAGAGAAGCACAGAGCCCCAGCCTTTGTGTGGCTCTGAAAGGCCAGCCAAGGCATGGTTAGATCAAGCAGGAGCCTTCAGTGCTGGCACTTTTCCTGTGTGAGGAATTGCTGGACGTTTTCAATTTCGGAGCTCAGCTCTACGAGACGGAGAGATCGTGAGCGTGAGGTTAGGTGGGTAGAGAAGCGCAGAGCCCCAGTGTTGCTGCGCCTGTGAAAGCGCTTCCAAGGAAAGGTGCTGGCTTGCAAGAGCTTTCAGAGTTAACGCTTTTGAGGTGTGCGGAATTGCTGGACGGTTTCAATGTCTCCCCTGTGCTCTCCTTCAGCTGCGAGAGAGGATGAGCCGAAGATGAGGTGGCTAGAGAAGCACAGAGCCCCAGCCTTTGTGTGGCTCTGAAAGGCTAGCCAAGGCATCGTTAGATCAGGCAAGAGCTTTCAGTGCTGGCACTTTTCCTGTGTGAGGAATTGCTGGACGTTTTCAATTTCGGAGCTTAGCTCTACGAGACGGAGAGATAGTGAGCGTGAGGTTAGGTGGGTAGAGAAGCGCAGAGCCCCAGTGTTGCTGCGCCTGTGAAAGCGCTTCCAAGGAACGGTGCTGGCTTGCAAGAGCTTTCAGAGTTAACGCTTTTCAGGTGTGCGGAATTGCTGGACGGTTTCAATGTCTCACCTGTGCTCTCCTTCAGCTGCGAGAGAGGATGAGCCGAAGATGAGGTGGCTAGAGAAGCACAGAGCCCCAGCCTTTGTGTGGCTCTGAAAGGCTAGCCAAGGCATGGTTAGATCAAGCAAGAGCTTTCAGTGCTGGCACTTTTCCTGTGTGAGCAATTGCTGGACGTTTTCAATTTCGGAATTCAGCTCTACGAGACGGAGAGATCGTGAGCGTGACATTAGGTGGGTAGAGAAGTGCAGAGCCCCAGTGTTGCTGCGCCTGTGAAAGCGCTTCCAAGGAACGGTGCTGGCTAGCAAGAGCTTTCAGTGCTGGCACTTTTCCTGTGTGAGCAATTGCTGGACGTTTTCAATTTCGGAGCTCAGCTCTACGAGACAGAGAGAGAGTGAGCGTGAGGTTAGGTGGGTAGAGAAGCGCAGAGCCCCAGTGTTGCTGCACCGGTGAAAGCGCTTCCAAGGAACGGTGCTGGCTTGCAAGAGCTTTCAGTGCTGGCACTTTTCCTGTGTGAGGAATTGCTGGATGTTTTCAATTTCGGAGGTCAGCTCTACGAGACGGAGAGATAGTGAGCGTGAGGTTAGGTGGGTAGAGAAGTGCAGAGCCCCAGTGTTGCTGCGCCTGGGAAAGCGCTTCCAAGGAACGGTGCTGGCTTGCAAGAGCTTTCAGAGTTAACGGTTTTCCTGTGTGCGGAATTGCTGGACGGTTTCAATGTCTCACCTGTGCTCTCCTTCAGCTGCGAGAGAGGATGAGTTGAAGATGAGGTGGCTAGAGAAGCACAGAGCCCCAGCCTTTGTATGGCTCTGAAAGGCTAGCCAAGGCATGCTTAGTTCAAGGAGGAATAGTCAGTGCTAACGCTTTTCCTGTGTGAGCAATTGCTGGACGTTTTCAATTTCGGAGGTCAGCTCTACGAGAAGGAGAGAGAGTGAGCGTGAGGTTAGGTGGGTAGAGAAGCGCAGAGCCCCAGTGTTGCTGCGCCTGTGAAAGCGCTTCCAAGGAACGGTGCTGGCTTGCAAGAGCTTTCAGTGCTGGCACTTTTCCTGTGTGAGCAATTGCTGGACGTTTTCAATTTCGGAGCTCAGCTCTACGAGACGGAGAGATAGTGAGCGTGAGGTTAGGTGGGTAGAGAAGCGCAGAGCCCCAGTGTTGCTGCGCCTGTGAAAACGCTTCCAAGGAAAGGTGCTGGCTTGCAAGAGCTTTCAGAGTTAACGCTTTTCCTGTGTGCGGAATTGCTGGACGGTTTCAATGTCTCACCTGTGCTCTCCTTCAGCTGCGAGAGAGGATGAGCCGAAGATGAGGTGGCTAGAGAAGCACAGAACCCCAGCCTTTGTGTGGCTCTGAAAGGCTAGCCAAGGCATGCTTAGATCAAGCAGGAGCATTCAGTGCTGGCACTTTTCCTGTGTGAGCAATTGCTGGACGTTTTCAATTTCGGAGCTCAGCTCTACGAGACAGAGAGATAGTGAGCGTGAGGTTAGGTGGGTAGAGAAGTGCAGAGCCCCAGTGTTGCTGCGCCTGGGAAAGCGCTTCCAAGGAACGGTGCTGGCTTGCAAGAGCTTTCAGTGCTGGCACTTTTCCTGTGTGAGGAATTGCTGGACGTTTTCAATTTCGGAGCTCAGCTCTACGAGACGGAGAGATAGTGAGCGTGAGGTTAGGTGGGTAGAGAAGCGCAGAGTCCCAGTGTTGCTGCACCGGTGAAAGCGCTTCCAAGGAACGGTGCTGGCTTGCAAGAGCTTTCAGTGCTGGCACTTTTCAAGTGTGCGGAATTTCTGGACGGTTTCAATGTCTCACCTGTGCTCTCCTTCAGCTGCGAGAGAGGATGAGCCGAAGATGAGGTGGCTAGAGAAGCACAGAGCCCCAGCCTTTGTGTGGCTCTGAAATGCTAGCCAAGGCATGGTTAGATCAAGCAGGAGCATTCAGTGCTGGCACCTTTCCTGTGTGAGCAATTGCTGGACGTTTTCAATTTCGGAGCTCAGCTCTACGAGACGGAGAGAGAGTGAGCGTGAGGTTAGGTGGGTAGAGAAGCGCAGAGCCCCAGTGTTGCTGCGCCTGTGAAAGCGCTTCCAAGGAATGGTGCTGCCTTGCAAGAGCTTTCAGTGCTGGCCCTTTTGCTGTGTGAGGAATTGCTGGACGTTTTCAATTTCGGAGCTCAGCTCTACGAGACGTAGAGATAGTGAGCGTGAGGTTAGGTGGGTAGAGAAGCGCAGAGCCCCAGTGTTGCTGCGCCTGTGAAAGCGCTTCCAAGGAACGGTGCTGGCTTGCAAGAGCTTTCAGAGTTAACGCTTTTCAGGTGTGCGGAATTGCTGGACGGTTTCAATGTCTCACCTGTGCTCTCCTTCAGCTGCGAGAGAGGATGAGCCGAAGATGAGGTGGCTAGAGAAGCACAGAGCCCCAGCCTTTGTGTGGCTCTGAAAGGCTAGCCAAGGCATGCTTAGATCAAGCAGGAGCATTCAGTGCTGGCACATTTCCTGTGTGAGCAATTGCTGGACGTTTTCAATTTCGGAGCTCAGCTCTACGAGACGGAGAGATAGTGAGCGTGAGGTTAGGTGGGTAGAGAAGTGCAGAGCCCCAGTGTTGCTGTGCCTCTGAAAGCGCTTCCAAGGAACGGTGCTGGCTAGCAAGAGCTTTCAGTGCTGGCACTTTTCCTGTGTGAGCAATTGCTGGATGTTTTCAATTTCGGAGCTCAGCTCTACGAGATGGAGAGAGAGTGAGCGTGAGGTTAGGTGGGTAGAGAAGCGCAGAGCCCCAGTGTTGCTGCACCGGTGAAAGCGCTTCCAAGGAACGGTGCTGGCTTGCAAGAGCTTTCAGTGCTGGCACTTTTCCTGTGTGAGGAATTGCTGGATGTTTTCAATTTCGGAGGTCAGCTCTACGAGACGGAGAGATAGTGAGCGTGAGGTTAGGTGGGTAGAGAAGCGCAGAGCCCCAGTGTTGCTGCACCTGGGAAAGCGCTTCCAAGGAACGGTGCTGGCTTGCAAGAGCTTTCAGAGTTAACGCTTTTCCTGTGTGCGGAATTGCTGGACGGTTTCAATGTCTCACCTGTGCTCTCCTTCAGCTGCGAGAGAGGATGAGCCGAAGATGAGGTGGCTAGAGAAGCACAGAGCCCCAGCCTTTGTGTGGCTCTGAAAGGCTAGCCAAGGCATGCTTAGATCAAGCAGGAGCATTCAGGGCTGGCACTTTTCCTGTGTGAGGAATTGCTGGACGTTTTCAATTTCGGAGCTCAGCTCTACGAGACGGAGAGATAGTGAGCGTGAGGTTAGGTGGGTAGAGAAGCGCAGAGCCCCAGTGTTGCTGCGCCTGGGAAAGCGCTTCCAAGGAACGGTGCTGCATTGCAAGAGCTTTCAGTGCTGGCCCTTTTCCTGTGTGAGGAATTGCTGTATGTTTTCAATTTCGGAGCTCAGCTCTACGAGACGGAGAGATAGTGAGCGTGAGGTTAGGTGGGTAGAGAAGCGCAGAGCCCCAGTGTTGCTGCACCGGTGAAAGCGCTTCCAAGGAACGGTGCTGGCTTGCAAGAGCTTTCAGTGCTAACGCTTTTCAGGTGTGCAGAATTGCTGGACGGTTTCAATGTCTCACCTGTGCTCTCCTTCAGCTGCGAGAGAGGATGAGCCGAAGATGAGGTGGCTAGAGAAGCACAGAGCCCCAGCCTTTGTGTGGCTCTGAAAGGCTAGCCAAGGCATGCTTAGATCAAGCAGGAGCCTTCAGTGCTGGCACTTTTCCTGTGTGAGCAATTGCTGGACGTTTTCAATTTCGGAGCTCAGCTCTACGAGACGGAGAGAGAGTGAGCGTGAGGTTAGGTGGGTAGAGAAGTGCAGAGCCCCAGTGTTGCTGCGCCTGTGAAAGCGCTTCCAAGGAACGGTGCTGGCTAGCAAGAGCTTTCAGTGCTGGCACTTTTGCTGTGTGAGCAATTGCTGGATGTTTTCAATTTCGGAGCTCAGCTCTACGAGACGGAGAGAGAGTGAGCGTGAGGTTAGGTGGGTAGAGAAGCGCAGAGCCCCAGTGTTGCTGCGCCTGTGAAAGCGCTTCCAAGGAACGGTGCTGGCTTGCAAGAGCTTTCAGTGCTGGCACTTTTCCTGTGTGAGCAATTGCTGGATGTTTTCAATTTCGGAGGTCAGCTCTACGAGACGGAGAGATAGTGAGCGTGAGGTTAGGTGGGTAGAGAAGCGCAGAGCCCCAGTGTTGCTGCACCTGGGAAAGCGCTTCCAAGGAACGGTGCTGGCTTGCAAGAGCTTTCAGAGTTAACGCTTTTCCTGTGTGCGGAATTGCTGGACGGTTTCAATGTCTCACCTGTGCTCTCCTTCAGCTGCGAGAGAGGATGAGCCGAAGATGAGGTGGCTAGAGAAGCACAGAGCCCCAGCCTTTGTGTGGCTCTGAAAGGCTAGCCAAGGCATGCTTAGATCAAGCAGGAGCCTTCAGTGCTGGCACTTTTCCTGTGTGAGGAATTGCTGGACGTTTTCAATTTCGGAGCTCAGCTCTACGAGACGGAGAGAGAGTGACCGTGAGGTTAGGTGGGTAGAGAAGCGCAGAGCCCCAGTGTTGCTGCGCCTGTGAAAGCGCTTCCAAGGAACGGTGCTGCCTTGCAAGAGCTTTCAGTGCTGGCCCTTTTGCTGTGTGAGGAATTGCTGGATGTTTTCAATTTCGGAGCTCAGCTCTACGAGACGGAGAGATAGTGAGCGTGAGGTTAGGTGGGTAGAGAAGTGCAGAGCCCCAGTGTTGCTGCACCGGTGAAAGCGCTTCCAAGGAACGGTGCTGGCTTGCAAGAGCTTTCAGTGCTAACGCTTTTCAGGTGTGCAGAATTGCTGGACGGTTTCAATGTCTCACCTGTGCTCTCCTTCAGCTGCGAGAGAGGATGAGCCGAAGATGAGGTGGCTAGAGAAGCACAGAGCCCCAGCCTTTGTGTGGCTCTGAAAGGCTAGCCAAGGCATGCTTAGATCATGCAGGAGCCTTCAGTGCTGGCACTTTTCCTGTGTGAGCAATTGCTGGACGTTTTCAATTTCGGAGCTCAGCTCTACGAGACGGAGAGAGAGTGAGCGTGAGGTTAGGTGGGTAGAGAAGTGCAGAGCCCCAGTGTTGCTGCGCCTGTGAAAGCGCTTCCAAGGAACGGTGCTGCATTGCAAGAGCTTTCAGTGCTGGCACTTTTCCTGTGTGAGCAATTGCTGGACGTTTTCAATTTCGGAGCTCAGCTCTACGAGACGGAGAGATAGTGAGCGTGAGGTTAGGTGGGTAGAGAAGCGCAGAGCCCCAGTGTTGCTGCACCGGTGAAAGCGCTTCCAAGGAACGGTGCTGGCTTGCAAGAGCTTTCAGAGTTAACGCTTTTCAGGTGTGCGGAATTGCTGGACGGTTTCAATGTCTCACCTGTGCTCTCCTTCAGCTGCGAGAGAGGATGAGCCGAAGATGAGGTGGCTAGAGAAGCACAGAGCCCCAGCCTTTGTGTGGCTCTGAAAGGCTAGCCAAGGCATGCTTAGATCAAGGAGGAATAGTCAGTGCTAACGCTTTTCCTGTGTGAGCAATTGCTGGACGTTTTCAATTTCGGAGGTCAGCTCTACGAGAAGGAGAGATAGTGAGCGTGAGGTTAGGTGGGTAGAGAAGCGCAGAGTCCCAGTGTTGTTGCGCCTGTGAAAGCGCTTCCAAGGAACGGTGCTGGCTTGCAAGAGCTTTCAGTGCTGGCACTTTTGCTGTGTGAGGAATTGCTGGACGTTTTCAATTTCGGAGCTCAGCTCTACGAGACGTAGAGATAGTGAGCGTGAGGTTAGGTGGGTAGAGAAGCGCAGAGCCCCGGTGTTGCTGCGCCTGTGAAAGCGCTTCCAAGGAACGGTGCTGGCTTGCAAGAGCTTTCAGAGTTAAAGCTTTTCAGGTGTGCGGAATTGCTGGACGGTTTCAATGTCTCACCTGTGCTCTCCTTCAGCTGCGAGAGAGGATGAGCCGAAGATGAGGTGGCTAGAGAAGCACAGAGCCCCAGCCTTTGTGTTGCTCTGAAAGGCTAGCCAAGGCATGCTTAGATCAAGCAGGAGCATTCAGGGCTGGCACTTTTCCTGTGTGAGCAATTGCTGGACGTTTTCAATTTCTGAGCTCAGCTCTACGAGACGGAGAGATAGTGAGCGTGAGGTTAGGTGGGTAGAGAAGTGCAGAGCCCCAGTGTTGCTGTGCCTGTGAAAGCGCTTCCAAGGAACGGTGCTGGCTAGCAAGAGCTTTCAGTGCTGGCACTTTTCCTGTGTGAGCAATTGCTGGATGTTTTCAATTTCGGAGCTCAGCTCTACGAGATGGAGAGAGAGTGAGCGTGAGGTTAGGTGGGTAGAGAAGCGCAGAGCCCCAGTGTTGCTGCGCCTGTGAAAGCGCTTCCAAGGAACGGTGCTGGCTTGCAAGAGCTTTCAGTGCTGGCACTTTTCCTGTGTGCGGAATTGCTGGATGTTTTCAATTTCGGAGGTCAGCTCTACGAGACGGAGAGATAGTGAGCGTGAGGTTAGGTGGGTAGAGAAGCGCAGAGCCCCAGTGTTGCTGCACCTGGGAAAGCGCTTCCAAGGAACGGTGCTGGCTTGCAAGAGCTTTCAGAGTTAACGCTTTTCCTGTGTGCGGAATTGCTGGACGGTTTCAATGTCTCCCCTGTGCTCTCCTTGAGCTGCGAGAGAGGATGAGCCGAAGATGAGGTGGCTAGAGAAGCACAGAACCCCAGCCTTTGCGTGGCTCTGAAAGGCTAGCCAAGGCATGCTTAGATCAAGCAGGAGCATTCAGGGCTGGCACTTTTCCTGTGTGAGGAATTGCTGGACGTTTTCAATTTCGGAGCTCAGCTCTACGAGACGGAGAGATAGTGAGCGTGAGGTTAGGTGGGTAGAGAAGCGCAGAGTCCCAGTGTTGCTGCGCCTGTGAAAGCGCTTCCAAGGAACGGTGCTGCCTTGCAAGAGCTTTCAGTGCTGTCCCTTTTCCTGTGTGAGGAATTGCTGTATGTTTTCAATTTCGGAGCTCAGCTCTACGAGACGGAGAGATAGTGAGCGTGAGGTTAGGTGGGTAGAGAAGTGCAGAGCCCCAGTGTTGCTGCACCGGTGAAAGCGCTTCCAAGGAACGGTGCTGGCTTGCAAGAGCTTTCAGTGCTAACGCTTTTCAGGTGTGCAGAATTGCTGGACGGTTTCAATGTCTCACCTGTGCTCTCCTTCAGCTGCGAGAGAGGATGAGCCGAAGATGAGGTGGCTAGAGAAGCACAGAGCCCCAGCCTTTGTGTGGCTCTGAAAGGCTAGCCAAGGCATGCTTAGATCAAGCAGGAGCCTTCAGTGCTGGCACTTTTCCTGTGTGAGCAATTGCTGGACGTTTTCAATTTCGGAGCTCACCTCTACGAGACGGAGAGAGAGTGAGCGTGAGGTTAGGTGGGTAGAGAAGTGCAGAGCCCCAGTGTTGCTGCGCCTGTGAAAGCGCTTCCAAGGAACGGTGCTGGCTTGCAAGAGCTTTCAGTGCTGGCACTTTTCCTGTGTGAGGAATTGCTGGATGTTTTCAATTTCGGAGCTCAGCTCTACGAGACGGAGAGATAGTGAGCGTGAGGTTAGGTGGGTAGAGAAGCGCAGAGCCCCAGTGTTGCTGCACCGGTGAAAGCGCTTCCAAGGAACGGTGCTGGCTTGCAAGAGCTTTCAGAGTTAACGCTTTTCCTGTGTGCGGAATTGCTGGACGGTTTCAATGTCTCACCTGTGCTCTCCTTCAGCTGCGAGAGAGGATGAGCCGAAGATGAGGTGGCTAGAGAAGCACAGAGCCCCAGCCTTTGTGTGGCTCTGAAAGGCTAGCCAAGGCATGCTTAGATCAAGCAGGAGCATTCAGGGCTGGCACTTTTCCTGTGTGAGGAATTGCTGGACATTTTCAATTTCGGAGGTCAGCTCTACGAGAAGGAGAGAGAGTGAGCGTGAGGTTAGGTGGGTAGAGAAGCGCAGAGCCCCAGTGTTGCTGCGCCTGGGAAAGCGCTTCCAAGGAACGGTGCTGCCTTGCAAGAGCTTTCAGTGCTGTCCCTTTTCCTGTGTGAGGAATTGCTGTATGTTTTCAATTTCGGAGCTCAGCTCTACGAGACGGAGAGATAGTGAGCGTGAGGTTAGGTGGGTAGAGAAGCGCAGAGCCCCAGTGTTGCTGCACCGGTGAAAGCGCTTCCAAGGAACGGTGCTGGCTTGCAAGAGCTTTCAGAGTTAACGCTTTTCCTGTGTGCGGAATTGCTGGACGGTTTCAATGTCTCACCTGTGCTCTCCTTCAGCTGCGAGAGAGGATGAGCCGAAGATGAGGTGGCTAGAGAAGCACAGAGCCCCAGCCTTTGTGTGGCTCTGAAAGGCTAGCCAAGGCATGCTTAGATCAAGCAGGAGCCTTCAGTGCTGGCACTTTTCCTGTGTGAGCAATTGCTGGACGTTTTCAATTTCGGAGCTCAGCTCTACGAGACGGAGAGAGAGTGAGCGTGAGGTTAGGTGGGTAGAGAAGTGCAGAGCCCCAGTGTTGCTGCGCCTGTGAAAGCGCTTCCAAGGAACGGTGCTGCATTGCAAGAGCTTTCAGTGCTGGCACTTTTCCTGTGTGAGGAATTGCTGGACGTTTTCAATTTCGGAGCTCAGCTCTACGAGACGGAGAGATAGTGAGCGTGAGGTTAGGTGGGTAGAGAAGCGCAGAGCCCCGGTGTTGCTGCACCGGTGAAAGCGCTTCCAAGGAACGGTGCTGGCTTGCAAGAGCTTTCAGAGTTAACGCTTTTCAGGTGTGCGGAATTGCTGGACGGTTTCAATGTCTCACCTGTGCTCTCCTTCAGCTGCGAGAGAGGATGAGCCGAAGATGAGGTGGCTAGAGAAGCACAGAGCCCCAGCCTTTGTGTGGCTCTGAAAGGCTAGCCAAGGCATGCTTAGATCAAGGAGGAATAGTCAGTGCTAACGCTTTTCCTGTGTGAGCAATTGCTGGACGTTTTCAATTTCGGAGGTCAGCTCTACGAGAAGGAGAGATAGTGAGCGTGAGGTTAGGTGGGTAGAGAAGCGCAGAGCCCCAGTGTTGCTGCGCCTGGGAAAGCGCTTCCAAGGAACGGTGCTGGCTTGCAAGAGCTTTCAGTGCTGGCACTTTTCCTGTGTGAGGAATTGCTGGACGTTTTCAATTTCGGAGGTCAGCTCTACGAGACGTAGAGATAGTGAGCGTGAGGTTAGGTGGGTAGAGAAGCGCAGAGCCCCAGTGTTGCTGCGCCTGTGAAAGCGCTTCCAAGGAACGGTGCTGGCTTGCAAGAGCTTTCAGAGTTAACGCTTTTCAGGTGTGCGGAATTGCTGGACGGTTTCAATGTCTCACCTGTGCTCTCCTTCAGCTGCGAGAGAGGATGAGCCGAAGATGAGGTGGCTAGAGAAGCACAGAGCCCCAGCCTTTGTGTGGCTCTGAAAGGCTAGCCAAGGCATGCTTAGATCAAGCAGGAGCATTCAGTGCTGGCACTTTTCCTGTGTGAGCAATTGCTGGACGTTTTCAATTTCGGAGCTCAGCTCTACGACACGGAGAGAGAGTGACCGTGAGGTTAGGTGGGTAGAGAAGCGCAGAGCCCCAGTGTTGCTGCGCCTGTGAAAGCGCTTCCAAGGAACGGTGCTGCCTTGCAAGAGCTTTCAGTGCTGGCACTTTTCCTGTGTGAGGAATTGCTGTATGTTTTCAATTTCGGAGCTCAGCTCTACGAGACGTAGAGATAGTGAGCGTGAGGTTAGGTGGGTAGAGAAGTGCAGAGCCCCAGTGTTGCTGCACCGGTGAAAGCGCTTCCAAGGAACGGTGCTGGCTTGCAAGAGCTTTCAGTGCTAACGCTTTTCAGGTGTGCAGAATTGCTGGACGGTTTCAATGTCTCACCTGTGCTCTCCTTCAGCTGCGAGAGAGGATGAGCCGAAGATGAGGTGGCTAGAGAAGCACAGAGCCCCAGCCTTTGTGTGGCTCTGAAAGGCTAGCCAAGGCATGCTTAGATCAAGGAGGAATAGTCAGTGCTAACGCTTTTCCTGTGTGAGGAATTGCTGGACGTTTTCAATTTCGGAGCTCAGCTCTACGAGAAGGAGAGATAGTGAGCGTGAGGTTAGGTGGGTAGAGAAGCGCAGAGTCCCAGTGTTGTTGCGCCTGTGAAAGCGCTTCCAAGGAACGGTGCTGGCTTGCAAGAGCTTTCAGTGCTGGCACTTTTCCTGTGTGAGCAATTGCTGGACGTTTTCAATTTCGGAGGTCAGCTCTACGAGACGTAGAGATAGTGAGCGTGAGGTTAGGTGGGTAGAGAAGCGCAGAGCCCCAGTGTTGCTGCGCCTGTGAAAACGCTTCCTAGGAACGGTGCTGGCTTGCAAGAGCTTTCAGAGTTAACGCTTTTCAGGTGTGCGGAATTGCTGGACGGTTTCAATGTCTCCCCTGTGCTCTCCTTCAGCTGCGAGAGAGGATGAGCCGAAGATGAGGTGGCTAGAGAAGCACAGAGCCCCAGCCTTTGTGTGGCTCTGAAAGGCTAGCCAAGGCATGCTTAGATCAAGCAAGAGCTTTCAGTGCTGGCACTTTTCCTGTGTGAGGAATTGCTGGACGTTTTCAATTTTGGAGCTTAGCTCTACGAGACGGAGAGATAGTGAGCGTGAGGTTAGGTGGGTAGAGAAGCGCAGAGCCCCAGTGTTGCTGCGCCTGTGAAAGCGCTTCCAAGGAACGGTGCTGGCTTGCAAGAGCTTTCAGAGTTAACGCTTTTCAGGTGTGCGGAATTGCTGGACGGTTTCAATGTCTCACCTGTGCTCTCCTTCAGCTGCGAGAGAGGATGAGCCGAAGATGAGGTGGCTAGAGAAGCACAGAGCCCCAGCCTTTGTGTGGCTCTGAAAGGCTAGCCAAGGCATGCTTAGATCAAGCAAGAGCTTTCAGTGCTGGCACTTTTCCTGTGTGAGCAATTGCTGGACGTTTTCAATTTCGGAGCTCAGCTCTACGAGAAGGAGAGAGAGTGAGCGTGAGGTTAGGTGGGTAGAGAAGTGCAGAGCCCCAGTGTTGCTGCGCCTGTGAAAGCGCTTCCAAGGAACGGTGCTGGCTAGCAAGAGCTTTCAGTGCTGGCACTTTTCCTGTGTGAGCAATTGCTGGACGTTTTCAATTTCGTAGCTCAGCTCTACGAGACGGAGAGATAGTGAGCGTGAGGTTAGGTGGGTAGAGAAGCGCAGAGCCCCAGTGTTGCTGCACCGGTGACAACACTTCCATGGAACGGTGTTGGCTTGCAAGAGCTTTCAGAGTTAACGCTTTTCCTGTGTGCGGAATTGCTGGACGGTTTCAATGTCTCACCTGTGCTCTCCTTCAGCTGCGAGAGAGGATGAGCCGAAGATGAGGTGGCTAGAGAAGCACAGAGCCCCAGCCTTTGTGTGGCTCTGAAAGACTAGCCAAGGCATGCTTAGATCAAGCAGTAGCATTCAGTGCTGGCACTTTTCCTGTGTGAGGAATTGCTGGACGTTTTCAATTTCGGAGCTCAGCTCTACGAGATGGAGAGAGAGTGAGCGTGAGGTTAGGTGGGTAGAGAAGTGCAGAGCCCCAGTGTTGCTGTGCCTGTGAAAGCGCTTCCAAGGAACGGTGCTGCCTTGCAAGAGCTTTCAGTGCTGGCACTTTTCCTGTGTGAGGAATTGCTGGATGTTTTCAATTTCGGAGCTCAGCTCTACGAGACGGAGAGATAGTGAGCGTGAGGTTAGGTGGGTAGAGAAGTGCAGAGCCCCAGTGTTGCTGCACCGGTGAAAGCGCTTCCAAGGAACGGTGCTGGCTTGCAAGAGCTTTCAGTGCTAACGCTTTTCAGGTGTGCAGAATTGCTGGACGGTTTCAATGTCTCACCTGTGCTCTCCTTCAGCTGCGAGAGAGGATGAGCCGAAGATGAGGTGGCTAGAGAAGCACAGAGCCCCAGCCTTTGTGTGGCTCTGAAAGGCTAGCCAAGGCATGCTTAGATCAAGCAGGAGCCTTCAGTGCTGGCACTTTTCCTGTGTGAGCAATTGCTGGACGTTTTCAATTTCGGAGCTCAGCTCTACGAGACGGAGAGAGAGTGATCGTGAGGTTAGGTGGGTAGAGAAGTGCAGAGCCCCAGTGTTGCTGCGCCTGTGAAAGCGCTTCCAAGGAACGGTGCTGCATTGCAAGAGCTTTCAGTGCTGGCACTTTTCCTGTGTGAGGAATTGCTGGACGTTTTCAATTTCGGAGCTCAGCTCTACGAGAAGGAGAGAGAGTGAGCGTGAGGTTAGGTGGGTAGAGAAGCGCAGAGCCCCAGTGTTGCTGCACCGGTGAAAGCGCTTCCAAGGAACGGTGCTGGCTTGCAAGAGCTTTCAGAGTTAACGCTTTTCAGGTGTGCAGAATTGCTGGACGGTTTCAATGTCTCACCTGTGCTCTCCTTCAGCTGCGAGAGAGGATGAGCCGAAGATGAGGTGGCTAGAGAAGCACAGAGCCCCAGCCTTTGTGTGGCTCTGAAAGGCTAGCCAAGGCATGCTTAGATCAAGGAGGAATAGTCAGTGCTAACGCTTTTCCTGTGTGAGCAATTGCTGGACGTTTTCAATTTCGGAGGTCAGCTCTACGAGAAGGAGAGATAGTGAGCGTGAGGTTAGGTGGGTAGAGAAGCGCAGAGTCCCAGTGTTGTTGCGCCTGTGAAAGCGCTTCCAAGGAACGGTGCTGGCTTGCAAGAGCTTTCAGTGCTGGCACTTTTGCTGTGTGAGGAATTGCTGGACGTTTTCAATTTCGGAGCTCAGCTCTACGAGACGTAGAGATAGTGAGCGTGAGGTTAGGTGGGTAGAGAAGCGCAGAGCCCCGGTGTTGCTGCGCCTGTGAAAGCGCTTCCAAGGAACGGTGCTGGCTTGCAAGAGCTTTCAGTGCTAACGCTTTTCAGGTGTGCGGAATTGCTGGACGGTTTCAATGTCTCACCTGTGCTCTCCTTCAGCTGCGAGAGAGGATGAGCCGAAGATGAGGTGGCTAGAGAAGCACAGAGCCCCAGCCTTTGTGTTGCTCTGAAAGGCTAGCCAAGGCATGCTTAGATCAAGCAGGAGCATTCAGTGCTGGCACTTTTCCTGTGTGAGGAATTGCTGGACGTTTTCAATTTCTGAGCTCAGCTCTACGAGACGGAGAGATAGTGAGCGTGAGGTTAGGTGGGTAGAGAAGTGCAGAGCCCCAGTGTTGCTGCGCCTGGGAAAGCGCTTCCAAGGAACGGTGCTGGCTAGCAAGAGCTTTCAGTGCTGGCACTTTTCCTGTGTGAGGAATTGCTGGATGTTTTCAATTTCGGAGCTCAGCTCTACGAGATGGAGAGAGAGTGAGCGTGAGGTTAGGTGGGTAGAGAAGCGCAGAGCCCCAGTGTTGCTGCGCCTGTGAAAGCGCTTCCAAGGAACGGTGCTGGCTTGCAAGAGCTTTCAGTGCTGGCACTTTTCCTGTGTGAGGAATTGCTGGATGTTTTCAATTTCGGAGGTCAGCTCTACGAGACGGAGAGATAGTGAGCGTGAGGTTAGGTGGGTAGAGAAGCGCAGAGCCCCAGTGTTGCTGCACCTGGGAAAGCGCTTCCAAGGAACGGTGCTGGCTTGCAAGAGCTTTCAGAGTTAACGCTTTTCCTGTGTGCGGAATTGCTGGACGGTTTCAATGTCTCCCCTGTGCTCTCCTTCAGCTGCGAGAGAGGATGAGCCGAAGATGAGGTGGCTAGAGAAGCACAGAGCCCCAGCCTTTGTGTGGCTCTGAAAGGCTAGCCAAGGCATGCTTAGATCAAGCAGGAGCATTCAGGGCTGGCACTTTTCCTGTGTTAGGAATTGCTGGACGTTTTCAATTTCGGAGCTCAGCTCTACGAGACGGAGAGATAGTGAGCGTGAGGTTAGGTGGGTAGAGAAGCGCAGAGTCCCAGTGTTGCTGCGCCTGGGAAAGCGCTTCCAAGGAACGGTGCTGGCTTGCAAGAGCTTTCAGTGCTGTCCCTTTTCCTGTGTGAGGAATTGCTGGACGATTTCAATTTCGGATCTCAGCTCTACGAGACGGAGAGATAGTGAGCGTGAGGTTAGGTGGGTAGAGAAGTGCAGAGCCCCAGTGTTGCTGCACCGGTGAAAGCGCTTCCAAGGAACGGTGCTGGCTTGCAAGAGCTTTCAGTGCTAACGCTTTTCAGGTGTGCAGAATTGCTGGACGGTTTCAATGTCTCACCTGTGCTCTCCTTCAGCTGCGAGAGAGGATGAGCCGAAGATGAGGTGGCTAGAGAAGCACAGAGCCCCAGCCTTTGTGTGGCTCTGAAAGGCTAGCCAAGGCATGCTTAGATCAAGCAGGAGCCTTCAGTGCTGGCACTTTTCCTGTGTGAGCAATTGCTGGACGTTTTCAATTTCGGAGCTCAGCTCTACGAGACGGAGAGAGAGTGAGCGTGAGGTTAGGTGGGTAGAGAAGTGCAGAGCCCCAGTGTTGCTGCGCCTGTGAAAGCGCTTCCAAGGAACGGTGCTGCATTGCAAGAGCTTTCAGTGCTGGCACTTTTCCTGTGTGAGGAATTGCTGGACGTTTTCAATTTCGGAGCTCAGCTCTACGAGACGGAGAGAGAGTGAGCGTGAGGTTAGGTGGGTAGAGAAGCGCAGAGCCCCAGTGTTGCTGCGCCTGTGAAAGCGCTTCCAAGGAACGGTGCTGGCTTGCAAGAGCTTTCAGTGCTGGCACTTTTCCTGTGTGAGGAATTGCTGGATGTTTTCAATTTCGGAGGTCAGCTCTACGAGACGGAGAGATAGTGAGCGTGAGGTTAGGTGGGTAGAGAAGCGCAGAGCCCCAGTGTTGCTGCACCGGTGAAAGCGCTTCCAAGGAACGGTGCTGGCTTGCCAGAGCTTTCAGAGTTAACGCTTTTCAGGTGTGCGGAATTGCTGGACGGTTTCAATGTCTCACCTGTGCTCTCCTTCAGCTGCGAGAGAGGATGAGCCGAAGATGAGGTGGCTAGAGAAGCACAGAGCCCCAGCCTTTGTGTGGCTCTGAAAGGCTAGCCAAGGCATGCTTAGATCAAGGAGGAATATTCAGTGCTAACGCTTTTCCTGTGTGAGGAATTGCTGGACGTTTTCAATTTCGGAGCTCAGCTCTACGAGACGGAGAGATCGTGAGCGTGAGGTTAGGTGGGTAGAGAAGTGCAGAGCCCCAGTGTTGCTGCGCCTGTGAAAGCGCTTCCAAGGAACGGTGCTGCATTGCAAGAGCTTTCAGTGCTGGCACTTTTCCTGTGTGAGCAATTGCTGGACGTTTTCAATTTCGGAGCTCAGCTCTACGAGACGGAGAGATAGTGAGCGTGAGGTTAGGTGGGTAGAGAAGCGCAGAGCCCCAGTGTTGCTGCACCGGTGAAAGCGCTTCCAAGGAATGGTGCTGGCTTGCAAGAGCTTTCAGAGTTAACGCTTTTCAGGTGTGCGGAATTGCTGGACGGTTTCAATGTCTCACCTGTGCTCTCCTTCAGCTGCGAGAGAGGATGAGCCGAAGATGAGGTGGCTAGAGAAGCACAGAGCCCCAGCCTTTGTGTGGCTCTGAAAGGCTAGCCAAGGCATGCTTAGATCAAGCAGTAGCATTCACTGCTGCCACATTTCCTGTGTGAGGAATTGCTGGACGTTTTCAATTTCGGAGCTCAGCTCTACGAGATGGAGAGAGAGTGAGCGTGAGGTTAGGTGGGTAGAGAAGTGCAGAGCCCCAGTGTTGCTGCACCGGTGAAAGCGCTTCCAAGGAACGGTGCTGGCTTGCAAGAGCTTTCAGTGCTAACGCTTTTCAGGTGTGCGGAATTGCTGGACGGTTTCAATGTCTCACCTGTGCTCTCCTTCAGCTGCGAGAGAGGATGAGCCGAAGATGAGGTGGCTAGAGAAGCACAGAGCCCCAGCCTTTGTGTGGCTCTGAAAGGCTAGCCAAGGCATGCTTAGATCAAGCAGGAGCATTCAGTGCTGGCACTTTTCCTGTGTGAGCAATTGCTGGACGTTTTCAATTTCGGAGCTCAGCTCTACGAGAAGGAGAGACAGTGAGCGTGAGGTTAGGTGGGTAGAGAAGTGCAGAGCCCCAGTGTTGCTGCGCCTGTGAAAGCGCTTCCAAGGAACGGTGCTGGCTTGCAAGAGCTTTCAGTGCTGGCACTTTTCCTGTGTGAGGAATTGCTGGACGTTTTCAATTTCGGAGCTCAGCTCTACGAGACGGAGAGATAGTGAGCGTGAGGTTAGGTGGGTAGAGAAGCGCAGAGCCCCAGTGTTGCTGCGCCTGTGAAAGCGCTTCCAAGGAACGGTGCTGGCTTGCAAGAGCTTTCAGTGCTGGCACTTTTCATGTGTGCGGAATTTCTGGACGGTTTCAATGTCTCACCTGTGCTCTCCTTCAGCTGCGAGAGAGTATGAGCCGAAGATGAGGTGGCTAGAGAAGCACAGAGCCCCAGCCTTTGTGTGGCTCTGAAAGGCTGGCCAAGGCATGGTTAGATCATGCAGTAGCCTTCAGTGCTGGCACTTTTCCTGTGTGAGCAATTGCTGGACGTTTTCAATTTCGGAGCTCATCTCTACGAGAAGGAGAGATCGTGAGCGTGAGGTTAGGTGGGTAGAGAAGTGCAGAGCCCCAGTGTTGCTGCGCCTGGGAAAGCACTTCCAAGGAACGGTGCTGGCTTGCAAGAGCTTTCAGTGCTGGCACTTTTCCTGTGTGAGCAATTGCTGGACGTTTTCAATTTCGGAGCTCAGCTCTACGAGACGGAGAGATAGTGAGCGTGAGGTTAGGTGGCTAGAGAAGCGCAGAGCCCCAGTGTTGCTGCGCCTGTGAAAACGCTTCCAAGGAAAGGTGCTGGCTTGCAAGAGCTTTCAGAGTTAACGCTTTTCAGGTGTGCGGAATTGCTGGACGGTTTCAATGTCTCACCTGTGCTCTCCTTCAGCTGCGAGAGAGGATGAGCCGAAGATGAGGTGGCTAGAGAAGCACAGAGCCCCAGCCTTTGTGTGGCTCTGAAAGGCTAGCCAAGGCATGCTTAGATCAAGCAGGAGCATTCAGTGCTGGCACTTTTCCTGTGTGAGCAATTGCTGGACGTTTTCAATTTCGGAGCTCAGCTCTACGAGACAGAGAGATAGTGAGCGTGAGGTTAGGTGGGTAGAGAAGTGCAGAGCCCCAGTGTTGCTGCGCCTGGGAAAGCGCTTCCAAGGAACGGTGCTGGCTTGCAAGAGCTTTCAGTGCTGGCACTTTTCCTGTGTGAGGAATTGCTGGACGTTTTCAATTTCGGAGGTCAGCTCTACGAGACGGAGAGATAGTGAGCGTGAGGTTAGGTGGGTAGAGAAGCGCAGAGTCCCAGTGTTGCTGCACCGGTGAAAGCGCTTCCTAGGAACGGTGCTGGCTTGCAAGAGCTTTCAGAGTTAACGCTTTTCAGGTGTGCGGAATTGCTGGACGGTTTCAATGTCTCACCTGTGCTCTCCTTCAGCTGCGAGAGAGGATGAGCCGAAGATGAGGTGGCTAGAGAAGCACAGAGCCCCAGCCTTTGTGTGGCTCTGAAAGGCTAGCCAAGGCATGCTTAGATCAAGCAGTAGCATTCACTGCTGGCACATTTCCTGTGTGAGGAATTGCTGGACGTTTTCAATTTCGGAGCTCAGCTCTACGAGATGGAGAGAGAGTGAGCGTGAGGTTAGGTGGGTAGAGAAGTGCAGAGCCCCAGTGTTGCTGCGCCTGTGAAAGCGCTTCCAAGGAACGGTGCTGGCTTGCAAGAGCTTTCAGTGCTGGCACTTTTGCTGTGTGAGGAATTGCTGGATGTTTTCAATTTCGGAGCTCAGCTCTACGAGACGGAGAGATAGTGAGCGTGAGGTTAGGTGGGTAGAGAAGCGCAGAGCCCCAGTGTTGCTGCGCCTGTGAAAGCGCTTCCAAGGAATGGTGCTGGCTTGCAAGAGCTTTCAGTGCTAACGCTGTTCCTGTGTGCGGAATTGCTGGACGGTTTCAATGTCTCACCTGTGCTCTCCTTCAGCTGCGAGAGAGGATGAGCCGAAGATGAGGTGGCTAGAGAAGCACAGAGCCCCAGCCTTTGTGTGGCTCTGAAAGGCTAGCCAAGGCATGCTTAGATCAAGCAGGAGCATTCAGTGCTGGCACTTTTCCTGTGTGAGCAATTGCTGGACGTTTTCAATTTCGGAGCTCAGCTCTACGAGAAGGAGAGACAGTGAGCGTGAGGTTAGGTGGGTAGAGAAGTGCAGAGCCCCAGTGTTGCTGCGCCTGTGAAAGCGCTTCCAAGGAACGGTGCTGGCTTGCAAGAGCTTTCAGTGCTGGCACTTTTCCTGTGTGAGGAATTGCTGGACGTTTTCAATTTCGGAGCTCAGCTCTACGAGACGGAGAGATAGTGAGCGTGAGGTTAGGTGGGTAGAGAAGCGCAGAGCCCCAGTGTTGCTGCGCCTGTGAAAGCGCTTCCAAGGAACGGTGCTGGCTTGCAAGAGCTTTCAGTGCTGGCACTTTTCATGTGTGCGGAATTTCTGGACGGTTTCAATGTCTCACCTGTGCTCTCCTTTGACTGCGAGAGAGTATGAGCCGAAGATGAGGTGGCTAGAGAAGCACAGAGCCCCAGCCTTTGTGTGGCTCTGAAAGGCTGGCCAAGGCATGCTTAGATCAAGCAGGAGCCTTCAGTGCTGGCACTTTTCCTGTGTGAGGAATTGCTGGACGTTTTCAATTTCGGAGCTCAGCTCTACGAGATGGAGAGAGAGTGAGCGTGAGGTTAGGTGGGTAGAGAAGCGCAGAGCCCCAGTGTTGCTGCGCCTGGGAAAGCGCTTCCAAGGAACGGTGCTGGCTTGCAAGAGCTTTCAGAGTTAACGCTTTTCCTGTGTGCGGAATTGCTGGACGGTTTCAATGTCTCACCTGTGCTCTCCTTCAGCTGCGAGAGAGGATGAGCCGAAGATGAGGTGGCTAGAGAAGCACAGAGCCCCAGCCTTTGTGTGGCTCTGAAAGGCTAGCCAAGGCATGCTTAGATCAAGCAGGAGCCTTCAGTGCTGGCACTTTTCCTGTGTGAGCAATTGCTGGACGTTTTCAATTTCGGAGCTCATCTCTACGAGAAGGAGAGATCGTGAGCGTGAGGTTAGGTGGGTAGAGAAGTGCAGAGCCCCAGTGTTGCTGCGCCTGTGAAAGCACTTCCAAGGAACGGTGCTGGCTTGCAAGAGCTTTCAGTGCTGGCACTTTTCCTGTGTGAGCAATTGCTGGACGTTTTCAATTTCGGAGCTCAGCTCTACGAGACAGAGAGAGAGTGAGCGTGAGGTTAGGTGGGTAGAGAAGCGCAGAGCCCCAGTGTTGCTGCGCCTGTGAAAACGCTTCCAAGGAAAGGTGCTGGCTTGCAAGAGCTTTCAGAGTTAACGCTTTTCCTGTGTGCGGAATTGCTGGACGGTTTCAATGTCTCACCTGTGCTCTCCTTCAGCTGCGAGAGAGGATGAGCCGAAGATGAGGTGGCTAGAGAAGCACAGAGCCCCAGCCTTTGTGTGGCTCTGAAAGGCTAGCCAAGGCATGCTTAGATCAAGCAGGAGCATTCAGTGCTGGCACTTTTCCTGTGTGAGCAATTGCTGGACGTTTTCAATTTCGGAGCTCAGCTCTACGAGACAGAGAGATAGTGAGCGTGAGGTTAGGTGGGTAGAGAAGTGCAGAGCCCCAGTGTTGCTGCGCCTGGGAAAGCGCTTCCAAGGAACGGTGCTGGCTTGCAAGAGCTTTCAGTGCTGGCACTTTTCCTGTGTGAGGAATTGCTGGACGTTTTCAATTTCGGAGCTCAGCTCTACGAGACGGAGAGATAGTGAGCGTGAGGTTAGGTGGGTAGAGAAGCGCAGAGTCCCAGTGTTGCTGCACCGGTGAAAGCGCTTCCAAGGAACGGTGCTGGCTTGCAAGAGCTTTCAGTGCTGGCACTTTTCAAGTGTGCGGAATTTCTGGACGGTTTCAATGTCTCACCTGTGCTCTCCTTCAGCTGCGAGAGAGGATGAGCCGAAGATGAGGTGGCTAGAGAAGCACAGAGCCCCAGCCTTTGTGTGGCTCTGAAATGCTAGCCAAGGCATGGTTAGATCAAGCAGGAGCATTCAGTGCTGGCACCTTTCCTGTGTGAGCAATTGCTGGACGTTTTCAATTTCGGAGCTCAGCTCTACGAGACGGAGAGAGAGTGAGCGTGAGGTTAGGTGGGTAGAGAAGCGCAGAGCCCCAGTGTTGCTGCGCCTGTGAAAGCGCTTCCAAGGAACGGTGCTGCCTTGCAAGAGCTTTCAGTGCTGGCCCTTTTCCTGTGTGAGCAATTGCTGGACGTTTTCAATTTCGGAGCTCAGCTCTACGAGACGTAGAGATAGTGAGCGTGAGGTTAGGTGGGTAGAGAAGCGCAGAGCCCCAGTGTTGCTGCGCCTGTGAAAGCGCTTCCAAGGAACGGTGCTGGCTTGCAAGAGCTTTCAGAGTTAACGCTTTTCAGGTGTGCGGAATTGCTGGACGGTTTCAATGTCTCACCTGTGCTCTCCTTCAGCTGCGAGAGAGGATGAGCCGAAGATGAGGTGGCTAGAGAAGCACAGAGCCCCAGCCTTTGTGTGGCTCTGAAAGGCTAGCCAAGGCATGCTTAGATCAAGCAGGAGCATTCAGTGCTGGCACATTTCCTGTGTGAGCAATTGCTGGACGTTTTCAATTTCGGAGCTCAGCTCTACGAGACGGAGAGATAGTGAGCGTGAGGTTAGGTGGGTAGAGAAGTGCAGAGCCCCAGTGTTGCTGTGCCTCTGAAAGCGCTTCCAAGGAACGGTGCTGGCTAGCAAGAGCTTTCAGTGCTGGCACTTTTCCTGTGTGAGCAATTGCTGGATGTTTTCAATTTCGGAGCTCAGCTCTACGAGATGGAGAGAGAGTGAGCGTGAGGTTAGGTGGGTAGAGAAGCGCAGAGCCCCAGTGTTGCTGCACCGGTGAAAGCGCTTCCAAGGAACGGTGCTGGCTTGCAAGAGCTTTCAGTGCTGGCACTTTTCCTGTGTGAGGAATTGCTGGATGTTTTCAATTTCGGAGGTCAGCTCTACGAGACGGAGAGATAGTGAGCGTGAGGTTAGGTGGGTAGAGAAGCGCAGAGCCCCAGTGTTGCTGCACCTGGGAAAGCGCTTCCAAGGAACGGTGCTGGCTTGCAAGAGCTTTCAGAGTTAACGCTTTTCCTGTGTGCGGAATTGCTGGACGGTTTCAATGTCTCACCTGTGCTCTCCTTCAGCTGCGAGAGAGGATGAGCCGAAGATGAGGTGGCTAGAGAAGCACAGAGCCCCAGCCTTTGTGTGGCTCTGAAAGGCTAGCCAAGGCATGCTTAGATCAAGCAGGAGCATTCAGGGCTGGCACTTTTCCTGTGTGAGCAATTGCTGGACGTTTTCAATTTCGGAGCTCAGCTCTACGAGACGGAGAGATAGTGAGCGTGAGGTTAGGTGGGTAGAGAAGCGCAGAGCCCCAGTGTTGCTGCGCCTGGGAAAGCGCTTCCAAGGAACGGTGCTGCCTTGCAAGAGCTTTCAGTGCTGGCCCTTTTCCTGTGTGAGGAATTGCTGTATGTTTTCAATTTCGGAGCTCAGCTCTACGAGACGGAGAGATAGTGAGCGTGAGGTTAGGTGGGTAGAGAAGTGCAGAGCCCCAGTGTTGCTGCACCGGTGAAAGCGCTTCCAAGGAACGGTGCTGGCTTGCAAGAGCTTTCAGTGCTAACGCTTTTCAGGTGTGCAGAATTGCTGGACGGTTTCAATGTCTCACCTGTGCTCTCCTTCAGCTGCGAGAGAGGATGAGCCGAAGATGAGGTGGCTAGAGAAGCACAGAGCCCCAGCCTTTGTGTGGCTCTGAAAGGCTAGCCAAGGCATGCTTAGATCAAGCAGGAGCCTTCAGTGCTGGCACTTTTCCTGTGTGAGCAATTGCTGGACGTTTTCAATTTCGGAGCTCAGCTCTACGAGACGGAGAGAGAGTGAGCGTGAGGTTAGGTGGGTAGAGAAGTGCAGAGCCCCAGTGTTGCTGCGCCTGTGAAAGCGCTTCCAAGGAACGGTGCTGGCTTGCAAGAGCTTTCAGTGCTGGCACTTTTGCTGTGTGAGCAATTGCTGGATGTTTTCAATTTCGGAGGTCAGCTCTACGAGACGGAGAGAGAGTGAGCGTGAGGTTAGGTGGGTAGAGAAGCGCAGAGCCCCAGTGTTGCTGCGCCTGTGAAAGCGCTTCCAAGGAACGGTGCTGGCTTGCAAGAGCTTTCAGTGCTGGCACTTTTCCTGTGTGAGCAATTGCTGGATGTTTTCAATTTCGGAGGTCAGCTCTACGAGACGGAGAGATAGTGAGCGTGAGGTTAGGTGGGTAGAGAAGCGCAGAGCCCCAGTGTTGCTGCACCTGGGAAAGCGCTTCCAAGGAACGGTGCTGGCTTGCAAGAGCTTTCAGAGTTAACGCTTTTCCTGTGTGCGGAATTGCTGGACGGTTTCAATGTCTCACCTGTGCTCTCCTTCAGCTGCGAGAGAGGATGAGCCGAAGATGAGGTGGCTAGAGAAGCACAGAGCCCCAGCCTTTGTGTGGCTCTGAAAGGCTAGCCAAGGCATGCTTAGATCAAGCAGGAGCCTTCAGTGCTGGCACTTTTCCTGTGTGAGGAATTGCTGGACGTTTTCAATTTCGGAGCTCAGCTCTACGAGACGGAGAGAGAGTGACCGTGAGGTTAGGTGGGTAGAGAAGCGCAGAGCCCCAGTGTTGCTGCGCCTGTGAAAGCGCTTCCAAGGAACGGTGCTGCCTTGCAAGAGCTTTCAGTGCTGGCCCTTTTGCTGTGTGAGGAATTGCTGGATGTTTTCAATTTCGGAGCTCAGCTCTACGAGACGGAGAGATAGTGAGCGTGAGGTTAGGTGGGTAGAGAAGTGCAGAGCCCCAGTGTTGCTGCACCGGTGAAAGCGCTTCCAAGGAACGGTGCTGGCTTGCAAGAGCTTTCAGTGCTAACGCTTTTCAGGTGTGCAGAATTGCTGGACGGTTTCAATGTCTCACCTGTGCTCTCCTTCAGCTGCGAGAGAGGATGAGCCGAAGATGAGGTGGCTAGAGAAGCACAGAGCCCCAGCCTTTGTGTGGCTCTGAAAGGCTAGCCAAGGCATGCTTAGATCATGCAGGAGCCTTCAGTGCTGGCACTTTTCCTGTGTGAGCAATTGCTGGACGTTTTCAATTTCGGAGCTCAGCTCTACGAGACGGAGATAGAGTGAGCGTGAGGTTAGGTGGGTAGAGAAGTGCAGAGCCCCAGTGTTGCTGCGCCTGTGAAAGCGCTTCCAAGGAACGGTGCTGCATTGCAAGAGCTTTCAGTGCTGGCACTTTTCCTGTGTGAGCAATTGCTGGACGTTTTCAATTTCGGAGCTCAGCTCTACGAGACGGAGAGATAGTGAGCGTGAGGTTAGGTGGGTAGAGAAGCGCAGAGCCCCAGTGTTGCTGCACCGGTGAAAGCGCTTCCAAGGAACGGTGCTGGCTTGCAAGAGCTTTCAGAGTTAACGCTTTTCAGGTGTGCGGAATTGCTGGACGGTTTCAATGTCTCACCTGTGCTCTCCTTCAGCTGCGAGAGAGGATGAGCCGAAGATGAGGTGGCTAGAGAAGCACAGAGCCCCAGCCTTTGTGTGGCTCTGAAAGGCTAGCCAAGGCATGCTTAGATCAAGGAGGAATAGTCAGTGCTAACGCTTTTCCTGTGTGAGCAATTGCTGGACGTTTTCAATTTCGGAGCTCAGCTCTACGAGAAGGAGAGATAGTGAGCGTGAGGTTAGGTGGGTAGAGAAGCGCAGAGTCCCAGTGTTGTTGCGCCTGTGAAAGCGCTTCCAAGGAACGGTGCTGGCTTGCAAGAGCTTTCAGTGCTGGCACTTTTGCTGTGTGAGGAATTGCTGGACGTTTTCAATTTCGGAGCTCAGCTCTACGAGACGTAGAGATAGTGAGCGTGAGGTTAGGTGGGTAGAGAAGCGCAGAGCCCCGGTGTTGCTGCGCCTGTGAAAGCGCTTCCAAGGAACGGTGCTGGCTTGCAAGAGCTTTCAGAGTTAAAGCTTTTCAGGTGTGCGGAATTGCTGGACGGTTTCAATGTCTCACCTGTGCTCTCCTTCAGCTGCGAGAGAGGATGAGCCGAAGATGAGGTGGCTAGAGAAGCACAGAGCCCCAGCCTTTGTGTTGCTCTGAAAGGCTAGCCAAGGCATGCTTAGATCAAGCAGGAGCATTCAGTGCTGGCACATTTCCTGTGTGAGCAATTGCTGGACGTTTTCAATTTCTGAGCTCAGCTCTACGAGACGGAGAGATAGTGAGCGTGAGGTTAGGTGGGTAGAGAAGTGCAGAGCCCCAGTGTTGCTGTGCCTGTGAAAGCGCTTCCAAGGAACGGTGCTGGCTAGCAAGAGCTTTCAGTGCTGGCACTTTTCCTGTGTGAGCAATTGCTGGATGTTTTCAATTTCGGAGCTCAGCTCTACGAGATGGAGAGAGAGTGAGCGTGAGGTTAGGTGGGTAGAGAAGCGCAGAGCCCCAGTGTTGCTGCGCCTGTGAAAGCGCTTCCAAGGAACGGTGCTGGCTTGCAAGAGCTTTCAGTGCTGGCACTTTTCCTGTGTGCGGAATTGCTGGATGTTTTCAATTTCGGAGGTCAGCTCTACGAGACGGAGAGATAGTGAGCGTGAGGTTAGGTGGGTAGAGAAGCGCAGAGCCCCAGTGTTGCTGCACCTGGGAAAGCGCTTCCAAGGAACGGTGCTGGCTTGCAAGAGCTTTCAGAGTTAACGCTTTTCCTGTGTGCGGAATTGCTGGACGGTTTCAATGTCTCCCCTGTGCTCTCCTTGAGCTGCGAGAGAGGATGAGCCGAAGATGAGGTGGCTAGAGAAGCACAGAACCCCAGCCTTTGTGTGGCTCTGAAAGGCTAGCCAAGGCATGCTTAGATCAAGCAGGAGCCTTCAGTGCTGGCACTTTTCCTGTGTGAGCAATTGCTGGACGTTTTCAATTTCGGAGCTCAGCTCTACGAGAAGGAGAGATAGTGAGCGTGAGGTTAGGTGGGTAGAGAAGCGCAGAGTCCCAGTGTTGCTGCGCCTGTGAAAGCGCTTCCAAGGAACGGTGCTGCCTTGCAAGAGCTTTCAGTGCTGTCCCTTTTCCTGTGTGAGGAATTGCTGTATGTTTTCAATTTCGGAGCTCAGCTCTACGAGACGGAGAGATAGTGAGCGTGAGGTTAGGTGGGTAGAGAAGTGCAGAGCCCCAGTGTTGCTGCACCGGTGAAAGCGCTTCCAAGGAACGGTGCTGGCTTGCAAGAGCTTTCAGTGCTAACGCTTTTCAGGTGTGCAGAATTGCTGGACGGTTTCAATGTCTCACCTGTGCTCTCCTTCAGCTGCGAGAGAGGATGAGCCGAAGATGAGGTGGCTAGAGAAGCACAGAGCCCCAGCCTTTGTGTGGCTCTGAAAGGCTAGCCAAGGCATGCTTAGATCAAGCAGGAGCCTTCAGTGCTGGCACTTTTCCTGTGTGAGCAATTGCTGGACGTTTTCAATTTCGGAGCTCACCTCTACGAGACGGAGAGAGAGTGAGCGTGAGGTTAGGTGGGTAGAGAAGTGCAGAGCCCCAGTGTTGCTGCGCCTGTGAAAGCGCTTCCAAGGAACGGTGCTGGCTTGCAAGAGCTTTCAGTGCTGGCACTTTTCCTGTGTGAGGAATTGCTGTATGTTTTCAATTTCGGAGGTCAGCTCTACGAGACGGAGAGATAGTGAGCGTGAGGTTAGGTGGGTAGAGAAGCGCAGAGCCCCAGTGTTGCTGCGCCTGGGAAAGCGCTTCCAAGGAACGGTGCTGGCTTGCAAGAGCTTTCAGAGTTAACGCTTTTCCTGTGTGCGGAATTGCTGGACGGTTTCAATGTCTCACCTGTGCTCTCCTTCAGCTGCGAGAGAGGATGAGCCGAAGATGAGGTGGCTAGAGAAGCACAGAGCCCCAGCCTTTGTGTGGCTCTGAAAGGCTAGCCAAGGCATGCTTAGATCAAGCAGGAGCCTTCAGTGCTGGCACTTTTCCTGTGTGAGCAATTGCTGGACGTTTTCAATTTCGGAGCTCATCTCTACGAGAAGGAGAGATCGTGAGCGTGAGGTTAGGTGGGTAGAGAAGTGCAGAGCCCCAGTGTTGCTGCGCCTGTGAAAGCACTTCCAAGGAACGGTGCTGGCTTGCAAGAGCTTTCAGTGCTGGCACTTTTCCTGTGTGAGCAATTGCTGGACGTTTTCAATTTCGGAGGTCAGCTCTACGAGACGGAGAGATAGTGAGCGTGAGGTTAGGTGGGTAGAGAAGCGCAGAGCCCCAGTGTTGCTGCACCGGTGAAAGCGCTTCCAAGGAACGGTGCTGGCTTGCCAGAGCTTTCAGTGCTAACGCTTTTCAGGTGTGCGGAATTGCTGGACGGTTTCAATGTCTCACCTGTGCTCTCCTTCAGCTGCGAGAGAGGATGAGCCGAAGATGAGGTGGCTAGAGAAGCACAGAGCCCCAGCCTTTGTGTGGCTCTGAAAGGCCAGCCAAGGCATGGTTAGATCAAGCAGGAGCCTTCAGTGCTGGCACTTTTCCTGTGTGAGGAATTGCTGGACGTTTTCAATTTCGGAGCTCAGCTCTACGAGACGGAGAGATCGTGAGCGTGAGGTTAGGTGGGTAGAGAAGCGCAGAGCCCCAGTGTTGCTGCGCCTGTGAAAGCGCTTCCAAGGAACGGTGCTGGCTTGCAAGAGCTTTCAGAGTTAACGCTTTTGAGGTGTGCGGAATTGCTGGACGGTTTCAATGTCTCACCTGTGCTCTCCTTCAGCTGCGAGAGAGGATGAGCCGAAGATGAGGTGGCTAGAGAAGCACAGAGCCCCAGCCTTTGTGTGGCTCTGAAAGGCTAGCCAAGGCATCGTTAGATCAGGCAAGAGCTTTCAGTGCTGGCACTTTTCCTGTGTGAGGAATTGCTGGACGTTTTCAATTTCGGAGCTTAGCTCTACGAGACGGAGAGATAGTGAGCGTGAGGTTAGGTGGGTAGAGAAGCGCAGAGCCCCAGTGTTGCTGCGCCTGTGAAAGCGCTTCCAAGGAACGGTGCTGGCTTGCAAGAGCTTTCAGAGTTAACGCTTTTCAGGTGTGCGGAATTGCTGGACGGTTTCAATGTCTCACCTGTGCTCTCCTTCAGCTGCGAGAGAGGATGAGCCGAAGATGAGGTGGCTAGAGAAGCACAGAGCCCCAGCCTTTGTGTGGCTCTGAAAGGCTAGCCAAGGCATGGTTAGATCAAGCAAGAGCTTTCAGTGCTGGCACTTTTCCTGTGTGAGCAATTGCTGGACGTTTTCAATTTCGGAATTCAGCTCTACGAGACGGAGAGATCGTGAGCGTGACATTAGGTGGGTAGAGAAGTGCAGAGCCCCAGTGTTGCTGCGCCTGTGAAAGCGCTTCCAAGGAACGGTGCTGGCTAGCAAGAGCTTTCAGTGCTGGCACTTTTCCTGTGTGAGCAATTGCTGGACGTTTTCAATTTCGGAGCTCAGCTCTACGAGACAGAGAGAGAGTGAGCGTGAGGTTAGGTGGGTAGAGAAGCGCAGAGCCCCAGTGTTGCTGCACCGGTGAAAGCGCTTCCAAGGAACGGTGCTGGCTTGCAAGAGCTTTCAGTGCTGGCACTTTTCCTGTGTGAGGAATTGCTGGATGTTTTCAATTTCGGAGGTCAGCTCTACGAGACGGAGAGATAGTGAGCGTGAGGTTAGGTGGGTAGAGAAGTGCAGAGCCCCAGTGTTGCTGCGCCTGGGAAAGCGCTTCCAAGGAACGGTGCTGGCTTGCAAGAGCTTTCAGAGTTAACGGTTTTCCTGTGTGCGGAATTGCTGGACGGTTTCAATGTCTCACCTGTGCTCTCCTTCAGCTGCGAGAGAGGATGAGTTGAAGATGAGGTGGCTAGAGAAGCACAGAGCCCCAGCCTTTGTATGGCTCTGAAAGGCTAGCCAAGGCATGCTTAGTTCAAGGAGGAATAGTCAGTGCTAACGCTTTTCCTGTGTGAGCAATTGCTGGACGTTTTCAATTTCGGAGGTCAGCTCTACGAGAAGGAGAGAGAGTGAGCGTGAGGTTAGGTGGGTAGAGAAGCGCAGAGCCCCAGTGTTGCTGCGCCTGTGAAAGCGCTTCCAAGGAACGGTGCTGGCTTGCAAGAGCTTTCAGTGCTGGCACTTTTCCTGTGTGAGCAATTGCTGGACGTTTTCAATTTCGGAGCTCAGCTCTACGAGACGGAGAGATAGTGAGCGTGAGGTTAGGTGGGTAGAGAAGCGCAGAGCCCCAGTGTTGCTGCGCCTGTGAAAACGCTTCCAAGGAAAGGTGCTGGCTTGCAAGAGCTTTCAGAGTTAACGCTTTTCCTGTGTGCGGAATTGCTGGACGGTTTCAATGTCTCACCTGTGCTCTCCTTCAGCTGCGAGAGAGGATGAGCCGAAGATGAGGTGGCTAGAGAAGCACAGAGCCCCAGCCTTTGTGTGGCTCTGAAAGGCTAGCCAAGGCATGCTTAGATCAAGCAGGAGCATTCAGTGCTGGCACTTTTCCTGTGTGAGCAATTGCTGGACGTTTTCAATTTCGGAGCTCAGCTCTACGAGACAGAGAGATAGTGAGCGTGAGGTTAGGTGGGTAGAGAAGTGCAGAGCCCCAGTGTTGCTGCGCCTGTGAAAGCGCTTCCAAGGAACGGTGCTGGCTTGCAAGAGCTTTCAGTGCTGGCACTTTTCCTGTGTGAGGAATTGCTGGACGTTTTCAATTTCGGAGCTCAGCTCTACGAGACGGAGAGATAGTGAGCGTGAGGTTAGGTGGGTAGAGAAGCGCAGAGTCCCAGTGTTGCTGCACCGGTGAAAGCGCTTCCAAGGAACGGTGCTGGCTTGCAAGAGCTTTCAGTGCTGGCACTTTTCAAGTGTGCGGAATTTCTGGACGGTTTCAATGTCTCACCTGTGCTCTCCTTCAGCTGCGAGAGAGGATGAGCCGAAGATGAGGTGGCTAGAGAAGCACAGAGCCCCAGCCTTTGTGTGGCTCTGAAATGCTAGCCAAGGCATGGTTAGATCAAGCAGGAGCATTCAGTGCTGGCACCTTTCCTGTGTGAGCAATTGCTGGACGTTTTCAATTTCGGAGCTCAGCTCTACGAGACGGAGAGAGAGTGAGCGTGAGGTTAGGTGGGTAGAGAAGCGCAGAGCCCCAGTGTTGCTGCGCCTGTGAAAGCGCTTCCAAGGAATGGTGCTGCCTTGCAAGAGCTTTCAGTGCTGGCCCTTTTGCTGTGTGAGGAATTGCTGGACGTTTTCAATTTCGGAGCTCAGCTCTACGAGACGTAGAGATAGTGAGCGTGAGGTTAGGTGGGTAGAGAAGCGCAGAGCCCCAGTGTTGCTGCGCCTGTGAAAGCGCTTCCAAGGAACGGTGCTGGCTTGCAAGAGCTTTCAGAGTTAACGCTTTTCAGGTGTGCGGAATTGCTGGACGGTTTCAATGTCTCACCTGTGCTCTCCTTCAGCTGCGAGAGAGGATGAGCCGAAGATGAGGTGGCTAGAGAAGCACAGAGCCCCAGCCTTTGTGTGGCTCTGAAAGGCTAGCCAAGGCATGCTTAGATCAAGCAGGAGCATTCAGTGCTGGCACATTTCCTGTGTGAGCAATTGCTGGACGTTTTCAATTTCGGAGCTCAGCTCTACGAGACGGAGAGATAGTGAGCGTGAGGTTAGGTGGGTAGAGAAGTGCAGAGCCCCAGTGTTGCTGTGCCTCTGAAAGCGCTTCCAAGGAACGGTGCTGGCTAGCAAGAGCTTTCAGTGCTGGCACTTTTCCTGTGTGAGCAATTGCTGGATGTTTTCAATTTCGGAGCTCAGCTCTACGAGATGGAGAGAGAGTGAGCGTGAGGTTAGGTGGGTAGAGAAGCGCAGAGCCCCAGTGTTGCTGCACCGGTGAAAGCGCTTCCAAGGAACGGTGCTGGCTTGCAAGAGCTTTCAGTGCTGGCACTTTTCCTGTGTGAGGAATTGCTGGATGTTTTCAATTTCGGAGGTCAGCTCTACGAGACGGAGAGATAGTGAGCGTGAGGTTAGGTGGGTAGAGAAGCGCAGAGCCCCAGTGTTGCTGCGCCTGTGAAAGCGCTTCCAAGGAACGGTGCTGGCTTGCAAGAGCTTTCAGAGTTAACGCTTTTCCTGTGTGCGGAATTGCTGGACGGTTTCAATGTCTCCCCTGTGCTCTCCTTCAGCTGCGAGAGAGGATGAGCCGAAGATGAGGTGGCTAGAGAAGCACAGAGCCCCAGCCTTTGTGTGGCTCTGAAAGGCTAGCCAAGGCATGGTTAGATCAAGCAAGAGCTTTCAGTGCTGGCACTTTTCCTGTGTGAGCAATTGCTGGACGTTTTCAATTTCGGAATTCAGCTCTACGAGACGGAGAGATCGTGAGCGTGACATTAGGTGGGTAGAGAAGTGCAGAGCCCCAGTGTTGCTGCGCCTGTGAAAGCGCTTCCAAGGAACGGTGCTGGCTAGCAAGAGCTTTCAGTGCTGGCACTTTTCCTGTGTGAGCAATTGCTGGACGTTTTCAATTTCGGAGCTCAGCTCTACGAGACAGAGAGAGAGTGAGCGTGAGGTTAGGTGGGTAGAGAAGCGCAGAGCCCCAGTGTTGCTGCACCGGTGAAAGCGCTTCCAAGGAACGGTGCTGGCTTGCAAGAGCTTTCAGTGCTGGCACTTTTCCTGTGTGAGGAATTGCTGGATGTTTTCAATTTCGGAGGTCAGCTCTACGAGACGGAGAGATAGTGAGCGTGAGGTTAGGTGGGTAGAGAAGTGCAGAGCCCCAGTGTTGCTGCGCCTGGGAAAGCGCTTCCAAGGAACGGTGCTGGCTTGCAAGAGCTTTCAGAGTTAACGGTTTTCCTGTGTGCGGAATTGCTGGACGGTTTCAATGTCTCACCTGTGCTCTCCTTTGACTGCGAGAGAGGATGAGTTGAAGATGAGGTGGCTAGAGAAGCACAGAGCCCCAGCCTTTGTATGGCTCTGAAAGGCTAGCCAAGGCATGCTTAGTTCAAGGAGGAATAGTCAGTGCTAACGCTTTTCCTGTGTGAGCAATTGCTGGACGTTTTCAATTTCGGAGGTCAGCTCTACGAGAAGGAGAGAGAGTGAGCGTGAGGTTAGGTGGGTAGAGAAGCGCAGAGCCCCAGTGTTGCTGCGCCTGTGAAAGCGCTTCCAAGGAACGGTGCTGGCTTGCAAGAGCTTTCAGTGCTGGCACTTTTCCTGTGTGAGCAATTGCTGGACGTTTTCAATTTCGGAGCTCAGCTCTACGAGACGGAGAGATAGTGAGCGTGAGGTTAGGTGGGTAGAGAAGCGCAGAGCCCCAGTGTTGCTGCGCCTGTGAAAACGCTTCCAAGGAATGGTGCTGGCTTGCAAGAGCTTTCAGAGTTAACGCTTTTCCTGTGTGCGGAATTGCTGGACGGTTTCAATGTCTCACCTGTGCTCTCCTTCAGCTGCGAGAGAGGATGAGCCGAAGATGAGGTGGCTAGAGAAGCACAGAGCCCCAGCCTTTGTGTGGCTCTGAAAGGCTAGCCAAGGCATGCTTAGATCAAGCAGGAGCATTCAGTGCTGGCACTTTTCCTGTGTGAGCAATTGCTGGACGTTTTCAATTTCGGAGCTCAGCTCTACGAGACAGAGAGATAGTGAGCGTGAGGTTAGGTGGGTAGAGAAGTGCAGAGCCCCAGTGTTGCTGCGCCTGGGAAAGCGCTTCCAAGGAACGGTGCTGGCTTGCAAGAGCTTTCAGTGCTGGCACTTTTCCTGTGTGAGGAATTGCTGGACGTTTTCAATTTCGGAGCTCAGCTCTACGAGACGGAGAGATAGTGAGCGTGAGGTTAGGTGGGTAGAGAAGCGCAGAGTCCCAGTGTTGCTGCACCGGTGAAAGCGCTTCCAAGGAACGGTGCTGGCTTGCAAGAGCTTTCAGTGCTGGCACTTTTCAAGTGTGCGGAATTTCTGGACGGTTTCAATGTCTCACCTGTGCTCTCCTTCAGCTGCGAGAGAGGATGAGCCGAAGATGAGGTGGCTAGAGAAGCACAGAGCCCCAGCCTTTGTGTGGCTCTGAAATGCTAGCCAAGGCATGGTTAGATCAAGCAGGAGCATTCAGTGCTGGCACCTTTCCTGTGTGAGCAATTGCTGGACGTTTTCAATTTCGGAGCTCAGCTCTAGGAGACGGAGAGAGAGTGAGCGTGAGGTTAGGTGGGTAGAGAAGCGCAGAGCCCCAGTGTTGCTGCGCCTGTGAAAGCGCTTCCAAGGAATGGTGCTGCCTTGCAAGAGCTTTCAGTGCTGGCCCTTTTGCTGTGTGAGGAATTGCTGGACGTTTTCAATTTCGGAGCTCAGCTCTACGAGACGTAGAGATAGTGAGCGTGAGGTTAGGTGGGTAGAGAAGCGCAGAGCCCCAGTGTTGCTGCGCCTGTGAAAGCGCTTCCAAGGAACGGTGCTGGCTTGCAAGAGCTTTCAGAGTTAACGCTTTTCAGGTGTGCGGAATTGCTGGACGGTTTCAATGTCTCACCTGTGCTCTCCTTCAGCTGCGAGAGAGGATGAGCCGAAGATGAGGTGGCTAGAGAAGCACAGAGCCCCAGCCTTTGTGTGGCTCTGAAAGGCTAGCCAAGGCATGCTTAGATCAAGCAGGAGCATTCAGTGCTGGCACATTTCCTGTGTGAGCAATTGCTGGACGTTTTCAATTTCGGAGCTCAGCTCTACGAGACGGAGAGATAGTGAGCGTGAGGTTAGGTGGGTAGAGAAGTGCAGAGCCCCAGTGTTGCTGTGCCTCTGAAAGCGCTTCCAAGGAACGGTGCTGGCTAGCAAGAGCTTTCAGTGCTGGCACTTTTCCTGTGTGAGCAATTGCTGGATGTTTTCAATTTCGGAGCTCAGCTCTACGAGATGGAGAGAGAGTGAGCGTGAGGTTAGGTGGGTAGAGAAGCGCAGAGCCCCAGTGTTGCTGCACCGGTGAAAGCGCTTCCAAGGAACGGTGCTGGCTTGCAAGAGCTTTCAGTGCTGGCACTTTTCCTGTGTGAGGAATTGCTGGATGTTTTCAATTTCGGAGGTCAGCTCTACGAGACGGAGAGATAGTGAGCGTGAGGTTAGGTGGGTAGAGAAGCGCAGAGCCCCAGTGTTGCTGCACCTGGGAAAGCGCTTCCAAGGAACGGTGCTGGCTTGCAAGAGCTTTCAGAGTTAACGCTTTTCCTGTGTGCGGAATTGCTGGACGGTTTCAATGTCTCACCTGTGCTCTCCTTCAGCTGCGAGAGAGGATGAGCCGAAGATGAGGTGGCTAGAGAAGCACAGAGCCCCAGCCTTTGTGTGGCTCTGAAAGGCTAGCCAAGGCATGCTTAGATCAAGCAGGAGCATTCAGGGCTGGCACTTTTCCTGTGTGAGCAATTGCTGGACGTTTTCAATTTCGGAGCTCAGCTCTACGAGACGGAGAGATAGTGAGCGTGAGGTTAGGTGGGTAGAGAAGCGCAGAGCCCCAGTGTTGCTGCGCCTGGGAAAGCGCTTCCAAGGAACGGTGCTGCCTTGCAAGAGCTTTCAGTGCTGGCCCTTTTCCTGTGTGAGGAATTGCTGTATGTTTTCAATTTCGGAGCTCAGCTCTACGAGACGGAGAGATAGTGAGCGTGAGGTTAGGTGGGTAGAGAAGTGCAGAGCCCCAGTGTTGCTGCACCGGTGAAAGCGCTTCCAAGGAACGGTGCTGGCTTGCAAGAGCTTTCAGTGCTAACGCTTTTCAGGTGTGCAGAATTGCTGGACGGTTTCAATGTCTCACCTGTGCTCTCCTTCAGCTGCGAGAGAGGATGAGCCGAAGATGAGGTGGCTAGAGAAGCACAGAGCCCCAGCCTTTGTGTGGCTCTGAAAGGCTAGCCAAGGCATGCTTAGATCAAGCAGGAGCCTTCAGTGCTGGCACTTTTCCTGTGTGAGCAATTGCTGGACGTTTTCAATTTCGGAGCTCAGCTCTACGAGACGGAGAGAGAGTGAGCGTGAGGTTAGGTGGGTAGAGAAGTGCAGAGCCCCAGTGTTGCTGCGCCTGTGAAAGCGCTTCCAAGGAACGGTGCTGGCTTGCAAGAGCTTTCAGTGCTGGCACTTTTGCTGTGTGAGCAATTGCTGGATGTTTTCAATTTCGGAGGTCAGCTCTACGAGACGGAGAGAGAGTGAGCGTGAGGTTAGGTGGGTAGAGAAGCGCAGAGCCCCAGTGTTGCTGCGCCTGTGAAAGCGCTTCCAAGGAACGGTGCTGGCTTGCAAGAGCTTTCAGTGCTGGCACTTTTCCTGTGTGAGCAATTGCTGGATGTTTTCAATTTCGGAGGTCAGCTCTACGAGACGGAGAGATAGTGAGCGTGAGGTTAGGTGGGTAGAGAAGCGCAGAGCCCCAGTGTTGCTGCACCTGGGAAAGCGCTTCCAAGGAACGGTGCTGGCTTGCAAGAGCTTTCAGAGTTAACGCTTTTCCTGTGTGCGGAATTGCTGGACGGTTTCAATGTCTCACCTGTGCTCTCCTTCAGCTGCGAGAGAGGATGAGCCGAAGATGAGGTGGCTAGAGAAGCACAGAGCCCCAGCCTTTGTGTGGCTCTGAAAGGCTAGCCAAGGCATGCTTAGATCAAGCAGGAGCCTTCAGTGCTGGCACTTTTCCTGTGTGAGGAATTGCTGGACGTTTTCAATTTCGGAGCTCAGCTCTACGAGACGGAGAGAGAGTGACCGTGAGGTTAGGTGGGTAGAGAAGCGCAGAGCCCCAGTGTTGCTGCGCCTGTGAAAGCGCTTCCAAGGAACGGTGCTGCCTTGCAAGAGCTTTCAGTGCTGGCCCTTTTGCTGTGTGAGGAATTGCTGGATGTTTTCAATTTCGGAGCTCAGCTCTACGAGACGGAGAGATAGTGAGCGTGAGGTTAGGTGGGTAGAGAAGTGCAGAGCCCCAGTGTTGCTGCACCGGTGAAAGCGCTTCCAAGGAACGGTGCTGGCTTGCAAGAGCTTTCAGTGCTAACGCTTTTCAGGTGTGCAGAATTGCTGGACGGTTTCAATGTCTCACCTGTGCTCTCCTTCAGCTGCGAGAGAGGATGAGCCGAAGATGAGGTGGCTAGAGAAGCACAGAGCCCCAGCCTTTGTGTGGCTCTGAAAGGCTAGCCAAGGCATGCTTAGATCATGCAGGAGCCTTCAGTGCTGGCACTTTTCCTGTGTGAGCAATTGCTGGACGTTTTCAATTTCGGAGCTCAGCTCTACGAGACGGAGAGAGAGTGAGCGTGAGGTTAGGTGGGTAGAGAAGTGCAGAGCCCCAGTGTTGCTGCGCCTGTGAAAGCGCTTCCAAGGAACGGTGCTGCATTGCAAGAGCTTTCAGTGCTGGCACTTTTCCTGTGTGAGCAATTGCTGGACGTTTTCAATTTCGGAGCTCAGCTCTACGAGACGGAGAGATAGTGAGCGTGAGGTTAGGTGGGTAGAGAAGCGCAGAGCCCCAGTGTTGCTGCACCGGTGAAAGCGCTTCCAAGGAACGGTGCTGGCTTGCAAGAGCTTTCAGAGTTAACGCTTTTCAGGTGTGCGGAATTGCTGGACGGTTTCAATGTCTCACCTGTGCTCTCCTTCAGCTGCGAGAGAGGATGAGCCGAAGATGAGGTGGCTAGAGAAGCACAGAGCCCCAGCCTTTGTGTGGCTCTGAAAGGCTAGCCAAGGCATGCTTAGATCAAGGAGGAATAGTCAGTGCTAACGCTTTTCCTGTGTGAGCAATTGCTGGACGTTTTCAATTTCGGAGCTCAGCTCTACGAGAAGGAGAGATAGTGAGCGTGAGGTTAGGTGGGTAGAGAAGCGCAGAGTCCCAGTGTTGTTGCGCCTGTGAAAGCGCTTCCAAGGAACGGTGCTGGCTTGCAAGAGCTTTCAGTGCTGGCACTTTTGCTGTGTGAGGAATTGCTGGACGTTTTCAATTTCGGAGCTCAGCTCTACGAGACGTAGAGATAGTGAGCGTGAGGTTAGGTGGGTAGAGAAGCGCAGAGCCCCGGTGTTGCTGCGCCTGTGAAAGCGCTTCCAAGGAACGGTGCTGGCTTGCAAGAGCTTTCAGAGTTAAAGCTTTTCAGGTGTGCGGAATTGCTGGACGGTTTCAATGTCTCACCTGTGCTCTCCTTCAGCTGCGAGAGAGGATGAGCCGAAGATGAGGTGGCTAGAGAAGCACAGAGCCCCAGCCTTTGTGTTGCTCTGAAAGGCTAGCCAAGGCATGCTTAGATCAAGCAGGAGCATTCAGTGCTGGCACATTTCCTGTGTGAGCAATTGCTGGACGTTTTCAATTTCTGAGCTCAGCTCTACGAGACGGAGAGATAGTGAGCGTGAGGTTAGGTGGGTAGAGAAGTGCAGAGCCCCAGTGTTGCTGTGCCTGTGAAAGCGCTTCCAAGGAACGGTGCTGGCTAGCAAGAGCTTTCAGTGCTGGCACTTTTCCTGTGTGAGCAATTGCTGGATGTTTTCAATTTCGGAGCTCAGCTCTACGAGATGGAGAGAGAGTGAGCGTGAGGTTAGGTGGGTAGAGAAGCGCAGAGCCCCAGTGTTGCTGCGCCTGTGAAAGCGCTTCCAAGGAACGGTGCTGGCTTGCAAGAGCTTTCAGTGCTGGCACTTTTCCTGTGTGCGGAATTGCTGGATGTTTTCAATTTCGGAGGTCAGCTCTACGAGACGGAGAGATAGTGAGCGTGAGGTTAGGTGGGTAGAGAAGCGCAGAGCCCCAGTGTTGCTGCACCTGGGAAAGCGCTTCCAAGGAACGGTGCTGGCTTGCAAGAGCTTTCAGAGTTAACGCTTTCCTGTGTGCGGAATTGCTGGACGGTTTCAATGTCTCCCCTGTGCTCTCCTTGAGCTGCGAGAGAGGATGAGCCGAAGATGAGGTGGCTAGAGAAGCACAGAACCCCAGCCTTTGTGTGGCTCTGAAAGGCTAGCCAAGGCATGCTTAGATCAAGCAGGAGCCTTCAGTGCTGGCACTTTTCCTGTGTGAGCAGTTGCTGGACGTTTTCAATTTCGGAGCTCAGCTCTACGAGACGGAGAGATAGTGAGCGTGAGGTTAGGTGGGTAGAGAAGCGCAGAGTCCCAGTGTTGCTGCGCCTGTGAAAGCGCTTCCAAGGAACGGTGCTGCCTTGCAAGAGCTTTCAGTGCTGTCCCTTTTCCTGTGTGAGGAATTGCTGTATGTTTTCAATTTCGGAGCTCAGCTCTACGAGACGGAGAGATAGTGAGCGTGAGGTTAGGTGGGTAGAGAAGTGCAGAGCCCCAGTGTTGCTGCACCGGTGAAAGCGCTTCCAAGGAACGGTGCTGGCTTGCAAGAGCTTTCAGTGCTAACGCTTTTCAGGTGTGCAGAATTGCTGGACGGTTTCAATGTCTCACCTGTGCTCTCCTTCAGCTGCGAGAGAGGATGAGCCGAAGATGAGGTGGCTAGAGAAGCACAGAGCCCCAGCCTTTGTGTGGCTCTGAAAGGCTAGCCAAGGCATGCTTAGATCAAGCAGGAGCCTTCAGTGCTGGCACTTTTCCTGTGTGAGCAATTGCTGGACGTTTTCAATTTCGGAGCTCACCTCTACGAGACGGAGAGAGAGTGAGCGTGAGGTTAGGTGGGTAGAGAAGTGCAGAGCCCCAGTGTTGCTGCGCCTGTGAAAGCGCTTCCAAGGAACGGTGCTGGCTTGCAAGAGCTTTCAGTGCTGGCACTTTTCCTGTGTGAGGAATTGCTGGATGTTTTCAATTTCGGAGGTCAGCTCTACGAGACGGAGAGATAGTGAGCGTGAGGTTAGGTGGGTAGAGAAGCGCAGAGCCCCAGTGTTGCTGCACCTGGGAAAGCGCTTCCAAGGAACGGTGCTGGCTTGCAAGAGCTTTCAGAGTTAACGCTTTTCCTGTGTGCGGAATTGCTGGACGGTTTCAATGTCTCACCTGTGCTCTCCTTCAGCTGCGAGAGAGGATGAGCCGAAGATGAGGTGGCTAGAGAAGCACAGAGCCCCAGCCTTTGTGTGGCTCTGAAAGGCTAGCCAAGGCATGCTTAGATCAAGCAGGAGCCTTCAGTGCTGGCACTTTTCCTGTGTGAGGAATTGCTGGACGTTTTCAATTTCGGAGCTCAGCTCTACGAGACGGAGAGAGAGTGACCGTGAGGTTAGGTGGGTAGAGAAGCGCAGAGCCCCAGTGTTGCTGCGCCTGTGAAAGCGCTTCCAAGGAACGGTGCTGCCTTGCAAGAGCTTTCAGTGCTGGCCCTTTTGCTGTGTGAGGAATTGCTGGATGTTTTCAATTTCGGAGCTCAGCTCTACGAGACGGAGAGATAGTGAGCGTGAGGTTAGGTGGGTAGAGAAGTGCAGAGCCCCAGTGTTGCTGCACCGGTGAAAGCGCTTCCAAGGAACGGTGCTGGCTTGCAAGAGCTTTCAGTGCTAACGCTTTTCAGGTGTGCAGAATTGCTGGACGGTTTCAATGTCTCACCTGTGCTCTCCTTCAGCTGCGAGAGAGGATGAGCCGAAGATGAGGTGGCTAGAGAAGCACAGAGCCCCAGCCTTTGTGTGGCTCTGAAAGGCTAGCCAAGGCATGCTTAGATCATGCAGGAGCCTTCAGTGCTGGCACTTTTCCTGTGTGAGCAATTGCTGGACGTTTTCAATTTCGGAGCTCAGCTCTACGAGACGGAGAGAGAGTGAGCGTGAGGTTAGGTGGGTAGAGAAGTGCAGAGCCCCAGTGTTGCTGCGCCTGTGAAAGCGCTTCCAAGGAACGGTGCTGCATTGCAAGAGCTTTCAGTGCTGGCACTTTTCCTGTGTGAGCAATTGCTGGACGTTTTCAATTTCGGAGCTCAGCTCTACGAGACGGAGAGATAGTGAGCGTGAGGTTAGGTGGGTAGAGAAGCGCAGAGCCCCAGTGTTGCTGCACCGGTGAAAGCGCTTCCAAGGAACGGTGCTGGCTTGCAAGAGCTTTCAGTGCTAACGCTTTTCAGGTGTGCGGAATTGCTGGACGGTTTCAATGTCTCACCTGTGCTCTCCTTCAGCTGCGAGAGAGGATGAGCCGAAGATGAGGTGGCTAGAGAAGCACAGAGCCCCAGCCTTTGTGTGGCTCTGAAAGGCTAGCCAAGGCATGCTTAGATCAAGGAGGAATAGTCAGTGCTAACGCTTTTCCTGTGTGAGCAATTGCTGGACGTTTTCAATTTCGGAGCTCAGCTCTACGAGAAGGAGAGATAGTGAGCGTGAGGTTAGGTGGGTAGAGAAGCGCAGAGTCCCAGTGTTGTTGCGCCTGTGAAAGCGCTTCCAAGGAACGGTGCTGGCTTGCAAGAGCTTTCAGTGCTGGCACTTTTGCTGTGTGAGGAATTGCTGGACGTTTTCAATTTCGGAGCTCAGCTCTACGAGACGTAGAGATAGTGAGCGTGAGGTTAGGTGGGTAGAGAAGCGCAGAGCCCCGGTGTTGCTGCGCCTGTGAAAGCGCTTCCAAGGAACGGTGCTGGCTTGCAAGAGCTTTCAGAGTTAAAGCTTTTCAGGTGTGCGGAATTGCTGGACGGTTTCAATGTCTCACCTGTGCTCTCCTTCAGCTGCGAGAGAGGATGAGCCGAAGATGAGGTGGCTAGAGAAGCACAGAGCCCCAGCCTTTGTGTTGCTCTGAAAGGCTAGCCAAGGCATGCTTAGATCAAGCAGGAGCATTCAGTGCTGGCACATTTCCTGTGTGAGCAATTGCTGGACGTTTTCAATTTCTGAGCTCAGCTCTACGAGACGGAGAGATAGTGAGCGTGAGGTTAGGTGGGTAGAGAAGTGCAGAGCCCCAGTGTTGCTGTGCCTGTGAAAGCGCTTCCAAGGAACGGTGCTGGCTAGCAAGAGCTTTCAGTGCTGGCACTTTTCCTGTGTGAGCAATTGCTGGATGTTTTCAATTTCGGAGCTCAGCTCTACGAGATGGAGAGAGAGTGAGCGTGAGGTTAGGTGGGTAGAGAAGCGCAGAGCCCCAGTGTTGCTGCGCCTGTGAAAGCGCTTCCAAGGAACGGTGCTGGCTTGCAAGAGCTTTCAGTGCTGGCACTTTTCCTGTGTGCGGAATTGCTGGATGTTTTCAATTTCGGAGGTCAGCTCTACGAGACGGAGAGATAGTGAGCGTGAGGTTAGGTGGGTAGAGAAGCGCAGAGCCCCAGTGTTGCTGCACCTGGGAAAGCGCTTCCAAGGAACGGTGCTGGCTTGCAAGAGCTTTCAGAGTTAACGCTTTCCTGTGTGCGGAATTGCTGGACGGTTTCAATGTCTCCCCTGTGCTCTCCTTGAGCTGCGAGAGAGGATGAGCCGAAGATGAGGTGGCTAGAGAAGCACAGAACCCCAGCCTTTGTGTGGCTCTGAAAGGCTAGCCAAGGCATGCTTAGATCAAGCAGGAGCCTTCAGTGCTGGCACTTTTCCTGTGTGAGCAGTTGCTGGACGTTTTCAATTTCGGAGCTCAGCTCTACGAGACGGAGAGATAGTGAGCGTGAGGTTAGGTGGGTAGAGAAGCGCAGAGTCCCAGTGTTGCTGCGCCTGTGAAAGCGCTTCCAAGGAACGGTGCTGCCTTGCAAGAGCTTTCAGTGCTGTCCCTTTTCCTGTGTGAGGAATTGCTGTATGTTTTCAATTTCGGAGCTCAGCTCTACGAGACGGAGAGATAGTGAGCGTGAGGTTAGGTGGGTAGAGAAGTGCAGAGCCCCAGTGTTGCTGCACCGGTGAAAGCGCTTCCAAGGAACGGTGCTGGCTTGCAAGAGCTTTCAGTGCTAACGCTTTTCAGGTGTGCAGAATTGCTGGACGGTTTCAATGTCTCACCTGTGCTCTCCTTCAGCTGCGAGAGAGGATGAGCCGAAGATGAGGTGGCTAGAGAAGCACAGAGCCCCAGCCTTTGTGTGGCTCTGAAAGGCTAGCCAAGGCATGCTTAGATCAAGCAGGAGCCTTCAGTGCTGGCACTTTTCCTGTGTGAGCAATTGCTGGACGTTTTCAATTTCGGAGCTCACCTCTACGAGACGGAGAGAGAGTGAGCGTGAGGTTAGGTGGGTAGAGAAGTGCAGAGCCCCAGTGTTGCTGCGCCTGTGAAAGCGCTTCCAAGGAACGGTGCTGGCTTGCAAGAGCTTTCAGTGCTGGCACTTTTCCTGTGTGAGGAATTGCTGGATGTTTTCAATTTCGGAGGTCAGCTCTACGAGACGGAGAGATAGTGAGCGTGAGGTTAGGTGGGTAGAGAAGCGCAGAGCCCCAGTGTTGCTGCACCGGTGAAAGCGCTTCCAAGGAACGGTGCTGGCTTGCAAGAGCTTTCAGAGTTAACGCTTTTCCTGTGTGCGGAATTGCTGGACGGTTTCAATGTCTCACCTGTGCTCTCCTTCAGCTGCGAGAGAGGATGAGCCGAAGATGAGGTGGCTAGAGAAGCACAGAGCCCCAGCCTTTGTGTGGCTCTGAAAGGCTAGCCAAGGCATGCTTAGATCAAGCAGGAGCATTCAGGGCTGGCACTTTTCCTGTGTGAGGAATTGCTGGACATTTTCAATTTCGGAGGTCAGCTCTACGAGAAGGAGAGAGAGTGAGCGTGAGGTTAGGTGGGTAGAGAAGCGCAGAGCCCCAGTGTTGCTGCGCCTGGGAAAGCGCTTCCAAGGAACGGTGCTGCCTTGCAAGAGCTTTCAGTGCTGGCCCTTTTCCTGTGTGAGGAATTGCTGTATGTTTTCAATTTCGGAGCTCAGCTCTACGAGACGGAGAGATAGTGAGCGTGAGGTTAGGTGGGTAGAGAAGCGCAGAGCCCCAGTGTTGCTGCACCGGTGAAAGCGCTTCCAAGGAACGGTGCTGGCTTGCAAGAGCTTTCAGAGTTAACGCTTTTCCTGTGTGCGGAATTGCTGGACGGTTTCAATGTCTCACCTGTGCTCTCCTTCAGCTGCGAGAGAGGATGAGCCGAAGATGAGGTGGCTAGAGAAGCACAGAGCCCCAGCCTTTGTGTGGCTCTGAAAGGCTAGCCAAGGCATGCTTAGATCAAGCAGGAGCCTTCAGTGCTGGCACTTTTCCTGTGTGAGCAATTGCTGGACGTTTTCAATTTCGGAGCTCAGCTCTACGAGACGGAGAGAGAGTGAGCGTGAGGTTAGGTGGGTAGAGAAGTGCAGAGCCCCAGTGTTGCTGCGCCTGTGAAAGCGCTTCCAAGGAACGGTGCTGCATTGCAAGAGCTTTCAGTGCTGGCACTTTTCCTGTGTGAGGAATTGCTGGACGTTTTCAATTTCGGAGCTCAGCTCTACGAGACGGAGAGATAGTGAGCGTGAGGTTAGGTGGGTAGAGAAGCGCAGAGCCCCGGTGTTGCTGCACCGGTGAAAGCGCTTCCAAGGAACGGTGCTGGCTTGCAAGAGCTTTCAGAGTTAACGCTTTTCAGGTGTGCGGAATTGCTGGACGGTTTCAATGTCTCACCTGTGCTCTCCTTCAGCTGCGAGAGAGGATGAGCCGAAGATGAGGTGGCTAGAGAAGCACAGAGCCCCAGCCTTTGTGTGGCTCTGAAAGGCTAGCCAAGGCATGCTTAGATCAAGGAGGAATAGTCAGTGCTAACGCTTTTCCTGTGTGAGCAATTGCTGGACGTTTTCAATTTCGGAGCTCAGCTCTACGAGAAGGAGAGATAGTGAGCGTGAGGTTAGGTGGGTAGAGAAGCGCAGAGCCCCAGTGTTGCTGCGCCTGGGAAAGCGCTTCCAAGGAACGGTGCTGGCTTGCAAGAGCTTTCAGTGCTGGCACTTTTCCTGTGTGAGGAATTGCTGGACGTTTTCAATTTCGGAGGTCAGCTCTACGAGACGTAGAGATAGTGAGCGTGAGGTTAGGTGGGTAGAGAAGCGCAGAGCCCCAGTGTTGCTGCGCCTGTGAAAGCGCTTCCAAGGAACGGTGCTGGCTTGCAAGAGCTTTCAGAGTTAACGCTTTTCAGGTGTGCGGAATTGCTGGACGGTTTCAATGTCTCACCTGTGCTCTCCTTCAGCTGCGAGAGAGGATGAGCCGAAGATGAGGTGGCTAGAGAAGCACAGAGCCCCAGCCTTTGTGTGGCTCTGAAAGGCTAGCCAAGGCATGCTTAGATCAAGCAGGAGCATTCAGTGCTGGCACTTTTCCTGTGTGAGCAATTGCTGGACGTTTTCAATTTCGGAGCTCAGCTCTACGAGACGGAGAGAGAGTGACCGTGAGGTTAGGTGGGTAGAGAAGCGCAGAGCCCCAGTGTTGCTGCGCCTGTGAAAGCGCTTCCAAGGAACGGTGCTGGCTTGCAAGAGCTTTCAGTGCTGGCACTTTTCCTGTGTGAGGAATTGCTGTATGTTTTCAATTTCGGAGCTCAGCTCTACGAGACGTAGAGATAGTGAGCGTGAGGTTAGGTGGGTAGAGAAGTGCAGAGCCCCAGTGTTGCTGCACCGGTGAAAGCGCTTCCAAGGAACGGTGCTGGCTTGCAAGAGCTTTCAGTGCTAACGCTTTTCAGGTGTGCAGAATTGCTGGACGGTTTCAATGTCTCACCTGTGCTCTCCTTCAGCTGCGAGAGAGGATGAGCCGAAGATGAGGTGGCTAGAGAAGCACAGAGCCCCAGCCTTTGTGTGGCTCTGAAAGGCTAGCCAAGGCATGCTTAGATCAAGGAGGAATAGTCAGTGCTAACGCTTTTCCTGTGTGAGGAATTGCTGGACGTTTTCAATTTCGGAGCTCAGCTCTACGAGAAGGAGAGATAGTGAGCGTGAGGTTAGGTGGGTAGAGAAGCGCAGAGCCCCAGTGTTGCTGCGCCTGTGAAAACGCTTCCTAGGAACGGTGCTGGCTTGCAAGAGCTTTCAGAGTTAACGCTTTTAAGGTGTGCGGAATTGCTGGACGGTTTCAATGTCTCCCCTGTGCTCTCCTTCAGCTGCGAGAGAGGATGAGCCGAAGATGAGGTGGCTAGAGAAGCACAGAGCCCCAGCCTTTGTGTGGCTCTGAAAGGCTAGCCAAGGCATGCTTAGATCAAGCAAGAGCTTTCAGTGCTGGCACTTTTCCTGTGTGAGGAATTGCTGGACGTTTTCAATTTTGGAGCTTAGCTCTACGAGACGGAGAGATAGTGAGCGTGAGGTTAGGTGGGTAGAGAAGCACAGAGCCCCAGTGTTGCTGCGCCTGTGAAAGCGCTTCCAAGGAACGGTGCTGGCTTGCAAGAGCTTTCAGAGTTAACGCTTTTCAGGTGTGCGGAATTGCTGGACGGTTTCAATGTCTCACCTGTGCTCTCCTTCAGCTGCGAGAGAGGATGAGCCGAAGATGAGGTGGCTAGAGAAGCACAGAGCCCCAGCCTTTGTGTGGCTCTGAAAGGCTAGCCAAGGCATGCTTAGATCAAGCAAGAGCTTTCAGTGCTGGCACTTTTCCTGTGTGAGCAATTGCTGGACGTTTTCAATTTCGGAGCTCAGCTCTACGAGAAGGAGAGAGAGTGAGCGTGAGGTTAGGTGGGTAGAGAAGTGCAGAGCCCCAGTGTTGCTGCGCCTGTGAAAGCGCTTCCAAGGAACGGTGCTGGCTAGCAAGAGCTTTCAGTGCTGGCACTTTTCCTGTGTGAGCAATTGCTGGACGTTTTCAATTTCGTAGCTCAGCTCTACGAGACGGAGAGATAGTGAGCGTGAGGTTAGGTGGGTAGAGAAGCGCAGAGCCCCAGTGTTGCTGCACCGGTGACAACACTTCCATGGAACGGTGTTGGCTTGCAAGAGCTTTCAGAGTTAACGCTTTTCCTGTGTGCGGAATTGCTGGACGGTTTCAATGTCTCACCTGTGCTCTCCTTCAGCTGCGAGAGAGGATGAGCCGAAGATGAGGTGGCTAGAGAAGCACAGAGCCCCAGCCTTTGTGTGGCTCTGAAAGACTAGCCAAGGCATGCTTAGATCAAGCAGTAGCATTCAGTGCTGGCACTTTTCCTGTGTGAGGAATTGCTGGACGTTTTCAATTTTGGAGCTCAGCTCTACGAGATGGAGAGAGAGTGAGCGTGAGGTTAGGTGGGTAGAGAAGTGCAGAGCCCCAGTGTTGCTGTGCCTGTGAAAGCGCTTCCAAGGAACGGTGCTGCCTTGCAAGAGCTTTCAGTGCTGGCACTTTTCCTGTGTGAGGAATTGCTGGATGTTTTCAATTTCGGAGCTCAGCTCTACGAGACGGAGAGATAGTGAGCGTGAGGTTAGGTGGGTAGAGAAGTGCAGAGCCCCAGTGTTGCTGCACCGGTGAAAGCGCTTCCAAGGAACGGTGCTGGCTTGCAAGAGCTTTCAGTGCTAACGCTTTTCAGGTGTGCAGAATTGCTGGACGGTTTCAATGTCTCACCTGTGCTCTCCTTCAGCTGCGAGAGAGGATGAGCCGAAGATGAGGTGGCTAGAGAAGCACAGAGCCCCAGCCTTTGTGTGGCTCTGAAAGGCTAGCCAAGGCATGCTTAGATCAAGCAGGAGCCTTCAGTGCTGGCACTTTTCCTGTGTGAGCAATTGCTGGACGTTTTCAATTTCGGAGCTCAGCTCTACGAGACGGAGAGAGAGTGATCGTGAGGTTAGGTGGGTAGAGAAGTGCAGAGCCCCAGTGTTGCTGCGCCTGTGAAAGCGCTTCCAAGGAACGGTGCTGCATTGCAAGAGCTTTCAGTGCTGGCACTTTTCCTGTGTGAGGAATTGCTGGACGTTTTCAATTTCGGAGCTCAGCTCTACGAGAAGGAGAGAGAGTGAGCGTGAGGTTAGGTGGGTAGAGAAGCGCAGAGCCCCAGTGTTGCTGCACCGGTGAAAGCGCTTCCAAGGAACGGTGCTGGCTTGCAAGAGCTTTCAGAGTTAACGCTTTTCAGGTGTGCAGAATTGCTGGACGGTTTCAATGTCTCACCTGTGCTCTCCTTCAGCTGCGAGAGAGGATGAGCCGAAGATGAGGTGGCTAGAGAAGCACAGAGCCCCAGCCTTTGTGTTGCTCTGAAAGGCTAGCCAAGGCATGCTTAGATCAAGCAGGAGCATTCAGTGCTGGCACATTTCCTGTGTGAGCAATTGCTGGACGTTTTCAATTTCTGAGCTCAGCTCTACGAGACGGAGAGATAGTGAGCGTGAGGTTAGGTGGGTAGAGAAGTGCAGAGCCCCAGTGTTGCTGCGCCTGTGAAAGCGCTTCCAAGGAACGGTGCTGGCTAGCAAGAGCTTTCAGTGCTGGCACTTTTCCTGTGTGAGCAATTGCTGGATGTTTTCAATTTCGGAGCTCAGCTCTACGAGATGGAGAGAGAGTGAGCGTGAGGTTAGGTGGGTAGAGAAGCGCAGAGCCCCAGTGTTGCTGCGCCTGTGAAAGCGCTTCCAAGGAACGGTGCTGGCTTGCAAGAGCTTTCAGTGCTGGCACTTTTCCTGTGTGAGGAATTGCTGGATGTTTTCAATTTCGGAGGTCAGCTCTACGAGACGGAGAGATAGTGAGCGTGAGGTTAGGTGGGTAGAGAAGCGCAGAGCCCCAGTGTTGCTGCACCTGGGAAAGCGCTTCCAAGGAACGGTGCTGGCTTGCAAGAGCTTTCAGAGTTAACGCTTTTCCTGTGTGCGGAATTGCTGGACGGTTTCAATGTCTCCCCTGTGCTCTCCTTCAGCTGCGAGAGAGGATGAGCCGAAGATGAGGTGGCTAGAGAAGCACAGAGCCCCAGCCTTTGTGTGGCTCTGAAAGGCTAGCCAAGGCATGCTTAGATCAAGCAGGAGCATTCAGGGCTGGCACTTTTCCTGTGTTAGGAATTGCTGGACGTTTTCAATTTCGGAGCTCAGCTCTACGAGACGGAGAGATAGTGAGCGTGAGGTTAGGTGGGTAGAGAAGCGCAGAGTCCCAGTGTTGCTGCGCCTGGGAAAGCGCTTCCAAGGAACGGTGCTGGCTTGCAAGAGCTTTCAGTGCTGTCCCTTTTCCTGTGTGAGGAATTGCTGGACGATTTCAATTTCGGATCTCAGCTCTACGAGACGGAGAGATAGTGAGCGTGAGGTTAGGTGGGTAGAGAAGTGCAGAGCCCCAGTGTTGCTGCACCGGTGAAAGCGCTTCCAAGGAACGGTGCTGGCTTGCAAGAGCTTTCAGTGCTAACGCTTTTCAGGTGTGCAGAATTGCTGGACGGTTTCAATGTCTCACCTGTGCTCTCCTTCAGCTGCGAGAGAGGATGAGCCGAAGATGAGGTGGCTAGAGAAGCACAGAGCCCCAGCCTTTGTGTGGCTCTGAAAGGCTAGCCAAGGCATGCTTAGATCAAGCAGGAGCCTTCAGTGCTGGCACTTTTCCTGTGTGAGCAATTGCTGGACGTTTTCAATTTCGGAGCTCAGCTCTACGAGACGGAGAGAGAGTGAGCGTGAGGTTAGGTGGGTAGAGAAGTGCAGAGCCCCAGTGTTGCTGCGCCTGTGAAAGCGCTTCCAAGGAACGGTGCTGCATTGCAAGAGCTTTCAGTGCTGGCACTTTTCCTGTGTGAGGAATTGCTGGACGTTTTCAATTTCGGAGCTCAGCTCTACGAGACGGAGAGAGAGTGAGCGTGAGGTTAGGTGGGTAGAGAAGCGCAGAGCCCCAGTGTTGCTGCGCCTGTGAAAGCGCTTCCAAGGAACGGTGCTGGCTTGCAAGAGCTTTCAGTGCTGGCACTTTTCCTGTGTGAGGAATTGCTGGATGTTTTCAATTTCGGAGGTCAGCTCTACGAGACGGAGAGATAGTGAGCGTGAGGTTAGGTGGGTAGAGAAGCGCAGAGCCCCAGTGTTGCTGCACCGGTGAAAGCGCTTCCAAGGAACGGTGCTGGCTTGCCAGAGCTTTCAGAGTTAACGCTTTTCAGGTGTGCGGAATTGCTGGACGGTTTCAATGTCTCACCTGTGCTCTCCTTCAGCTGCGAGAGAGGATGAGCCGAAGATGAGGTGGCTAGAGAAGCACAGAGCCCCAGCCTTTGTGTGGCTCTGAAAGGCTAGCCAAGGCATGCTTAGATCAAGCAGGAGCATTCAGGGCTGGCACTTTTCCTGTGTGAGCAATTGCTGGACGTTTTCAATTTCGGAGGTCAGCTCTACGAGAAGGAGAGAGAGTGAGCGTGAGGTTAGGTGGGTAGAGAAGCGCAGAGCCCCAGTGTTGCTGCGCCTGTGAAAGCACTTCCAAGGAACGGTGCTGCCTTGCAAGAGCTTTCAGTGCTGGCACTTTTCCTGTGTGAGGAATTGCTGGATGTTTTCAATTTCGGAGCTCAGCTCTACGAGACGGAGAGATAGTGAGCGTGAGGTTAGGTGGGTAGAGAAGTGCAGAGGCCCAGTGTTGCTGCACCGGTGAAAGCGCTTCCAAGGAACGGTGCTGGCTTGCAAGAGCTTTCAGAGTTAACGCTTTTCAGGTGTGCGGAATTGCTGGACGGTTTCAATGTCTCACCTGTGCTCTCCTTCAGCTGCGAGAGAGGATGAGCCGAAGATGAGGTGGCTAGAGAAGCACAGAGCCCCAGCCTTTGTGTGGCTCTGAAAGGCTAGCCAAGGCATGCTTAGATCAAGCAGGAGCCTTCAGTGCTGGCACTTTTCCTGTGTGAGCAATTGCTGGACGTTTTCAATTTCGGAGCTCAGCTCTACGAGACGGAGAGAGAGTGAGCGTGAGGTTAGGTGGGTAGAGAAGTGCAGAGCCCCAGTGTTGCTGCGCCTGTGAAAGCGCTTCCAAGGAACGGTGCTGGCTTGCAAGAGCTTTCAGTGCTGGCACTTTTCCTGTGTGAGGAATTGCTGGACGTTTTCAATTTCGGAGCTCAGCTCTACGAGACGTAGAGATAGTGAGCGTGAGGTTAGGTGGGTAGAGAAGCGCAGAGCCCCGGTGTTGCTGCACCGGTGAAAGCGCTTCCAAGGAACGGTGCTGGCTTGCAAGAGCTTTCAGAGTTAACGCTTTTCAGGTGTGCGGAATTGCTGGACGGTTTCAATGTCTCCCCTGTGCTCTCCTTCGGCTGCGAGAGAGGATGAGCCGAAGATGAGGTGGCTAGAGAAGCACAGAGCCCCAGCCTTTGTGTGGCTCTGAAAGGCTAGCCAAGGCATGCTTAGATCAAGGAGGAATAGTCAGTGCTAACGCTTTTCCTGTGTGAGCAATTGCTGGACGTTTTCAATTTCGGAGCTCAGCTCTACGAGAAGGAGAGATAGTGAGCGTGAGGTTAGGTGGGTAGAGAAGCGCAGAGTCCCAGTGTTGTTGCGCCTGTGAAAGCGCTTCCAAGGAACGGTGCTGGCTTGCAAGAGCTTTCAGTGCTGGCCCTTTTCCTGTGTGAGGAATTGCTGGACGTTTTCAATTTCGGAGGTCAGCTCTACGAGACGTAGAGATAGTGAGCGTGAGGTTAGGTGGGTAGAGAAGCGCAGAGCCCCGGTGTTGCTGCGCCTGTGAAAGCGCTTCCAAGGAACGGTGCTGGCTTGCAAGAGCTTTCAGAGTTAACGCTTTTCAGGTGTGCGGAATTGCTGGACGGTTTCAATGTCTCACCTGTGCTCTCCTTCAGCTGCGAGAGAGGATGAGCCGAAGATGAGGTGGCTAGAGAAGCACAGAGCCCCAGCCTTTGTGTGGCTCTGAAAGGCTAGCCAAGGCATGCTTAGATCAAGCAAGAGCTTTCAGTGCTGGCACTTTTCCTGTGTGAGGAATTGCTGGACGTTTTCAATTTTGGAGCTTAGCTCTACGAGACGGAGAGACATTGAGCGTGAGGTTAGGTGGGTAGAGAAGCGCAGAGCCCCAGTGTTGCTGCGCCTGTGAAAGCGCTTCCAAGGAACGGTGCTGGCTTGCAAGAGCTTTCAGAGTTAACGCTTTTCAGGTGTGCGGAATTGCTGGACGGTTTCAATGTCTCACCTGTGCTCTCCTTCAGCTGCGAGAGAGGATGAGCCGAAGATGAGGTGGCTAGAGAAGCACAGAGCCCCAGCCTTTGTGTGGCTCTGAAAGGCTAGCCAAGGCATGCTTAGATCAAGCAAGAGCTTTCAGTGCTGACACTTTTCCTGTGTGAGCAATTGCTGGATGTTTTCAATTTCGGAGCTCAGCTCTACGAGACAGAGAGATAGTGAGCGTGAGGTTAGGTGGGTAGAGAAGCGCAGAGCCCCAGTGTTGCTGCACCGGTGACAACACTTCCAAGGAACGGTGCTGGCTTGCAAGAGCTTTCAGAGTTAACGCTTTTCCTGTGTGCGGAATTGCTGGACGGTTTCAATATCTCACCTGTGCTCTCCTTCAGCTGCGAGAGAGGATGAGCCGAAGATGAGGTGGCTAGAGAAGCACAGAGCCCCAGCCTTTGTGTGGCTCTGAAAGGCTAGCCAAGGCATGCTTAGATCAAGCAGTAGCATTCAGTGCTGGCACTTTTCCTGTGTGAGGAATTGCTGGACGTTTTCAATTTCGGAGCTCAGCTCTATGAGATGGAGAGAGAGTGAGCGTGAGGTTAGGTGGGTAGAGAAGTGCAGAGCCCCAGTGTTGCTGCGCCTGTGAAAGCGCTTCCAAGGAACGGTGCTGGCTTGCAAGAGCTTTCAGTGCTGGCACTTTTCCTGTGTGAGCAATTGCTGGATGTTTTCAATTTCGGAGCTCAGCTCTACGAGACAGAGAGATAGTGAGCGTGAGGTTAGGTGGGTAGAGAAGTGCAGAGCCCCAGTGTTGCTGCGCCTGTGAAAGCGCTTCCAAGGAACGGTGCTGGCTTGCAAGAGCTTTCAGAGTTAACGCTTTTCAGGTGTGCGGAATTGCTGGACGGTTTCAAAGTCTCCCCTGTGCTCTCCTTCAGCTGCGAGAGAGGATGAGCCGAAGATGAGGTGGCTAGAGAAGCACAGAGCCCCAGCCTTTGTGTGGCTCTGAAAGGCTAGCCAAGGCATGCTTAGATCAAGCAGGAGCATTCAGTGCTGGCACTTTTCCTGTGTGAGCAATTGCTGGACGTTTTCAATTTTGGAGCTCAGCTCTACGAGAAGGAGAGATAGTGAGCGTGAGGTTAGGTGGGTAGAGAAGCGCAGAGCCCCAGTGTTGCTGCGCCTGTGAAAGCGCTTCCAAGGAACGGTGCTGGCTTGCAAGAGCTTTCAGTGCTGGCACTTTTCCTGTGTGAGGAATTGCTGGACGTTTTCAATTTCGGAGCTCAGCTCTACGAGACGTAGAGATAGTGAGCGTGAGGTTAGGTGGGTAGAGAAGCGCAGAGCCCCAGTGTTGCTGCACCGGTGACAACACTTCCATGGAACGGTGTTGGCTTGCAAGAGCTTTCAGAGTTAACGCTTTTCCTGTGTGCGGAATTGCTGGACGGTTTCAATGTCTCACCTGTGCTCTCCTTCAGCTGCGAGAGAGGATGAGCCGAAGATGAGGTGGCTAGAGAAGCACAGAGCCCCAGCCTTTGTGTGGCTCTGAAAGACTAGCCAAGGCATGCTTAGATCAAGCAGTAGCATTCAGTGCTGGCACTTTTCCTGTGTGAGGAATTGCTGGACGTTTTCAATTTCGGAGCTCAGCTCTACGAGATGGAGAGAGAGTGAGCGTGAGGTTAGGTGGGTAGAGAAGTGCAGAGCCCCAGTGTTGCTGCGCCTGTGAAAGCGCTTCCAAGGAACGGTGCTGCCTTGCAAGAGCTTTCAGTGCTGGCACTTTTCCTGTGTGAGGAATTGCTGGATGTTTTCAATTTCGGAGCTCAGCTCTACGAGACGGAGAGATAGTGAGCGTGAGGTTAGGTGGGTAGAGAAGTGCAGAGCCCCAGTGTTGCTGCACCGGTGAAAGCGCTTCCAAGGAACGGTGCTGGCTTGCAAGAGCTTTCAGTGCTAACGCTTTTCAGGTGTGCAGAATTGCTGGACGGTTTCAATGTCTCACCTGTGCTCTCCTTCAGCTGCGAGAGAGGATGAGCCGAAGATGAGGTGGCTAGAGAAGCACAGAGCCCCAGCCTTTGTGTGGCTCTGAAAGGCTAGCCAAGGCATGCTTAGATCAAGCAGGAGCCTTCAGTGCTGGCACTTTTCCTGTGTGAGCAATTGCTGGACGTTTTCAATTTCGGAGCTCAGCTCTACGAGACGGAGAGAGAGTGATCGTGAGGTTAGGTGGGTAGAGAAGTGCAGAGCCCCAGTGTTGCTGCGCCTGTGAAAGCGCTTCCAAGGAACGGTGCTGCATTGCAAGAGCTTTCAGTGCTGGCACTTTTCCTGTGTGAGGAATTGCTGGACGTTTTCAATTTCGGAGCTCAGCTCTACGAGAAGGAGAGAGAGTGAGCGTGAGGTTAGGTGGGTAGAGAAGCGCAGAGCCCCAGTGTTGCTGCACCGGTGAAAGCGCTTCCAAGGAACGGTGCTGGCTTGCAAGAGCTTTCAGAGTTAACGCTTTTCAGGTGTGCAGAATTGCTGGACGGTTTCAATGTCTCACCTGTGCTCTCCTTCAGCTGCGAGAGAGGATGAGCCGAAGATGAGGTGGCTAGAGAAGCACAGAGCCCCAGCCTTTGTGTGGCTCTGAAAGGCTAGCCAAGGCATGCTTAGATCAAGGAGGAATAGTCAGTGCTAACGCTTTTCCTGTGTGAGCAATTGCTGGACGTTTTCAATTTCGGAGGTCAGCTCTACGAGAAGGAGAGATAGTGAGCGTGAGGTTAGGTGGGTAGAGAAGCGCAGAGTCCCAGTGTTGTTGCGCCTGTGAAAGCGCTTCCAAGGAACGGTGCTGGCTTGCAAGAGCTTTCAGTGCTGGCACTTTTGCTGTGTGAGGAATTGCTGGACGTTTTCAATTTCGGAGCTCAGCTCTACGAGACGTAGAGATAGTGAGCGTGAGGTTAGGTGGGTAGAGAAGCGCAGAGCCCCGGTGTTGCTGCGCCTGTGAAAGCGCTTCCAAGGAACGGTGCTGGCTTGCAAGAGCTTTCAGTGCTAACGCTTTTCAGGTGTGCGGAATTGCTGGACGGTTTCAATGTCTCACCTGTGCTCTCCTTCAGCTGCGAGAGAGGATGAGCCGAAGATGAGGTGGCTAGAGAAGCACAGAGCCCCAGCCTTTGTGTTGCTCTGAAAGGCTAGCCAAGGCATGCTTAGATCAAGCAGGAGCATTCAGTGCTGGCACATTTCCTGTGTGAGCAATTGCTGGACGTTTTCAATTTCTGAGCTCAGCTCTACGAGACGGAGAGATAGTGAGCGTGAGGTTAGGTGGGTAGAGAAGTGCAGAGCCCCAGTGTTGCTGTGCCTGTGAAAGCGCTTCCAAGGAACGGTGCTGGCTAGCAAGAGCTTTCAGTGCTGGCACTTTTCCTGTGTGAGCAATTGCTGGATGTTTTCAATTTCGGAGCTCAGCTCTACGAGATGGAGAGAGAGTGAGCGTGAGGTTAGGTGGGTAGAGAAGCGCAGAGCCCCAGTGTTGCTGCGCCTGTGAAAGCGCTTCCAAGGAACGGTGCTGGCTTGCAAGAGCTTTCAGTGCTGGCACTTTTCCTGTGTGAGGAATTGCTGGATGTTTTCAATTTCGGAGGTCAGCTCTACGAGACGGAGAGATAGTGAGCGTGAGGTTAGGTGGGTAGAGAAGCGCAGAGCCCCAGTGTTGCTGCACCTGGGAAAGCGCTTCCAAGGAACGGTGCTGGCTTGCAAGAGCTTTCAGAGTTAACGCTTTTCCTGTGTGCGGAATTGCTGGACGGTTTCAATGTCTCCCCTGTGCTCTCCTTCAGCTGCGAGAGAGGATGAGCCGAAGATGAGGTGGCTAGAGAAGCACAGAGCCCCAGCCTTTGTGTGGCTCTGAAAGGCTAGCCAAGGCATGCTTAGATCAAGCAGGAGCATTCAGGGCTGGCACTTTTCCTGTGTTAGGAATTGCTGGACGTTTTCAATTTCGGAGCTCAGCTCTACGAGACGGAGAGATAGTGAGCGTGAGGTTAGGTGGGTAGAGAAGCGCAGAGTCCCAGTGTTGCTGCGCCTGGGAAAGCGCTTCCAAGGAACGGTGCTGCCTTGCAAGAGCTTTCAGTGCTGTCCCTTTTCCTGTGTGAGGAATTGCTGTATGTTTTCAATTTCGGAGCTCAGCTCTACGAGACGGAGAGATAGTGAGCGTGAGGTTAGGTGGGTAGAGAAGTGCAGAGCCCCAGTGTTGCTGCACCGGTGAAAGCGCTTCCAAGGAACGGTGCTGGCTTGCAAGAGCTTTCAGTGCTAACGCTTTTCAGGTGTGCAGAATTGCTGGACGGTTTCAATGTCTCACCTGTGCTCTCCTTCAGCTGCGAGAGAGGATGAGCCGAAGATGAGGTGGCTAGAGAAGCACAGAGCCCCAGCCTTTGTGTGGCTCTGAAAGGCTAGCCAAGGCATGCTTAGATCAAGCAGGAGCCTTCAGTGCTGGCACTTTTCCTGTGTGAGCAATTGCTGGACGTTTTCAATTTCGGAGCTCAGCTCTACGAGACGGAGAGAGAGTGAGCGTGAGGTTAGGTGGGTAGAGAAGTGCAGAGCCCCAGTGTTGCTGCGCCTGTGAAAGCGCTTCCAAGGAACGGTGCTGCATTGCAAGAGCTTTCAGTGCTGGCACTTTTCCTGTGTGAGGAATTGCTGGACGTTTTCAATTTCGGAGCTCAGCTCTACGAGACGGAGAGAGAGTGAGCGTGAGGTTAGGTGGGTAGAGAAGCGCAGAGCCCCAGTGTTGCTGCGCCTGTGAAAGCGCTTCCAAGAACGGTGCTGGCTTGCAAGAGCTTTCAGTGCTGGCACTTTTCCTGTGTGAGGAATTGCTGGATGTTTTCAATTTCGGAGGTCAGCTCTACGAGACGGAGAGATAGTGAGCGTGAGGTTAGGTGGGTAGAGAAGCGCAGAGCCCCAGTGTTGCTGCACCGGTGAAAGCGCTTCCAAGGAACGGTGCTGGCTTGCCAGAGCTTTCAGAGTTAACGCTTTTCAGGTGTGCGGAATTGCTGGACGGTTTCAATGTCTCCCCTGTGCTCTCCTTCAGCTGCGAGAGAGGATGAGCCGAAGATGAGGTGGCTAGAGAAGCACAGAGCCCCAGCCTTTGTGTGGCTCTGAAAGGCTAGCCAAGGCATGCTTAGATCAAGCAGGAGCATTCAGGGCTGGCACTTTTCCTGTGTGAGCAATTGCTGGACGTTTTCAATTTCGGAGGTCAGCTCTACGAGAAGGAGAGAGAGTGAGCGTGAGGTTAGGTGGGTAGAGAAGCGCAGAGCCCCAGTGTTGCTGCGCCTGTGAAAGCGCTTCCAAGGAACGGTGCTGGCTTGCAAGAGCTTTCAGTGCTGGCACTTTTCCTGTGTGAGGAATTGCTGGATGTTTTCAATTTCGGAGGTCAGCTCTACGAGACGGAGAGATAGTGAGCGTGAGGTTAGGTGGGTAGAGAAGTGCAGAGGCCCAGTGTTGCTGCACCGGTGAAAGCGCTTCCAAGGAACGGTGCTGGCTTGCAAGAGCTTTCAGAGTTAACGCTTTTCCTGTGTGCGGAATTGCTGGACGGTTTCAATGTCTCACCTGTGCTCTCCTTCAGCTGCGAGAGAGGATGAGCCGAAGATGAGGTGGCTAGAGAAGCACAGAGCCCCAGCCTTTGTGTGGCTCTGAAAGGCTAGCCAAGGCATGCTTAGATCAAGCAGGAGCCTTCAGTGCTGGCACTTTTCCTGTGTGAGGAATTGCTGGACGTTTTCAATTTCGGAGCTCAGCTCTACGAGACGGAGAGAGAGTGAGCGTGAGGTTAGGTGGGTAGAGAAGTGCAGAGCCCCAGTGTTGCTGCGCCTGTGAAAGCGCTTCCAAGGAACGGTGCTGGCTTGCAAGAGCTTTCAGTGCTGGCCCTTTTCCTGTGTGAGCAATTGCTGGACGTTTTCAATTTCGGAGCTCAGCTCTACGAGACGTAGAGATAGTGAGCGTGAGGTTAGGTGGGTAGAGAAGCGCAGAGCCCCGGTGTTGCTGCACCGGTGAAAGCGCTTCCAAGGAACGGTGCTGGCTTGCAAGAGCTTTCAGAGTTAACGCTTTTCAGGTGTGCGGAATTGCTGGACGGTTTCAATGTCTCCCCTGTGCTCTCCTTCAGCTGCGAGAGAGGATGAGCCGAAGATGAGGTGGCTAGAGAAGCACAGAGCCCCAGCCTTTGTGTGGCTCTGAAAGGCTAGCCAAGGCATGCTTAGATCAAGGAGGAATAGTCAGTGCTAACGCTTTTCCTGTGTGAGCAATTGCTGGACGTTTTCAATTTCGGAGCTCAGCTCTACGAGAAGGAGAGATAGTGAGCGTGAGGTTAGGTGGGTAGAGAAGCGCAGAGTCCCAGTGTTGTTGCGCCTGTGAAAGCGCTTCCAAGGAACGGTGCTGGCTTGCAAGAGCTTTCAGTGCTGGCACTTTTCCTGTGTGAGGAATTGCTGGACGTTTTCAATTTCGGAGCTCAGCTCTACGAGACGTAGAGATAGTGAGCGTGAGGTTAGGTGGGTAGAGAAGCGCAGAGCCCCGGTGTTGCTGCGCCTGTGAAAGCGCTTCCAAGGAACGGTGCTGGCTTGCAAGAGCTTTCAGAGTTAACGCTTTTCAGGTGTGCGGAATTGCTGGACGGTTTCAATGTCTCACCTGTGCTCTCCTTCAGCTGCGAGAGAGGATGAGCCGAAGATGAGGTGGCTAGAGAAGCACAGAGCCCCAGCCTTTGTGTGGCTCTGAAAGGCTAGCCAAGGCATGCTTAGATCAAGCAAGAGCTTTCAGTGCTGGCACTTTTCCTGTGTGAGGAATTGCTGGACGTTTTCAATTTTGGAGCTTAGCTCTACGAGACGGAGAGACATTGAGCGTGAGGTTA